>VZTQ01002001.1:110099-214224 GCA_013400755.1 Pelecanoides urinatrix | reverse complement strand
AGGGAGGAGGGAGAGAGGTTGGCGGGGGTGGGGGAGAGGAGTTTGATGTCCCGCACCGGGTGACTTCCACCCTCCTCGCACTTCGCAGTCGCTCCCCGCTTGCAAAACGTGTCAACTTCGCGAAGTCTCTGCCGCTGCCTGCGACGGTAAAGCAGAGGCTCCCGAAGGGGAAGGAGCTGCCCGGGGGATGGAGCTACCCGGGCGGGCGCGGAGAGGCGGCGGGGGCCTGCGGGGAGCACCCTCCCCACCGCGGCCGTCCCCCCCCCCCCCCGCCCCGGGCGCCGCGGAGGTGGGCTTGGCGGGGAAGTGGAGGGGGGGGGGGGGGAANGGGGGGGGGGGAAAGAAGAAGAAATACCGCCTTAAAAGCGTGAGTGGGGAGTTTGGGGCGCCGCTTCCCCTCCCTCCATTTGCATAGCCAATAGCTCTGGGGCTCTCGCCGCTGCGCGCTGATTGTTACCGGGCAGATTATATTTTAAGGACGCATGCTGCCCCGCATCGAAAGCAGCTCGGGAGGGAAGGGGGTGAGGCGGAGCCCCCTCACCTGACCGCACCGTCGGTCCCGGGAGCCGTACGGGCTCTGCTGGCATCGAGGAAGGCGAGCGACCGGCCGTTGGTACCCGCCAGTGGGCAAACGCGCCCCCTCCCACGCCAGCCCTCGCCCCTCTCCATCAAAACGGATGGGAGAGATGGGGCCGGCTTTGCCGTGGGTTGCATCTCTTCGGAGTACAGCGGCAAGGGCTCCCTTGCAAAAACCGGCTGGGACGGCCCCGCACCTAACCCGCCCGTCGGAGCAAATGGCTACTTCCCACCGAAAAAACCCAGCAGGACTCCTTCCCCCCCCGGTAACGCGGAGCCGGGCCGGGGTAGCCGAGCCCTCCACGCTTTGCTAGCAGCATTTCCCCGTAAAATCAGTTCCCCGTCCCGTCCCGTCCCCCACGCGAGCAGCTCCCGGCCGCACCTTAAACGAAGTCGCGGCGGCGGCGGCGCCGTCCGGGCGCTGCCGGGCACCGTGTGTGGCCCCTCGCCCCCCCCCCCCCACGCTAGGCGGGAGCTTACCGGGGCCGAGCCCGCCGTAGGGGAATTGGGCAGAGCTTTGCCCGGCAATGCTGGCGTTTTAGGAGGGCGAAGGAAGAGAGCGAGGAGGGGGCACCCCCCGCCGTACGTCGAGGGCGGCGAGCGGGGACCCGCTGCGGCGCGGCGTGCTCCGCAATGAAAGGCTCTTTAACTTCCACCATTCATTTCCCCTTCCTGGCTACTCCTGTGAACAGGGAGCGTGTTGTGTCAGCGCACGTTTTCCTTCTCCAAACTTAAATTCATAAGCGCTCCCGTCTGGCTTTGTAGCCCGACAATACAGCGATTGTGATTTATGTGGGTTTCGGGGGGGGGGAGGACAACGGGTGTCCTAATTGTCCGGCACCGACTTTCCGAAGTGGGGTGATGTCTGGGGCACGGCGCGGCTGCCGGCGGCGGGGAGCCGCGGGGAGCGGGGGAGGGATGCGGGGGGCCCCCCGCGCCCCGCGATGGGGCGGCCGCCGGGGGAGCAGCCAAGGGCCCCGCGGGCGGGCCGCTGCCTTCCCGCCACCTTGCTGCGGGGGGGGGGGTCCCGTTTAGGGGGAAAAAACCAAAATAAATGGAAGCACGCCAGCTCTGCACGCGAAGGTGCCGTTGATCTGCAGCGACGTCGTGGAAAAAAAAAAAACAAACAAAACAACAAAAAAACAAAACACCAAACACTTTTCCCTGGTACGTCGGCTTTTCTATACGCGGTACCCGTTTCCAACGGGGAAACGCCGGCCCTGGGAAACGCGGCCAGCGGGCAGGCAGCCGGGGCGGCCGTCGGGGGCCCCGCGGCCGCGGAAGCCAGAGTGCCCGAGCTGCCCCCTTCGCCTTGTCCCCGTGCCCACGGGCGCTGCCGCATGTGTTTGGAGGCAGCAGATGTTTTAACAGCCTCCGTGGAGAGATTACCGAGTGCCATATGTTAAATACCACCCTCCCTCCGGAGGGGGGAAAAAAAAAAAAAAGAGAAAAAAGAAAAAAAAAACGTTTCGCACTCGCTCCCCTTCTTTTGATGAGCTGCTTCGCTCGTTTAAAAGCATAAATGATTACATCAAACACCGCGGGTATATGTTTTTTCCCCCCCGGCGGCTCCGGTGGGCGCTCCCCGCGGATCAGCGCTGCGCCCTGCGCGGAGCCGCCTCCGCGGAGGAACCGCGCTCCCGGGGCAGCCGCGCCGCAGCCCGGCGGGAGGGGGCTGCCCGCTCCCAGCCCCACCGCAGCCGGCGGGGGGGGGGACACAACAATACGGGGGTCACCCCCTCTGCCTTGGGACCCCTCTTCTGCTGGTCATCAAGTCTGATGTCACGGCTCCTCGTCATTAATCCCACACGCAGGTATCCCGAAATCGGTAATACGCGATGATATTTTATTGGTGTGAGTCCGAGAGCGCTGCAAAACGCGGTGACTCTTGGAGTTGTTTGGTTTTTTTTAAATAGATCCTTAATTCGTCATCGCTCCTATTTATTTCATTTCTTTTCTTTGCAAATCCCAGAGAACCATCCTGAAGATGCTTCAGGGGACAGTGTGGGATCAAGCTTTGCAGCCGAACCGCAGACCGATAGAGATGTTGTGTGTGCGCCCGGCGGCCGCAGGTTTTTTGTTTGTTTAAATGAAATCAGTATTCCCTTGCAGTGCTTGAAACCTGAAGGCTGGAGTGTGAAACATGAGAATCTGAAAGTGAAACCGACTGGGAGCCAAAAAAGAAACAGATGAACATATTTCCACTGTCCAAGCTGAGGAAAGCCCCAAAAGCAAACAAACACCACGAATAACAAAATGTGCAATAGATTTGAAATAAAATTATTCCAGCTTCAGTCACTCGAAGCATTCTATCTATCTCGGTGGTTTCTTTTTTTTTTTCCTTAATATCTGATTTTTAGCTGTTCAAAGGTAAATTCCATAATTCCATGCCGTGCATTCAACAGGAACAACGTGATAAAAATTATCTTTTCTTTCCTCTGGTTTCTGATTAAAGATTAGAAAAGGGTTTGGATACCACAGGAACTGCTGCGCGTTGCCCATCTATTTTCAGGGAGTTATTTTTAATTGTACAGGCAATTTTCGACTCTAAATACCTGTGTAGTGGCAGCTTTATCGTTAACAGCCACCTTAAACAACATAATTACTGAGCAGGTGAAACATATCCTGTGATAAAAGTGTACTTGCCTTTAGAGGGTGATTTTATGCAGGCACAACAGTTACAGCGTTAACTAATGAATTCTGTGTGATTGCTTAACATATTTTTAATTATTTCCTCCTTTCTGTTTCATGCAAAGTTTCTTCTTTATCCTTTCTCGTTCCTTAGCTTAAACTTCTTCAGAGCAGTAATTAGAAACTCTGTGCCATGCCCAGCGCAAGGAGTGCACAACTCCACTCATAGATCTCTTTATTAGGCGAGATGGGAAGGGGCTCAAAAAAGAGCTACAAGAATGATCACGTACCTGGGACTCGTGTTCTAGGCTGGAATACTTCGTAAGTTCATCACAATTAGCCCAAAGACACTCCCAGGTTTGACATGAACGGAAGCTAGAGAAATGTAGAGAAATTTAGAGAGATTTAGGATGGTAGAAGTGGTAGTGGTACATTTAGGCTAACAACGAAGTGAACTTTTCAACTGCAAGTTTAATTAATCCCTTGATCTTTCATTTAGGGCTGTGTCTTTAAGGTCAGGTGGGATTAAAGCCTGAAAAGTATATTCTACCACAAGTCGCAGCCGCAGAGTTGAAGGAGGAGTTACTGCCTGGGGTTCTGTGACCGGTGTTACACCAAAAAAAATCAGACACGTAATCCCCGTGATGCATTCTGGCCTTAAAATTATTGGATCTGTGAATCGATATAGAACCTATAACCTGTGGTAACACAGATGCGTGTAGAATTAGGCTGAGATCTTGCAGGTTTTCCCCACAGCAAAGGAGTTGAAACCGATGAGACATTCGTGCTGGAGCTGGAAGTCTAGGATTGGGATTTTTCTCGCTGTACGGGAGAGAGGGAAATTTTTGCGTTGCTTAACTCTCCTGGTGCCACAGCCTTATCTTGCAGGGGTGCCACGTACTCTGCAGCCGGCGCTGCCGCCTCGGTCCTCTCCTCGGTGAGCGGGGTGATAAGGCTGCCGTTCCTTGCCAGGGAGCAGGAGCCTCCCACACGCCAGGAAGTCAACGGAGAGGGAGAGCTCTTGACATCTTCTACAGGATCGGGCCCCCGGTAGGCAGACCTGCACATAAACACTGACATTCTTTTTTTGCTGGGGAAAAAAAGTTGGCTTTTGGAGCAGATATTCGAAAGAGCAAGGAAAATTCTGACAAATTACAGGTATGAACCATTGATATCTCTTTCATCATTAATAGTACGATAGAATCCGAAGGTGACGATCCTTTTTTTTTTTTCCTCTGCTTATGAATCCGCTTGCTTTTCTGTTTAAAATTGACTTTGCTGTTAACCTCTTGCATTCCCCTGTGTCATTTCCCTGCTCTCCGGGATGTTCGTATCAGTCCTTAGTTCAGAGATGGCTTCGACATTGGACATGCAATCTTTTTCTTTCCAGGCTGTTAGGGGAGATTAATAAAAGACTCTTTGTCCCCAAATCTTCACCTGATCTCCAATTTTTGAAGCACCTTGCTGTCACACACCTCCCTTCAAAAGTAACGTTCTGACTTTTCTCTGTGGTCTCTCAGTCTTGATCCAATACATGTCGTTTTGCTCTTACCAAAACAAATGTGGAGCTTCAATTCCATTTTATTTTCTTTCTGTCTACACCGAGGCAAAGATTTTACATTTAATATACATGTGTAGCACGCCCAGGTCTATACAAACAGGGAAGGGGAGAGGAAGACCTTCAGAGCAAATTGCTCCTTCTATGGGGAGTTGGGAAGGGATACTGCCTGCCTTGGTTGTCTTAACATTGCTGTCAGCTGCTAAATAATCATAATATTTATCCCTAGAAGCAGCTGTATTTTAAAGGCAGGTGTAATGATTCTGTTAATCTGCAGTGAGAGAATTATCCTGACACAGGTTCCCACACTGAATAGTTTACTGAAACATATGAGGCTTATATTGTCTGGCAAATAGCGAGATATTTTATATGGAGCTACATCAGTATGAGATTTTGTTTTGGAAGCCACGTGAATGACTGTGTTAAGAGGCAACTTGTTACGGGAATAAGTTGGGCTTCTCATTTTGTGCAGATGTACAGAGCACATCCGAGTTCTGAAAATAGGTGGATTTTTAAAGGGAAGAAAAGCTAGGTTTCCCCTCGGCACTTGGCTTGTTTCCTTCATAAAAGCATCAAAAACTATCCATAAAAAATATTAGTTTCACAAGTATTCTGGCTTAAATAACCATTGATACAGTATTTTGGATGTGCCCTTTGCATTCTAGGGACTAGGAAATACTCTCTAAACCTGTTGACTTTGGTCTTCTTAACGTGGTCAAACAAACAAATGGAATGAAGAAAGTTTAACTGCCCGACAAGCACACAAGCACATAAAAAATAAAACAAGAGTAAACCAAAGTAAACCAGTGCAAATAAATGCCCACTACTGAAGTAAACAATTTTACTTCTTAATTTCCTCTTCCAAAACTGCTGAATTAAAAGTTATTCCTACAGATAAATAGTTCAGATATTTTACCACTCTGCTCTGTATCAATTCCATCCACACTTGGGAAAATTAATTGCTTTAAAAATATTAATAGCCTAAAATATTACATTGCATATGATATTATTTACCACCTGAATGCAGTGCTATATCACTTGCTGCTTTTTTCTCTCCTTCTCTTTTTGGGCATGCGGTATTTTATTCCTGTAACGGAGTGTCTCAGCACCTACAAATGAAGCAGTACGCATTTTAAAGTCGCTCATGAAATGAAAGCGCTTCAAAAGTCTGTGCCCCTTTTCGCAGCGGCAATTACAGCCAGAGTCTTCAGTCGCTTGCCGGGTGCCACACGGCTTTTGAAGACGTGGTTTTCTTGAGAAGTAAGACATGGTTTTCAACAGACATGGTTTTCAGAAGTAAGAAACTGTGGGTGGCGTGAAACCCCTCCCACCCACGAGCTCCTGAGCATCCCTTGCTACCCCCAGTCCTCATGCTCAGCACTGCTGCCCTCGTTGAGGCTTTGCTGGGCATTTGCGTGAGGAGCAGGGAACAAAGACCTCAGGGACTGGCCCTCTGCCTTTGCACAGCGGGGTGGCAAACTGCTCGGTTTCAAGCTCTAGCCCCAGCTATTTCAGATCTAAACTCCCCAGCACTTTCATGCAGGTAGTTTTTGGCTGACTGGGGTGTCTTGCTAGGCATGGTGAAAGTCGTGGCTGCCTTGTCTCAGTTACATCCGAAGTCTAAAGAGGTTCCTGTTTGGTCTGGGCAAAACTCCTGATGTGGGTAAGAAGGTCTCGCTTGGGCAGGGACCAAGACAGGAAAGCAGCTGAAATGAGAGCTGCCCTCCTGTCGAAGTGGAAAGAAATTCTCACAGGTCCCTGCGAAATCCACTGCTGCTGCCCCTGGAGAGCTCCCAAAGCTCCTCCATCACCCCACAGGGGCAAAACGCTTTGGCAGCAGCTGGGCGATGGTGAGCCATTTCTCGAGGGCCACCTCTCCCCAGGGCTATCAGAAGAAATGTCCTTCTTTCTGCAGCTCTGCTACCTCGCTTCCACAGCATTTTGGTTTGCTCTCAACCGGGAAACCCTTTTGCTTGATTGCTGTTTTCCCTGGTTCTGAAGCCGGTGTTCACAGGCACACACAACTTCTTGATGCTCCCTAAAGGGTGGTGCTGCCCTTCAGCTGTCTTGCTGGACATAAATGTACACAAGTCTGAGAGAAACGTTGCTCATAGAAGGAGTTAGGTTGGAAGTCATAGAATCNGCGAGAAGCGGTGATAGGTGCTTGCTGTCCATTGGCATAACTCCATATACAGAGCTCAGGATGTGGTGTGCAGGATCTGTAGATGTGGGTTTTATTGGTAAATGGAACTAAACTGCCTTATTAACTAAGGAAATCACTAGCGCATGTTCCAGGCTGCTCTCCTTCATTGAAACCTCCAGATCTCCTCCGCTCTCTCCTCCCTCAGCTCCGTTCTTGGTTGTGAGCTACGCTCTTTCTTCATCCCTGATGTTGCAAATCCGTACCCCCGGCAAAACTCTGTTGTGCCGCCGTCTCATTTCACTGTGTGCTGCACTTCTCACCTGGGCTTTCGCCTCTTCTTGACATGGCGGTAGCTGCTTTGAACAGGGAGTTGCTGGGTGAACAGGGAGTTGCTGGGTGAACAGGGAGTTGCTGGGCCAATGTGGCTACCTGCTCATCTTCCCCCAGTACTGTCCACTGGCAGAGTCAGGGCACTGGGCTAGGGGACCTTTTGCCTGAGTAGCTTTTCTGATGCCCAGACATGAACCCTTTCTTTCTTGGGTTTCACATTTTTATTTATAAGACTTATTGGTAGCAATCGCCATCCTCAGAACAGATGCTTCACAATGACCCGCCTCATTTCTGTTTCACACATGGGAGGATGAGGCTCTATGCTGTAAAATAACATCCTACAGGGGCTTCACAGCACATCTTGGAGTAGCACGGCCTTTCCCATGTCACAGCAGTGCCTGAAGAGCAACATCTCCCTCATCAGAGTGGACGGGATAGGCAGTATTTTTAAAGAATCTATGCACAGTGTAGAATCCCAGTTCCATTTTACAGAGGGTTTCCACCCTTACGTTCTAGGACTGTCTTTTGTAGTGCCCTTATCTCACAAACATTGCACTAGGAAAGAAGGGAGTGGAGCTGGTTTCTCTGTCTATGAATGGATGGATCATTAGAGACTGTTGGCACCTGAATGGGCTCGTTAGCTTCCAATAACAAAGGAATTGCTCCATCCTGGAGAAGGTCAGGCTACCCAGCTTCTCTGGATCGGGCTGGGATTGAGGGAGAAGCATTCCCTTAGAAGCAGGGCTAAGAAGCCATATGCAAAGAAAGCTTGGAAAGGAAAAAAAGGAAGAGAGAAAGATACTTCTGCAAGAGAAGGGTCCTTTAAAATGAGACGGTACCTGAGAATGGGAGTTGCAGAGGAAAAAGGCTTCAAGAGAGACCTTGTGCAGGAGTGAAAGCAGGTTCTCCTGAGAGGACCTCAAAAGGGGCTGACAAAGGATGGTGAAGAACCAGACACAGGGAAGTGCAGATGGGCTCTTCTGCTGCGTTATTTAGCTCTATATATTTTCTTGTGCATCTCAAGTAGAGAGTGATTATTTTTACAAACGTTACCCAGTCGATCTGCTATCTATTTTAATAGTTGTTTAGGTGGTAAAATATAAAGTAAAGGGCCTCCCGGAGAGCTGGGAAAGCCAGAATTAGTCTCCAGTGCTGGCTGCGGGGTCTCAGGGAGAAGGACTCGAGGGAGGACCTGTGTCCTGAGAACAAGCTTAGAAATCTACTGTGCCTGGGATCTGTTTGGTTTAAGGAAGCATAAAAAGCACATGGGTCCAACATGCTGTGACCCAAACACAGCCCTAGTATGAATAATCAGAATATTATGTGTAGGGGGGACTGCAGGGTTTTTTTTAGCTCGTTTTGTCATTTTTCCTGTGAAAGTCGGGGACAGATTGAAATCTGCTGACTCCAGCTCTTAGAAGATGGTTCAAAGGACCCAGCTCCTGGCTCGGAGTTTCCAAAGCCTGCTGGGAATCAGAACATATGTCCAGAAGAGCATCAGATACCTAGAGAAAGTTAGAAGGAGAAGTCATTTTGCTTTTCTTCTGAGCTGAATCACAATTATAATGTTTGCTGACAACTTTCTGATGCTTACTGTAACTGTAGCTTTTTTTTTCCCCCCTCACACTACAGAAACAGCATATTCTTGTCATGCAGCTGTTGCTTACCGTGTCTTCCTTCTGCTTTGGGTGGATTTTCCCATGTTCATATCCGTAGCTTTTGAGTCCTTCTGTCACTGAACAGCTGCGGGCTGATACTAGATAGAGCTGAATTTTTTCTGTGTTCACACACAAGCAGGCTGGTGAACAAAAGATTTCTAAGAAAGCTGATAAATGAACAAGGTCTTTTGGACGATGCAATGTTGCTAACATTGCAGACAATAAAAATCCTTGTACTTGTCCTCACTTCAAGCGAAGGAAGACATAACTCAATCTGTTTTATCTGTGAGCCTCCAAGCTTTTCCCTACAGGCTTGAGAGAGGATGTTCTATAATGAACTCATCTTTCATGTGACAGAAAGGGAAATGCTATCTCACAGCTAACGCTTACATTTCTATCTGCCGTTTAACGTGGGACGTTGCCTTCTAAGGGGAGCCCCTGTTTTTAGTGGTTGGATATTAAGAGAGGATCAGGGCTTCCCGGGTAGTTCCAGCTCTGACACATGCAACTCACATCGCTTCCCTCAGTCTACAAGGAAAGCAGATGCAGTTATCTCGACGTACATCCATCTCAGGCACGCTCTGAGGTTTGATCCAGTAAATTTTGCCAGCTGTTTGGCAGGCAGAGGACGGTGGGCCCAGCCAGGCACACTGACTGCCATTGTCTCCTGAGCGGGATGGAAACGGGAGCGTACGTGGGGAAGTATCACGTACGCTTGTCCTGGTCTTGCATCTCTCTCACGTTTCCTTACAGCTTTGGGTTTTGCCTGTGGGGACATCAGCTTTATTTGTTTGTTTTTCCTGCTTCCTTAACTTTTTTTCCATCCTCGAAGTAATTCTTCCACAGGTATGGAAAAAAACCCCATCAGCGACTGACCCATCCAACTGTCCGCTCTTGCACAAGTAGGCACGAGGGCAGAGACAGATCCTGGTGCCATGGGAGGGGGCACCATGGGGCGTTCTCTGGCCAGCTCCCCCCAAGCAAAACGCAGGAGGCCTTTTTGAGGAGGCAAGGGGAAGGCCAAGGTGTCCAACGATGGGTTTGGCACAGAGCTGGCCACTCTTTGCCCCCTCTGCCAAGGGGCTTTGCCAGCACGGACATTTGTGCGTGCTGGCGAGAGCAGCGTGGGCTCAGGACGGGGGGAGGGATGTGCAGACAGATGGACAAGGGAGGGTAGCAGGGTTATGCCCAGCTCTGCTCGGCCTCCCTGTGTCACAGCTGCTTGGGACACTGCCAGCGGTGGGCTCTGGTGTGAGCACGGAGGGAGGCAGGGGGAAGCACCGAACCCAGGCCTGAGGCTGGGAGAGAAAAAAGAAAGCAATAAAAGAAATCTGGGCATAGCCGGAGACAAGACACCAGGTGAAGCAGGTCCTTGGGCTGAACTGGCTCAGCTGTGTCCCATTGTTTTCCTGCTTTGCTTCATCTGTCTCTTGTTTTACGTGTGGTATTGCAAGGTTGCTGGCATGGCAAGATTGTGCCATGGATTTGTGTTTATGCAGAGTCAGACATCCAGGACACATGTCCATGTGCCAGCAAGGAGACCTAGGTTCAGCTCCACCTTTTTTTAGGGCAGCTTGGTCATTTTAGGCCTGTGGTCCACTTCCCCAGCACCAAGAGGGCTGTGAGGAGAAATATGTGAAGGCTTCCATGGCATTCACCTATTATACAAAGTGCTTACAGCAGATAGAAGGCCAGAGTAAAAATATTACATGATTTTTAGCAGCTTTAGACAGTGAAGCCAGCCTTGGGCAGATGTCAGCTGCCAAGGCACATTGCTCTGTTGGGGTAGGTCTATGTGCGTTACAGCCTTGTGGAGAAGAGTCAGACTTGAGAGACATTTATCTTGCGGTCAACTGAAAAAAAATGCAACGCTCTGGCTGAGTTAGCTCTCACATAGACTCACACAAAGGCAGAGTGGCAGCTTCTGCTCTGGAAAAGTTATTCCCCATTTTCGTCCTATCGGTGGGATCAGGACATGTAACTGAAAGGGGTGAGGAAAAGAAGTGTAAAGGGGTAAGTAGTATGTGGGACACAACTAGTCCACTGTTGGCACTTTCCAATAAATGTGCACTTTCTCCTCTGTTGGTCTTTACATGGGGAAAGTGCTCCTTATAAAACATAGCAGAGCCTTTTCACCATCCCGCAGACCTTTTCGTGCTGCTCTTCTCTTCCTCGACCCCTACAGAAACTTGGCAGCGGCGATACATCTGGCGTCCTGTGATTGCCGCTCAGCATGCTGAATGGTACCATCTAATTTCTTCCTGGGCTCCCTGCCCTTCAGTTCAGACCCACCTGCTGCCTCTCATTGTACTGCTGCGTGTGTGGCCGGTACCGCAATGGGAGCCCGGGTTGTGGGTACCAGCCCCGCTTGGGACGATGCTCCCCAGCCAGTTGGGATAGAATCACAGAATCACTGAGGTTGGAAAAGACCTCTAAGATCATCCAGTCCAACCGTCAACCCAAGCCCCCCATGCCCACTAAACCATGTCCCCAAGCGCCTCATCTACACGTCTTTTAAATCCCTCCAGGGATGGGGACTCCACCACTGCCCTGGGCAGCCTGTGCCAAGGCCTGACCACTCTTGCAGGAAAGAATTTTTTCCTAATGTCCTACCTAAACCTCCCTTGGCGCAACTTGCGGCCGTCATCCTTGAAGTGTCATCCTAAGAGGGGGGGTCTCATGCTGGGGAGATGTTGCTGCTAGCCCTGCCTTCTTGCAAATACTCCTCATCTGACACCGAGAGCCTAAGAAGAGGTTCCTCTGAATGCTTTTTCTCTCTGCTCCCACTAATGATGGCTTCGTTCTGTGGTGGAAGCGTGGATGTGGCAATGTGAGTGAGGGGAGAGAACTGTGCGGGACCTTAGGCACAGAAGGAACAGGGACAGAGAAGAAAAGTCAGAGGAGCGAGAGGAAGCATTTTTGGGGGGAAAAGGGGGAGAGTTAAAAGTGTCGGTTGTGTGAAAAGTGGAGACCTGCGGCGAAAAGCACAGCTTAAACTCTGCGTAGGGTGCGGTGCCAGCAGGAGCTAAGCTACAGCAGTGGGCACTGATGGAAAATGCCAGCTGCAGTTTAAGTCAAGGAAGGATTCAGGGCCATCTTCCATCACATTTTGACAGGCTGCAGCATGGTACTGGCCCGGAGATACTGCATCGTCTCAGTTGGCATGAGGGGGAATTAAGAAATCTGGCAGTAATCTGAGCAAGCCGAGGTGTAGGAACACAGTATCGGTGACAACCCAAATGTTATAAAATGCTTTTAGCTGAAGACTTAAAGAAAATAAAATGTGTTGGGGGGATTGCTTACACAGTGATGTGACTTAATATTTTGCACCAAGGAATTATTGTAATCTATAAAGCCTTATTAATGGGGACAGTACTTCGTAAACAAGCAAGAAATAAAAATTTTGTTCTAAAAAGTAGCACGGGATTGGAAGGGATCAACTTCAACACCAAGGCAAGTACTCTGCAAATCACAGGCCACTCAACAAAGGTGCCGAGCTCAAAGGGGTTCATCACCCATTTATTCCCAACGACCCCATCACAGTTTAGAAGGTTTCTCAGCACTCCGTAAGAAAACCCTGCAGGAAAATCCCAAAGCAAAGCCATGGGAAGACTGTATCATGGAAGAGTGGGATGGATCAAGGACTCTGCTGGGATGATCAGCTCCTGCACTAACAGGCAGTTTTACTTCCCTGTTGATCCTAAAAATTGGTCCTTCATCAAAGAGCTTCCAAAGGCTCTGTCAGTTGGCAGGCTGCTTATGTTCGGAGGATGCCAGCCAGGGTGCTGGGTGTTTCAGTGCTCTGAGGAGCCCCGCACGGTCACCTGCATCTTCCTTGAACCTGTGGTTGACCAGGGAAAGGCAAAACCCACCGTTTTCATGGAAGCGTGGTATTCATCAGCTGGTGCAAACAAAGAGCAGTTCAATCTTCTTTCCAACTCCTTCTAACACCTGCTAACACCTCTGGACTCCGATCACCGGCGTGATTCTCTCCCTCTGGGAGTGTTCCCATTTAGTTATAATCTCCTTTTCATAAGTTTCTAAAACTTCATCTTCATTGGGGGAAAGCAAAGGGAAGAAGATTGGAAGGGCGGATTGAATTTAACCTTGCTAAGTGCATGGTATTACTCAAGAAAAGGTGCGTCCCTGATGTGTCCCTTAAAGTCTCTGGGAGCCTAAGCACCTTCTGTTGGTAGGCACCATCCTGCTCAGTTTTAACCATTTCTGAGGTTTTTAATTGTGAAACATTTTTGATAAAGCTTTTTCCTCACTTGCCAGAGCAGTAACTTCCCAGTTACAGATCACAACCTTAAGTGGGGTGTGGATGAGCCTGACAGTAGCTGATTTTCACCTGCCAGTATTCGGGAGGATGGAAGAGACGGCTCTGCAAGGAGGGCAGGAGCTGGGGGGGTTGGGAGGCACTGCTGGGCTGGCGGGGGTCTGACGAGGGAGCTCTCTGCTCCCACCTTTGGGTAATTAAGGGGTGGGACAGTCAGTTCATTTGCATAAGCTGTCTACCCAGAAGTCCTCTGGTGACAGTTTGAGTCACTACCAAGTCAAAACCACCTGGGTATGGAGGAAAAAGAGCTTCTAAGAAGTTGTCAGAGACTTTCCCGTGCGTTTTCTCTTCCGAATGATGGAGTTTTCTTCGAGCAGTGGTGCAGTCCCAGCTGGAGTTTGGGGCAGAGCCGTGGTGGGGACTTCAGGATGGCAGGTGATGAGACGAAGCCTTCTGATAAGGAGGTAAAACAGTAATGTTGTTGGATGGCATCCCGGTGTGATAATTGCCCCATTGCCAGCATAAACCTTAGTACACCATGAGCAAGGATCCCCTAAAATGGATGAACTTAAAAGCAGTGATACATTTCATTCCTTTTGAGTTTGAACACTGAAGCCTGACTTTCAAGCTTTTCTTTTTTTTCCTGTGAAGGTGAAAATTCTTCTATAATCTATGGCTCCAGAACTTGGGGCCATAAGAAAAAGCCATAAGTCCTAATAAAACTCTCTAGATACTGCGAGTGTATGGAGGAAGATCTATGCTGTCTTCTGGTTTGTTTTGTTGTTTGGTTTGGGGTTTTTTTCCACACACAGAGTTGGCCCAGGAGAAATATTTTGAAAAAAGTGACAAAGTCTATAGAGTTTTCAGGGCCAAGGAGACCTGGAGGTGAAGTTTCTGATGAGGTGGGAAGGGAAAGGCCATTTGCCAGTTCTGGGGACTGTAGAGCAGTAGCAACAGTGTCCACTGGCTAGCATGGAAATTGCTGGTGAGAATAAAAAATCAGAATTTCTTGTACAACGCATGCAGAGAATCAGTAATATCATTACAGTATTTGTTACAACAACGATAAAAACGTACTAGGTGAATGCAAGGAGAGGAGGATAGATCAAACAGTTTTCATCAGAAAATGCCAATCCTGTAAAATGTGAGTTATTTTGCAAACTCACTTTTTGTTTCAATTTCTCTGAAATTGTGTAAAGGAAAACCCAGGGGGGAAAAAACAGTTTATCCTTTTTTAAAAAAATATTCTCATTTTTCACTTTGAAACAACCCTTTCAATGAGACTTTATACCGAGTTGGTGTGACCTCGCTGTCAAAGAAAAACTGAGCACAAACCGAAATCCTCGGGACTGTTCTGAAGCCATTTATCATTGCTGATGAAATTTTTGTCCACGGAGAAGTGTGGAATTTTCAGTCTTCTTTCTGCTTGAAAGCTGAGCTGCATTTGGACTTCCAAAATCCTTTTGCGTGAGCAGAACCCACAGCTGCTGGGTACAGCTCCTTAAGAGACAGTCCCACCAAGCCCACGGAGCCTAAACACGTATCGAGCAGATGAAAGATGCATCGTGGGGTAAAAAACGGAGAAGGGCTCAACCTGCAAGGCGCTGAGCTCTGCAAGGTGCTCGATTCAGCAAAGCCTTTTGTGGGCTTAGTTTCATTCTCAGTGACTCAATAACTATTTTACATGCCTGAAGTTAAGCACCTGCTTAGGGGTTTTGCTGTATTGGAGCTTGAACCCTTGGCAGCCCTGGGATCAGGTCTGTTTTTAACTCGCCACTTCCAGACTGTTGTCCTCCTCAATATCACTGCCCTAGTCCAGATCCCCACCTGATTCTTCTCCCACCCCCTCATTTTCCAGGCTCCAGCAGAAACTCCTTAATAACTCTGTGTTTTTGTTGTTGTTTTTTTTTTTTTTTTTTAAATTCCTTGCTTGTGTTTATATTTCTTCCCAATTTATTATCACCTGCAACTTTCATTCATGCACAGATCATTCATTCATTCTTGATCACATGATGAATGCAGTTTAATAACACCGGTACTAACACTGATCGCTTTAACACCTTGGGAAAGAAAAAACAAAGAAAGTCCTTCCTCCTTGAGTCGTTGCTGTTTATCGTCTGTTTCCCTTTGTTTCCCGTCTGCTAGCCAGTTTGCAGCCCACATGTTAATACTTTTTTTCCAAGCCAATTTGGATGAATTTCTCGGCCGATGGTTTCATGGGACACGGGATCAAATATTTTACTAAAATCCAAACACATTGTATCTCTTGTATTCCCTTCACCCACTAATTGTGTAACCCATCCAAAAATTAATCAAATTTATCTGGCCAAACCCAATTTTCTCAATCTCTTGCTGCCTATTTCTCACGATTCTCTTACCCTGGAGATGTCTAATGATGTACCACCACCTCCCGCCCCCTCTAGTTGTTTCCATACTGTATTTTGGATGGAAGCTGGACTTGCGGGATGAGGCAGTCTCACGGCCACCCTGCATTGCACTGGGCTGTAAGTCCTGGGAAGAAGGAGTGCCGCTGGGAAGGGTGTGTTACTGGATGCACCACCAGATGAAACACTTCCCTGTCAAATATCCAGTGATTCGGAGCGCTTTCACACCGTGTCATTCTTCGTCTGTGTTCCGAAGAGCACTTTCAAAAGAGTGGGCATCAACACTTCAGCAGTCAAAAGGAAAGCAAACAAAATTGCTCATCACTTTGGACATTTAGGTCTCTCACTCATGGTCCGAAATGACCCAGCCACCAGTGGTGGCTAGGCTAACAGCGCGTTATTTCAATTTTTACACCTAAAAATACCTTGAAAAAACCCTTCATGTCTCAGCTAGGACTGGAAGTAGTTATGTTTTAGTGACCGGGCTCTGAATTACCCTTGATTTAAAAGCGCTTCTTAGGAAAAGAGCCACTGCAATGGGAGGAAGGACATTCTTGTGAGCTGATACTGGAGATATAAGTGTTTGAATCAAAAGGGTTCACTGTAACTGTAAAATATACAGCGTTGTTGAGGAAGATGAAAGACTGTATGGAAGGAGAGAGTGAACTTTAACAAGTATCTACCACAACAAAATACAATCCAAAGCAATAAGATGAGAGTTTGAAAATAATAATATATATTTTTTTAAAGCTAAATTTTCAGTGCTTTGCACATCATGGTCAGGGGTGTGATATAAAACCATCTGGTACAGATAACAATGGAAAACAAAACTAGATCATCATGCATCTGGCATTTTGTACTGAGTTTCCTCCATGTGTGTTGGTGCTCCAACAGAACTACTTGCATTGCATACTTGATAGCAATTCAGTGACCACAAAATATTTCTTTTGTTCCAAGGAGATTTTTGAAATGATCTCAATCTTCCCAACAGTACTTTGTTTCAGGTGGGTCTGAATTCGAATAGTTTGGTTTGTTGAAATGGCCCCAGATGCTTTGATTGGCAGGGGCTCCACATTAAGCTGTGGGGCATTGCTTCCTGGGAAGGGGAGATGCGGTCCTGGGGCTGTGCTCTCTGACCAGACCATGTCCCCCCATGATGTAGGGCAGTCTTCCCTTCAAACGAGCAACCCCAGGTGGCAGGAGAACATGGGTGGGGTGGCCTGTAGCAATGAAGAAGGTTGTGAGCTCCTTCACTGCTCCTTCCCAGGACACAGCACCCTGGGCACCACTGGAAAGCGCTGCTGAATTCTGAGCTAGCTCAAAATGAAACGCGTAGGATGAGTTCAACAGATTAAATCAAAACATATCAGTCAAGGGATGCTGAAATTGTTTTGACAGAGAGTGACAAAATTAAGAGTTTTTCAATTTCTATGCAGTATTTTTACTATTTCGTTTGATGACTATCTCCCGAGGCAGGAGGAAAATAAAGGTTGCGATATTTTCCTGGTGTTGGAAATTCCTGGTTCTGCTCAACTCAGGTTCTAAATGATTTCATTTTCCAGCACACAGATGTTTGCATCCTTGCATACCTGCTCTCTCCTGATGCCAAACCTTAGTTTCTTTTCTCTCTGAAGTCATGCACTTGGCAAAGACATCTTGAAGCCTCAGAAGAAAGTTGGAATATTCATTCTGAGTGTAGGGAGGGTTGTTTAAAACTTTAAGCTGTGACTTAAATCTCAAAGTCATTACTTAGTTTTATTTAGGTTTTTATCAGGTGAGGTTACTTTTGATTAAATTGGTGCCCATGTAAATACAACACTACGACCACCCTGCCGAAATGAGTTAGAGCCAAACGCGGTGCTCTTGTCCTGCCTTTCTGCGGGTGGGCTGTTGTGCCGGTCACGACTTTGCTGGAAAATGGCAGAAAAACATGATTTTATCCTACCTGAGAATGTGGCCACTTGCTTTGTAATTTTTGTTTACCAGCTCCTTCTAAAAAAACATCTGGGCTGATACACTGTTTCGCCACTCAGTAAGCTCCGATACAAAATGCATACCTTGTAGCTTCAGTTTGCCCTTCAGGTAGGGTTGCACCAATGGATCTTCAGTCCAATAATAGGTACATGACCTTTTCCATGAAAAGTCATTGTAGCAGGGCTATAAATAGAGCTATACTTTGCCCTCTCATGTTGGGGATATGTATTTTATAATTTTAAAAACTCATGGATACTCACAGGTCTCTGTAGAAAATACATTTGTAAAATTTTTACTAGACTTCCTCTACATGGGCTGGATCGATGGGCCGAGGCCAATGGATGAGGTTCAACAAGGCCAAGTGCCGGGTCCTGCCCTTGGGCCACAACAACCCCAGGCACCGCTCCAGGCTTGGGGAAGAGCGGCTGGAAAGTGCCCAGAGGAGAAGGACCTGGGGGGGCTGGTCGACAGCGGCTGAACACGAGCCGGCAGCGTGCCCAGGTGGCCAAGAAGGCCAACGGCATCCTGGCCTGTATCAGCACTGGTGTGGCCAGCAGGAGCAGGGAGGGGATCGTGCCCCTGTACTGGGCACTGGTGAGGCCGCACCTCGAATCCTGGGTTCAGTTTTGGGCCCCTCACGACAAGAAGGACATGGAGGGGCTGGAGCGTGTCCAGAGAAGGGCAACGGAGCTGGGGAAGGGCCTGGAGCACAAGTCTGATGAGGAGCGGCTGAGGGAACTGGGGGTGTTCAGCCTGGAGAAGAGGAGGCTGAGGGGAGACCTCATCGCGCTCTGCAACTGCCTGAAGGGAGGTTGGAGCGAGGGGGGGTCGGTCTCTTCTCCCAAGTAACAGCGATAGGACGAGAGGAAACGGCCTCAAGTTGTGCCAGGGGAGGTTTAGGTTGGACATGAGGAGAAATTTCTTTCCTGAAAGAGTGGTCAGGCCTTGGCACAGGCTGCCCAGGGCAGTGGTGGAGTCCCCATCCCTGGAGGGATTTAAAAGACGTGTAGATGAGGCGCTTGGGGACATGGTTTAGTGGGCATGGGGGGGTTGGGTTGACGGTTGGACTCGATGATCTTAGAGGTCTTTTCCAACCTTAGTGATTCTATGATTCTATGATTCTACATTTTTGCTGGCTTTTAGTAAATTGAGGTATCTATGCAGCACAATCAGATTAGATACAGACCTAATGTACCTAAAATGTTTCTCCCATGACCTAATTCCACCTGGCTTAATCCATTTCAAACACTCTTTCGGAGAGTCTCGGGTTTGCTTGTCTTCCCAAGGCTGCCTGCTTGTTTCTCCAATAGCGAACGTGAATAGGCTGGGCTGAGACTTTGTGCTGGCTCTGCTCACTGGGGACCTTTGCATGCTGAAGACGACCCAAGGCAATGGTGCCAGTAATGGCTTCTTCTTCTTCTCTGTCATCAGTTTGGTGTATTAGTAAAGCAGAGTTGCGAAAGATAAACCACTGGATTTTCAACATGACTTTTCCCTGTTCTTTGCCAGCAGTAAGGTAAATATATTTTAACCTTTGGGTTGTTTTTCTTCTCATTGATCAGCCAGAGCTTGCAGTAATTTCAAAGGAAGCAAGACAACCATTAATCTGAAAGTATATGATGTTGCTTGCCATTACGCTCTACCTACAGACACCTGGGGTGCCGGCGGACTAATTCTAAGGAGTGCATATAGGCTAACGTATGCCAGGCATTGATCTGTGCCTGTGGATGAGGTCCACCACTCCTCTGGGGAATCCACAGCTGGAAAATGATTAAAAAGTCACTATCCCTACTATGAAAAGGCTAAGCTAGTGTACCTGAGGGTGCGGTGTGCTTTGAGCCGATCAAAGAGCTAGCTGCCGCTTAACGGGGCAGTCCTGCCCTCACCCCGCATCACCCCCCTCCCCTCGCTTGTGCCAGTGGTGGAGTTTCCCGGGTCGGACCCGGAGCCAGCACCAGGGCCTGACCCAGTAGGAAGCTGCTCAGTTGTTGCAGCTGCACTAGTTTGCTGCCAGTTTAGATCGGGTGTCCCTCCTGGTCCCCCAAATTAGTTCAGCGGGAGGTGATCTGAGCTCCAGAGCTTGTGGCACGCAGATCTGGAGGAGGGCAGGAGGTCTGCCTCAGCTCCGTGACAACTGGTCATCGAATCGGTTCAGGCCAAAAAACATGATCCCTACAAAATAATACAGAACACCTATATGGCTTCTCTGAATCTTGCAGGAGAGAATCCTTTACTGACAGAAAATAAAATCTTTGTGAAATTGCAGCTCAGTTAAAAGGGAAGAGATCTCTTTGAGTTTGAGAAATAGCATGTAATTGTGTAATTAAAGGCTGGACCACCGATACATAGCAAAAGGAACAAATTATGTTGGCCATTCAGTCTTCACTCCAGTGTTTTGATAGGCTTCCCCATGCAGAAATGCAGGTGTCTGTGTGGAATAACCAGCTGAGTTTAAAACTGTGGTCTTCACTACAGGAGAATTCATCTATTGTTGATCTTCCATTGATCTTCCATTCAGAAAAGGTGTTATGAGTAAAAGCCAAAGTTTACAAGAGGATTGCCTTGGTTCAGCTTGTGCTTTAATCTGAAGAAGTTCAACCATAAACCTTGTCCTCTCCTTTCCTTTCCTCTCCTCTCCCCTCCTCTTCTCTTCTCTCTCTGCATCCTGTGCTGGCCCTCTGGAGAACTTATATTCTTAACTTTCACATTGGTATAAGTCTAGGACATCTTCGCTGAAATGAGATTGGTCTATCAAGCCTATAAATCGCCAACCTGTAAAACAAGGTAAAGTTTGACCCTTGCTGCACATTTGGGGATTTGGCCTAGGTTCTGATCTCATTCACAATCATAAACAGCTTTTGTTAATGAAGTGACATACAAATTGCTGCAGCATGGCCAAGGGGGGAGTTGTTTGTTGTGTTCATAAATTATGTTCCACAAATACAATATAGTTACTTTTTATTAAAAATGAAAGACTCCATGATATTTTGCACTAATGCAGAAACCATTTAGTTCTCAGCAGAAAGACTTATGTAAAAAAAGAAATTAAAACACTGCTTCACAATGCTTGTAGGGTGTCCAGGACAATGTGGCTCCAATGTTGTTTGAGGCATTATAGACAGTAATAATCAAAGAGGAGTAAATTTTTTTTTTTATCCTCTTGCCTTCTGTACTTAACAATATTTTGCTCTCAGAAACATGTCTTGTGTACTTAAAGTCCTGGCTGTGCAACACGATTCTTGCACGACCTTAGACAAATTCTTCACTTTCTCTGGGTATGATTCTTATTTATGCTCTTCTTACTTCAGCAAACCACCCTGAAAGTAGAGACCACTCTCATTTACTGCGATGCTATCAGTGATGCAGAGCGGCCTTGGCACAAATGGGAATCGGTTTCCCACATACGAAATGGGTTCACCGGTATTTTCTTCCGCCTGCTTTTGTCTCCTGTGTCCCTTTAGGTGGCCCTGTGTTGGAGAAGGGGCGGTCTGGAACAGCACGCCGGTGTTGCGTCTAGTGCTGTGAGACTTGTGCCTTCGCTGAGGTCTCTAAGCGCCACCGTAATGCAAATAACACCACCCCCGTAATAGCGCAACGGGGGAGAAAAGCTCAAATTCTCAAATCTGAAAGTTTTTGAGGCGCAGAAGCCCGCGGCAGGCAGGTCCTATTGTGGCTGAGGGCTTTCCCTGCCTCCGAGGCGGGGCGATCCGGACAATTTTCCTGAGGCAGGGTAACGTAGCATCTTTCTTTTAAAAAAAAGAGACGTCTGCGTGTGGGCTGTGAAATTTCAGCCTGTAATAACTCTGGCCTTGTCTCAGTCAAGCCGATTCCATTTAATGGCCCCCAGTCTTCCCCGTGACACCGGTGAGAAGGGCAGGGTGGCCGGGCCCGCCGGGCAGCACGTCCCCTGGTCCCCACGGCAGAGCGAGACGTCCATCCTCCCCTCCACGCACCGGGCGGGCCGACGTGAATTAATTAAGCAGAGGGGCCGACATGAATTAAGCAGAGGGGCAGAAGACTCCTCGTGCCGCCGCGGCTCCGGCTTCTGCCGGCTTCTTCTGTGCTCGCAGGAGCTTTTCCTGCTGCCGCCCGAACACGACGGCAGCGTGGGCTTCGTTGCAATGCACCAGGAAAACAGCCCCCTCCTCTGCGGAAAATCCCCAAAAGTTTGGCCGACTGGTGTTTGCCTTGTGCTAGTAGTTGAAAGGGCAGGAAGGACAGACGGCCGCCTGCGCATGTCAGGGTATTTGGGTTAGCGCAGGTAACGCAAAACCCAGCGAGAAGGGAGCACAGAGCAGGCCCCCGACTTTTGGGTCTGTTGTTTACAGCCGTATGTATGTTCACTGCATTCCTCTTTGCTGCTTAAGGCTGGATTAATTTTCTATCACACCGTGATTCCTGAAGGCAACATACTGCTTAGCCAAATAGCATTAAAAATAAAAATAAAGCCCAGCCTGCCTGGTGTTTTACATCCAGGATAACGCCTGTGGGGCCAGGTTGAGTGCCACCAGAACCCCATCACAGCCGAGAGGAGAGATGTGGCCCCCTGCCCTCCCCAGGGGCCGAGGGATAACGCACGCTCACTCCACAGTTTGCGTGGTGGACAGGCCAGGGGAGTTTCCATGGCTCTTTGTGTGCAGTAGGTGTCATTAAAAACTCAACATTTGCCTCAGCTGTAGCACTTGGATGGTTACAGCTCCCAGGCGCAGCGTGGTCTGGCAGTGACTTGATGTGGCAGTTCGTGACTGACTTAAAGGCACCGGATTTTTTTGTGCTAAAGGAAAAGCCATTTTGGGGGCACAGTAGCTGCAGGTCTCTGTGTATAATGGCAGCGGTCACCTAGACCTGTAGAGCAAGAAGAACAAATAAGCTTGCCTGTCATGGTAATTGGTCTTGGCAACACCTCAACAGGTTTATCTAGTGGCTAAGGTCCTTAACCAGGTTGTGAACAACCATTTTTCTATTCCAAGTTAGGTGCAGACCTTGCGAGTTTGGGGCATGCCTCAGTTGTCTGTAAAGGGGGGTGTGATGATGCTAAAACCTCTCATGGATGCGTGCAGTGCTCAGGTGTGACAGGGATTCGAAGTTTCTAGGTCTCTCCTCAGTTGTGACACTCAAGCAGAAAGATGTGGAGGGAGAGGTAGTGTTGGTTAGAGCTATAGGATGAGAGGAAACGGCCTCAAGTTGTGCCAAGGGAGGTTTAGGTTGGACATTAGGAAAAAATTCTTTCCTGCACGAGTGGTCAGGCCTTGGCACAGGCTGCCCAGGGCAGTGGTGGAGGCCCCATCCCTGGAGGGATTTAAAAGACGTGTAGATGAGGCGCTTGGGGACATGGTTTAGTGGGCATGGGGGGGTTGGGTTGCCGGTTGGACTTGATGATCTTAGAGGTCTTTTCCAACCTTAGTGATTCTATGATTCTATGATTCTATTGATCATGAAACATGTTACACCAGCCTGTCAGTGGCAGCCTGAGATGTCAAATCTGGTTGGAAAACATTTTGCATGAATGTCTTATCCCAAGTGCCCTCTACTTCTACCACCTTTTAATAGTGGGGATGGGGGGGAAGTGAAATAATGGTAAGTGCACAAGGTTCTCATGGGCCAGGGTAGGCCAGCCAGTGTCTGTTCTTTCATTTTTTCTTAAAAAGTGACTTTTACCATTGTCAGGTTGCCTACAAAACCAGCAATCCCAAAACAGGGGAGCTGTTCAGTTTTTAATAGACTCAAGGAACATGGTAAAAGACACTGCTGCTGTAGCTATAGGTCTGAGTCAGAAAATTTGGTAAAATCCAGAATTAAGAGGTAAACTGTACAGTGCACATTTTTCTCCATATAGCAGACCTGAGCCGTCTCTGAACTGCTGCAAATTCTAATGATCCTGATCCTTTCCCTCCAAATACTGTCTACAACTTCCTCATGACGGGGAACTGAGATGGAGGTGCTGATCTCTTCTTTCCAGACACCAGGGAATGGCTTAAAGCTGCATCAGGGGAAGTTCAGGTTGGATATTAGGAAAAAATTCTTCACTGAGAGGGCAATCAAGCACTGGAATAAGCTGCTCAGGGAAGTGGCCGTGGCACCAAGCCTGATGGTGTTCAAGGAGCGTTTGGACAACACTCTTAGATATATGGTTTAATTTTCAGGTTGCCCTGTGTGGAGTCAGGAGTTGGACTTGATGATCTTCGTGGGTCCCTTCCAACTCAGGATATTCTGTGATTCTGTGCTTCTATGAAATACTGCAGCTGAGTCCACTGCTAATGATAAGATTCATAACCAAAAGTCTCATCCAGAAAGAACTGAGGTGTAAAATGGAATTCGTTGTGGCTGACTTAGCACTCAAAAATTACATATCTTCATGTAAACCCCAGCTGTCTGAATATTGGTCAAACAGTTAATGGATCTAGAAAGTTTCTTACAGATTTGCCATCCTTCCTTGCACTAACCACCCTTCCCATGGTGCATGTGAGCCATTTGGTCTCCAAATTGTCCCCTAAAATTTTCCGATGTCAGCATGACATGCTACCAAGGGGTGACTGGAAGTGCATTCCTTCAGTAGAAACTCAGATTTTTTAATTCCTCATGAATGTGTTGCACTGACCTTGATCTTTGTAATCAGCAGTCAATAGAGTTATGACTTTTGATAACCATTAACGTTGATTAGATTAGAGCCACCAAGCTACTGCCTTCACTCCAGGGAATGGGTTCACTAACATGGAGCTCCGCTCTATTTTGACTTTTGGTAGTCTCTCATGTTGGAGATTACAGAGCTTCCCGGTCGATCTCTCCTAACGCTTCTCAGGTCTGTCAGACATGTGGTGGTCAACTGATTTGAGCTTGAAGAGGTGAGACTTGCAGCACTGAGTGTGATGAGGTGAGACTGGAAGAAATGAGAACCCAAACAGTTTGTGGAAATACTATCTTCTGTCTTCACAGTCTTCTTGTTTCTATCTTGAACTGATTTATTTCTCACCTATTCTTTCTATTGAGGGCATGGAGAATTCATCTACCTGCTAATCAGGTGAGCTCTCTAGGTACTGCACTCTCCTTGGCTTGGTTCAGTCATTAGGTCTTTATCGGTCTACCTCATGTCCTGCATTTTTGAGTGGGAAGTGGAGAAAAGACTTGGCTTGCAAGTTTGTCACTGTTAATTCATTTTATGAGCCTGAAATAATTCTGAGGCCTTGTGAAACTTTTTAGTTTGAAACACTTTCTCTGTGAAGTGCTGTATACATACTTATGAACATTTCTGGTTTTTTACCAAGGAAAAGCAATCCCCTTCTCTCCTATTTGTTATTTTTCAGCAACTGAAGCATTTAGGACAGAAATATTTGTTTCTTTGGGAGGGCTAAAGAATTAGACAACATAAATAAAAATGTAGAATAGAATAAAAATGCCATTAATATTTTTTACAGGATTACAGAACCATTTTCTTACCATCAGTAATTTGTGCTATTTTCATAACTCTACTGAACAGAGAGAAAAATCCTCATTCTGAGTAACATACAGGTTAAGCAGACTAGAAAGACCAAATATGAGAAACTAAGTTTACAATTCTTATTTTGCATGGATGAGTCACAAGGCATCTAAATTAGTTGACCCCTCCCCTTCCCAAAATTGTATGGATAGTAATGATCTGTTCATAAATGGCTTTGGATGCCTAACTAGACTTCTGAACAGTTGGCAGAGCTCAGGCTTTCTTAAGGCTCTTAGTCCTCTGTCTGAAAACCGTGTTTTGAAGAATTCATGAACTGATTTTAAAAATTATCCGTAGTTTTTTTTCTGGGGAATGAGAAACCCTTCACAATGTTTTCTCTTTCCAGGATTTCCTACTCTAACAATTAGGAGATAAATCATTTCTGGATAAATCTATTTTTAATCCAGTACACGATGACTGAAATGCAGATCCTTTGCAACAGGATGTTCTTGAGAAAGTAGAACTGTGTGAGGCAAGACGAGGATCTTCAGTGGGAACATTTGCCAGACCTATGACGGCAGAGAATTCTGACAGCCAGTGCAAGTCAGAAAAACAGAAAGATAGCTGAAAAAAGAGTGAAACAAGCAAAAAGCTGAGTGGAGCAGATTCCCAGAAACTTACACAGTGCTATCCACCAGGAAACTTCCACAAAAAGAGAGACCATAGAGTGGGAAAAGGAAAAACCACAAACATTGCCTTTTACATGTTAACAACGTGCTAAGTCCTACAGCAAAAGTATTCTGAAAGGTATCATTGGCCCCAGAGGAACTTGTACATCCCCGTGCTGTAGCGTAGCACTGCGTGTGGAGATTATCACGGTCCAAAAGCTGTGCTGTTCTGTTGACTCAAGCACAGTGCCATGCAGACATGCTGTCCTTGTGCTACTCTGGGGACTCGTACTGTGCCACTTTTCTTTGCAGGAACAGTTTTTTTGTTGGGGGAAAATATTACTAAAAACTCAGCACAGAGAAGATCTCAAAGAAGCTGCAACACAATGCCTCCTGTAAGAGTTGCCTCATGTAGAAAGACTCGTTTAAGGCTTTGTGCTTCATTAGCCACCATGAAACGCTCAGGTGGGACAATAACAGTAAATGAATCAAAAGCGTCAGCTTTTATTAAACATCAGAGAGTTCAAATATAGAAAGAGTCCTAACAGTCTACTGAAAGTTGGAACACCTTTAGATACCAGACACAATATCTGAGGTACCACCTGGAAAAGCAATCAGGAATGTGCCTTTCTGTGGGCAAATGCAACTCCCTCTGTTCAAGTACATGAAAGCGGTACCTTGAAATGACTCCAAAGCTATAATGGTGTTGGGAAAACGGAGCATAAATTCCTTGGTTAATCTAGGTGGCCAATTGGTATGAAATTTCATGTAAGCTTACTTTTAACGCCCTTTGACATTTGTTTTGCAGTTTGGATTTTTTTGAGATCTTTTTTTTTCTTCTCTTAATACTCTTAAGACTCTTACAGAAAGTCTTTGAAATTAGACACTGTGTGAAATTCAACCCCTTCTGTTTTTAAATTCATACATACATATATATATGGATTTTTTTTTAATGGACTACATATATATAAATATGTAGTCAATAGAAAAGGCTAGCGTCTGGATGCTAAGTTTTTCTGATTTAACAGGTGATTTAAAACTGAAATTAGATTTCCTTCCATTTCCAGCCATTATCCATGGCGTAACTAAGCAACACCACCTTCATGTTATTGATGGGGCTGAGTGCACACAGATCTTGCTGACTGGGATAGGCATAACTACACTGCTCTTTAACCAGTAAACCCTGGATTTCAACAGCAATGATTTTCTGCTGGTGCTCGTGGAGCTGCTGATGCAAAACCATTGACGTGGAACTGCTTGGAGGTGTGTTCTTCAGTGCAAGGCTCTTCTATGCCCATCCATCTGCATGCAATTCTTATTCTTAAGTGGTTAAAAAGTCATGTAAATTGCTATGCAAAGCCTCACTGGGGGTAATCAGGCTTCTATAAGTATAAAATATACCTCATTTAGACATGTAAAGTCAGGGAAATAATAAAACAGTTGGCATTCTTCTCTCTTCTGCCATGCACGAGGAGCACGTTTCCTCTCTCCTGCCACTGTTTCATCTCACTGACCATGCTCTCCATTCTTATCTCTGGCCCTCTGACAAAATGTCTCTTTTTCTCCCTTTAATGTCTCTTCCTGAAGCACCTGTTTCCAAAACAGCATTTCTGAGTAGAATGTACTCCTGCACCAGGTGTAGCAGAGCTGGAGAAAAAAAAACCCAACCTAATAAAGGTTTGTACATCGAATGGGGCAGAGTTAAGGTTGGTGTGATGCAGCATCCATGGTCCCCAAACAGCCATAAATGTTTTTCAGATGAGGAACTGCACAGGGCTGAGGTGGGTGAGTCCCAGTGGTGAGTCTCTGCTCGTGGTCTTTGCCCAATTCTCCCAGAAATAGAAATTCTAGGGTTTTGAATAGAGTGAGGTGTGTCCAATCAAGTTTATTATTTTGGCCTCAATGTTGACATGGCTGGAGCTGGCATACATGTGGAGATGGCAGTAGCAGCTCCGAGTAGGGCATGTGGGCCTGTCTTGAAGAGCTAGGAAGGTGGGAAGGGAATGAATTGATGGTGCCAAGCAAGGCATGGAGCACTACTGGCTTTCTGAACATGACCCAGGTACCCACAGCAGACTATGGGAGGTGTGTGGTGTTAGTAGTTGTGGGAGGGGAGGAGAGAGTGTCATATGTGAGTTGATGGCCGGAAGATGCATTTCCGTGATTTTTTGGATTTGTGCTGGGGATATTATGCTGCACCTCCAGTTGTCTCAACAGAGTGTTTGACAGATAGATTAAAAAACTAGTTTTGAAGACTGTAGAAGGATGGCAGTCAAAGGTGATAAAGAAAAGCAAGGGAGCTTCTTTCCAAGAGTGAGGAATGATGGTCTGAGGATGACCAACTCAGGCATGAAAGCTTGATATTGCAAGGGTTTGAGTGCTGGGCCTCTCATCCAGTAAAGAGCACTTAGTTAACCTTAAGTGTGTATCTGCTTGCACTGGAGTCAATGGTAGCATTCCCAGGCTTAAAGCTCAGCAGCTGCTGATGTACAGAATTCATCCTCTAGGACCTGCCTTAAAAAAGGGAGGGATGCAGACTCTTTACTAAATATCAGTGGGATCCACAGAAGAGGTCAAGCTAAGACAAAACACATTCCCAGGATAAGGTCTATCTGTCTGAAATTTCTGACCTGAGTTTTCTAAGCCCAGTAAACGTATACTCACTAATGCAAAATTCCATGCTGGCTAAATGCATTTCAGTTAATTTTCTGCTATGAAAGCATTTCAATTTTAACAATAGCTGTCACTCTCAATATAATACAGAAATAGTTTAGTAATAGAGGCCTTAAAGCACTAGCCTGATAAATATTTATATTACTTATTTTAAGTTAAAAGCTTGGTTATGAATTGTTTTCATTCCAGCAGTGTAAACATCCTTCTAGAGTATGCTCTGTAATGTTGAGATTGAAGTCACCCACCCTATTTGCCTGGTCTTATTTTATCAGTCCAAAAATATCCTTTAGTGGATGCTGGTAAAAGTATTTTTACCAGTTTCACTGTACAAATGCTCTTCTTTTCTGTACAACACAGAAGGGAAAAATAATGTTAAGTACCTATGGCAAATGAGTATTCAGTCAGCAAAAAAGCTTCAGTTCTTTATTTGTTATATGTTATTTTAGTTTAAATAGAAATTTGAATACATGAACATAAAACACAGGCCTTCTTTGCAAGGGACATTTTCCTGGTGATAAATGGATTTTGCTTATTGTTTAGTCAACGTTTTATGCTTATTTGATAAAGAAAACTCAGCTTTATAAAATAAGAAACAAAAGCTATTTAAGGTGTGTGAAATGAGGTACCAGCATAAATAGCTTCAGCTCTGAATTGACGAGCAGTAATAGATAAATAACTGTATATGGGTTTTGAACTGGAATCCCAGCCATATTCATGTGGTGAAAGGGAAGGATTTGAATGATAGCAGCAGAATGCAAGCCTCCCCAGTATCATCGGAGTCTGAAGTGGCTGTAGAAATTCAGGCAGTCATTTAATAAAAACACCTCTTTTACTATGGAGGCTGTAAATTATACAAGCCTGTCAAGTTACAGCTCTGCCTTTGTGCTTAGCACGATTGTAATGTTCTCAGTCCATAATTTAGAAAAGGATTAAAGTTCTCCAATGCTCTGCTGTTTTTACAATGTTTTGGTGATAATAAGATTACCTCAGCCTCCCTCTCTCATGTGAAAATGTCGCTAGAAAGACATACCATATATGAAGGTGGGGTTTTCTCACACACACGCGTATATACGAGAGGGAGAAAATACATGACAGTGGTGTCTGGCATCAAAATCTTATTGTAGGGCTGGAGATGCCTCATTACTTATGGATGTTGGAGACATGCAGCTGATTTATGGATTTGCTCTGTACAAGTGCTGAGAAGTCTTTAAGGTTATGTCAGTAAGGTTTCTGTTTATTAAAAGCAAAGTTTAAAATAAAAAAGTTTTTAAAAAGCTTGCAAAGACTACAGAGGTTTTAGAGGACCTGTTGCCTTTAGAGGACCTAAGCCTCAGAAGGAGAAAAACATTACAACTGGTGTATGCCAGAAAGTTATAGCAAAATAGATTTTCTATCAAAATAAAGTTGTGTTTTTAAAAGCCTAGTGTCAGGGGTTATTCTTGGGATGGATAAAATGATACATGTTCTGTTGGTGATCTGGGAATTCCCTGTTTTTTAGGAAGCTCCGATTTCTCTCGTTATTTGCCTCAGCATATCAAGTCTTCAGTCTGCCACTGGGCTTGGACTCCTTCTTGCTGGTTCTGCAGTTCTGGCTGCTGTAGCTTTTAGGGTGTGTGGGTATCTTATTTTTGAAGAAAATGGAAAAATATTCCCTTAACAGGTTGTTTTTGGTTTTGTTTTTGAAAGATGACACTATGAAGTCACACAGAGATTAGGCAGAGGTCTTGTGGAGGACAGATTAGACAACAAAAGTGCTGGAGAGTTAGACAAAGGTGCATGAAAGACAAAATTTGTCATATGCTGCTTCAGTATTGCTCTGATTATCTCTAGCACATACCAGACATACTTAGGTTTCTATTTCCATGCAAAAACTCATGTTAATACCATTTACTTGAATTATTTAAGAAAAGGAGGGGATTCTAGGAAATATCAAAGCCCTAGTCCTCACCTACAGTCAGAGCCTACAGCCTGTATTGTACAGGAAAAATAGGGCCACAAAAAGACATTAAATTCTTTGTGTTCTTAAGATCCAGGAGCAGGCAGCTCCCCTGGAGTTAGCTATTATTTCAGCTATCCCCTGTACGAATGACCCCAGAAAGCAATTCTATCAGGAAGGCTCGACTGCGGTCCATGAACATCTTGATCATGCCTCTTGTCCCTTCCACCCCGTACTGGGAGGAGGAACCGAACAGCTTGGCCACCTTTAGTCCCCAGGACTCGCCCCAGGCTGGACGAAGGGCAGTTTCGTGGGGTACGTTGTAGATAACCGAGCTGTTGTCAGGCCTAACTCTGCCTTCAAAAATCGGAGTCGGTTCCTCTGGTGTGGAGCAGCCGGCTCTCAGAGCTGCCCTGCTTGTCCCGTACACGCTCTTCCCACGCAGATGCAGCGGCTGCAGCAACGCTGCAGCCTGCGATGCCGTTGAGCGAGCTGGAAAGCTGTGCCCAACACATGGAAAACTCCTCGGGCGAGCACTTCAGATACCGCACGTGCTTAAAACAGTAGTTTTGCAGCTGGGACACTGGAGGTGGCTGTGGAAAGAGAGGCCTGAGAAGGAAATAGGGATGGACCACACTGGGCGTGAAGCAGAAAAGCACCCTTTCTGTACAACCTCTGGGAAGAACTGTCCTTGTAGATCCCCGTCTGTTTACTTTTGTACCTTTAGGCCTAGGCATTGGGCTGGCATCAGCCTTTCTGCTCTCTCTGGCCTCTCTCCGCGTGCACGGCATCTGAAGCCATAGCTGCAGCCGATGTGGCCAGATCAGGCTAGCTTAAGGTAGGGTGAGTCAATAGATGCATCAGGTGCCACTGCTGCATGTGTTCCTCCTGGAAGAAGAGCAAGGTGAAGTTTGACAAACTGGCGCAAATCCTGCGAAGGGCCTCTAGGATGGTCAGGGGCTGGAGCACGGGGTGTATGAGGGGATGCTGAGGGCGCTGGCTTTGTTCTTCCACTGGCTAAAGGGGAGTTATAGGAAAGGCAAGAACCAGATTCTTCTCAGAAGGGTGCCGAGAAAGGACCAGAGGCAAGGGACACATGTCGCAACAAGAAAAAAATCTGATTTTTTTATTAGGAAAAAATTAATCCCTGTGAGAGCCCGGGGAAGCTGAGGGATACCCATCCTTGGACTGGACTGGGCCCTGTGAGATCTCGTTTAGCTTTGGAATTAGCCCTGCTGTGAGCAAGGGGTTGGACTACACACCTGAATTATTCAATGAGTCGAAGTTTGTGCAGCTTGTTCTGGGTCCTCCGGAGCTGCTTTCCACCTTGTGTCACCGCTCCTGACGCGGGCTTCTCTGGCGTTGCTTGGTCAGTTAGAGCTTACAGATACTGCTGCAGTGTGTGCAACTCATGATATAAATCACAGAATCACNAAGAAGAGCAAGGTGAAGTTTGACAAACTGGCGCAAATCCTGCGAAGGGCCTCTAGGATGGTCAGGGGCTGGAGCACGGGGCGTATGAGGGGATGCTGAGTGCGCTGTCTTTGTTCTTCCACTGGCTAAAGGGGAGTTAAAGAAAAGACAAGAACCAGATTCTTCTCAGAAGGGTACCGAGAAAGGACCAGAGGCAAGGGACACATGTCGCAACAAGAAAAAAATCTGATTTTTTTATTAGGAAAAATTAATCCCTGTGAGAGCCCGGGGAAGCTGAGGGATACCCATCCTTGGACTGGACTGGGCCCTGTGAGATCTCGTTTAGCTTTGGAATTAGCCCTGCTGTGAGCAAGGGGTTGGACTACACACCTGAATTATTCAATGAGTCGAAGTTTGTGCAGCTTGTTCTGGGTCCTCCGGAGCTGCTTTCCACCTTGTGTCACCGCTCCTGACGCGGGCTTCTCTGGCGTTGCTTGGTCAGTTAGAGCTTACAGATACTGCTGNCGCATCCTCGTTTGCCTGGCCCTATCACATGGAAAAGAGAACCTGCCTTGTTCCCCCTGGTTATTCCTGCCTAAAAGGTTTTTCCTAAACAGTAAGCTGGGAAAATATAAAAGCAGCTAATTTTTGTATGCTTCCTTGTCATCCCCCCTGCTTCCCGCACCCAAAATCTCTTGAAAACTTTGTTCAGTCCGCCTCAAGTTTCCTAAAAGGACATTCTACCCTGGGATAATATCATGCCTGTGAAAGTTCAGGCTGATTATTTTTCATCTAGAGGGAGAGTCAAAATTGGGCTTATAATGGAGGTCTTGTTTCAAACAACGTTGAAAGAATTTAGCATTTATGACGTCAGTGGGGTGGCATGGGTGTGGAGTCGCATGCGAGCGGGGGGAAGCTGGGCTTTTCTCTGCACCAGTGGTTTTGTGAAGGAGTCTTTCACTGATGGAGGTTTATTCAAGCCCACCTAAACACATGTACATATTTATTTACTAAAGCAAACCAGACTACAAATGGGACCAAAATCCACATTTAAACATCCCTACAAGCAACCCCTCTATGACAAATTCTTTCTCCAGCTCTGCTTAAGAAAAAGCCTGGGAGAGTTTATTTTCCTCAGACTTTACAACTCATTGTTTTCCACAAAAGCACCCCTCCGCTTTTCCAAGAGTAAGGATAATTCTGTGGCTAAAGCACATGACTAGGACTTGGGGTTCCCAGCTGTTGCACAGACTTCTTGTGTGTCCTTGAGAAAATCCGATTAATCTCGCTGCACATCTGTAAAATGGATGCAGTGCTCTTTTTCCCCATTCATAGGAGCTGATGCGAGCCTTTGAGACCTTTACAAGACAACCGGATAGAAATGGAAAGAAATACCCATGCAATTTTGTGTACAAGTGTGTGTGCTAATTGAGGAAACAGTGGAAAAATTTCTGCCAGAATATATTTGACAGAGCAGCTTATTAATTCTGTAGAAGTTTTGATGCAAAATCTGTTTCTAGAAAGCTTATGGGTTTTTCCTCCCAAACTGAAGAGGATGTTTGTTTGAATAAGTCGTCTTCTTTTTTTTTTTTAATGAAAAATGGGAAAACTCCACGTTACTTTTTTAGTGAAAATGAGAAAACCTTGTTTTGGTTTTTTTTGTTTGTTTTTTTTTTTTAAAGGGAGAAGTACCTCTTCCCAGCTAGCTATACCCGACATGTTACGCGAAAAGCAACGTCATTCTGCCTCAATGCAGGCACTCTCAGGGCTGGGAAGTGAGCAAAGAAATGAACATCCAGCTCCCTCCCATCACGCTTGCTCAGTAGGCAGATATGCAGGATTTGTTTTATCGAGGTCAGCGGACAGCCCTGTATCTCATCATCCCCTTCTGAGCCCCGCGGTGAGGAGACAGCGATTACCACCTTCCTGTGATTGTCCGTCGCGCTCGCCATCCTTGTCCCTTGAGTACCTCACAAATATTGACAGAGATACTTTTGGGAAAAGGTATCTACTACCTCACGCATTTTCGGGCTGAGAGTTGAAGTTACAACATTGTCAAAGGCGTCCCCAGATGTGTGGTGTCCTGCTAGAGGCAAATCTGGCTTGAATTTGAAGGAACTACGTATGTTGAAAAAGCAATATAGCATGAATATATTTAAACCCTCTCACTTTAAAGAATATAACTACAGCGATTCATTACAGGCAAGAGTTTTTAAACTGACTGGTGAACTTCTGTGCCTCGCTTCCAGCTGTTCATAACGTGATACCTCGGAGGGACTAGATTTTCTGTATTCTGCATGTTCACAGCTGAAACTGAATTCTTCTGACAATGGGGCTCCTTTAGATTAATTCAAGATTAGGTTCTGAAAATAGTATCCAAAATTACTAGCTGAATTGAAAAATTAATAAATATGATAAAAATTTTGAAATAATCTTAGTTTTCAAAGTATCTTCTCCCTTCAAATTCTTTTATAATAATTTTTATCAGTTTTCGTGTGGCAGAAAACAGTAAAAAATGGAGCCAGCTCAGTCACGCAATGAGATTTAAAAGAAAATGTTTTAAAAATCATTTTTGAAAATTATAAACCACTTAGAAAAATACACAAAAGGTGTTTGCATTTTTGTGATAATAAATTCCCATTAATTTTGAAAGACTATAATCTGCACCCTGCACTTTAAAGCATAAGCATAAGAAATATTGCCGGTGCCAAAAGTTCAGGCTGCAAGTATTTACGGGAGTGGCTGAAAAATGGGATTTAGAAAGTAGTTCATATTCTGTTCACATTTTTCAGTTTTCATTCATCTCCTGTTACATTTTTAAGCTTTCTCATCCACAACAAGCGCTGGAGATTCACTTAAAGAATACCAGTGAGTTGCTTATGTCACCACATATCTCCAGGAGCTGGAAATTTAAACAGAAGAGTGTCATGAAGTCATGATAAATCCCATGCATTGGCAAAACTGCCTTCACTGTAATGTGTAGCCCTCTCTATTTCTAACATTTTGACTCAATACTCTACACGGATGGTCCTGTTCCTGCTGACAATGATTACAGACTCCCCATTGACTTGTGCAGGAGCAAGATGGGAACATTTCAGGCATGGTTTTATGAAAAAAATCCTGACGGAAAAAATGTGCCTCATGGGTTAGATACTAGCTCAAGACTCAGAAGGTTATTTCTGCAATTTGCACTCACACAGCCTTCTTGTGTGATCTTGAACAAGCCTTTGAAGGTGACGGCGTAACCCTGTGCCCGTGTTTCTGCATGACACAAGGGATAGGAGTACAGGAGGTGTAGCTCAGCCTGAGGACCGGTGGTTAGGGATGGTGGTGGGACTGGTGGTGGAATGGGGCAGAGTTTGGGAAGAGAGCTGTTTCTAACCCGCTTGCAGAGGGGGCTGACATGCACGGGACCAGGGTGCACATGGTCCTGGGTGCAGGTTCACCCAGCACCTGCTCCATCTCTGTATCAGGACCGCAGAACGGAGTGTTTTTTTGAGATAATATGATCCCCCTTCAGCTCCGAGTGGACTGGTCTGCCCCTCAGCTGCAGATTACACCACCTCCTTTCTTCCACCCCCTGCAGCTTCTGTTTCTTTGGGTTCCCAGGGACTTTGAGCTTGCACCCTAACTTCCCTAGGGCTGCTCTGAGCCTCTTTGGCACGATAGCTGGCAGAGGCTGTGGAAATTATCTTGTCTGAGCTCCTTGATCACACTGGAAAAGACACCTTGTCCAGCGGTTCCTGTGTCAAGTCCCCATATCCAGAGGCTGAACTTGACTATGCCCGGAGGGAAAGTCAGTCACCGTGATCCGAAGATGTCTCATTACGTTGCACGTCCCTCATGCCTGGGTGAGTTGTTCCAGTGGATAACTCTCCTTAGAGTGGACATTTTACCCCTAAACGTATCTTTTCAGATATCACCTTGCTACCTGAGGTCTTCTTAGGCTTTTCACCTTCTAGGGGAGAGCTTTGTGGTCTTTCCATGCAAGCCCTTAGAAACCTTTGCCTGGGCACATCTTCTTGGATAAAATAAACAGGCTCAAGTGTTTTGCAAGGGCTGGCTCAAGGCACCCTGGTACTGCAGGCAGAGCTGAGCTTTCTCATCTTGGGGGGGGCGGTGGATATTTTTGTCCAGGGAAGGAGAAGACTAAGAAAAAGGGTTGAAGCTGGGGCAGAAGGGCAGGAGAGATGCATCTCCTGGCACACTCACGGCTGTGCCACGTGTCCTGCCTTCTCCCGCAGTGGCAGTGGCAGCAGCCAGCCTGGCACGGGCAGAGCAGACCTGGTGCTGCCTGCGGTTGTCTGCTCTTTTAGGTGGTAACTGCCTGCTTTGCCTACGGTGAGAGCCAGCTCTGGCCTCCTTGCAGGTATGCAGGACCATTGCAGCTCCTTTCTGAACCATTCCCAGCTTTTTAATGTTCTCCATTTTAATGAGCCCCAAACAGCAACACCACATTCAGTGGCAACAGGTCTTTCCCTGTTTTATCTTGCTCTTCTGCCACCTAAATCTTGTTTACTAATTACTTCACCACTTGGGGGTTATGTGTTCAACCAAAACCCCGGGCAGAAAACCTTTCTGATGCACCACTGTGTCCCAGTTACGCTCCTGTTTGTGTGTACGCTGAGTCGCATGCCTACAACCTCAGATGCTCATCGCTCCCGTTTTAAGCCCAGACCTGCAGACTGTACCACACAGGCTGATCCCTCAGCCCAGGTGGAGCCCCAGCAAGACGATTTGGGTGCTGTACCAGTCCCGGGGCCTTTTTTTCAGGATCAGAGGCTTAGTACAACATTTAGAGCTTTCCTTATTTTGACAGTCAGCACTTGCCAAGCCAATAATCTGTTTGTTTCTTTATCAAGCAGACTAATAAATGGTGCTGCGTTGCTAAATCTGTCTAAAGGGGAGAGAGGGCCTTTAGTCTTATTCAGCATCTTACGATTATATCAGCCTGTCTTAACCCAGCCAAGTATATTTACATGAAATAAAGGAATGAGTTTTGCAAATTTCTTCCCCCCTTTTTTTTTATTATAAGTGACTGTCTAGCCAAGTTCATTTCCTCTCCTGTCTGAGCTCCTCTCTGAAATATATTATCCCACTTATTAAAAGCCAATAGCACTGTGCTTTCCTTTTCTTCCACCCTCTCAGAAGAAGGGGCATGCAGGGGATGCTTGGATTAAGTGAGTGGGGCACCCCAGAGCTGGGATTCTTTACGAATGAGCTCATATCCTCTCTCCGTATGATAAGAGGAATGCCGTTTGCATCCCAGAGTTGACTGCATAAACATACACACACTCGGACGGGTGAGCGTTTAGCCTGAGCGTAAACTGCAATTGCCAAGCAAAGGTCTGACTGACAAGGGATCATCTGCCAGCCCGCTGCTCGGTGGCGATGGTCCCTTCATTCCCAGTGAAATCCATCCCTGCCGGGAGGGGGAGGGAAAGGAAGGGAGAGGAGATGACAGATCCCTGTTTGCATTCTTCAGAGAGAGCAGCTGCAATTGTCTTACTACAGTATGTCAACATGAAATTATGACAAATCAGGCAGGGATGTACCAGCAGATGAAAACAATAAGGAGGAAGCAGAGCAGAGGGAAGCTGGGAAGAATGAACTATACCTAAAACTCTGGAGGCCAATCCCATCCTGGTGGAAAATGTCTCTGAAAATGTAATAGGACTGAAGACTGTTGGTGTGCCTGGACATGACTCAAGGAGCATATATTGAGTTTTCAGGTTGGTTTAAATCTGCCTCTAAAATACTTTTTAAAAATTTTTTTAAATTTTTTTACGTTCTATAGAAATCTTTCAAAAATTAACCTGAGAGTGGCAGGAAAAAGGCTCGTCTGTCACCCTTTCATGTGCATGGGACGCAGTCAGGATCCCCACAGAGCCAGCTGAGCACCCAGCGCTCTCACACTGTTTTGGATGCCAGGCTCTGACCTTGGCAAAGGTAAGGAAACCTCCCCAGCCTCCACGGTTACACGTACACAGCCACTAAGAATGAAGAAAAAAGAAAAGGGATTTCCTCCCTTCTCTTCTTTTTTTTTCTTTTCTTTTCTTTTTCATTAAAAATGTTATTGTTTGATAGCAAAAGGAGAACTAACAGGAGAAAGGCTCCAGCTTCCTGCTTGCCGCCTCCTTTCTATCTAACAGAAGTCCTTGAAATGGGATGCAATGAATGTTTCCTTTATTAAAAACTGAGCCTTCTCCAACCCACACAGTTTCACAACACTTGATAGAATGCACATTTTTCCAGTGTCTTTTTTTTTTTTTTTTAACAATGTCCAACAATAAAAAAAAAAGTCAGTAATGGGGCCGTGTTCAACATTAGTGTAATTGGGAGCAGCTCCCTCTGGTCTCAATAGGAGGTGCGCTCACTTTCACCAGAGCAGGATTTGCTGGCTCATGGACACTTCATACTTAGGATTGTCCCTGGTCTTTACTACGAGTGGCTTATAAACTTCCTTAGCTTTGTAAGTCTATTGATTTAGCACTGTGCAGCTTGGCTGCAAAAGAAAGAAGGAAAAAGGCAGTGAGCACAGGATTTTTTACCTAAAAGCTAGCTTTATGTCCCTCCACCCAGGTTCTGCTGCCTCTCTGCCTGCTGTAGCTGGCTGGCACCTCTGAGGAAGCTGCCACGTCACACCTCGCCGGAATCGGGGAGAACGTGGTGGGTTTGCTCTGCAGGGTGGAGGGTGCACGAAAATATTTTCTGTGGTTTCAGTTTGCATGTCTGCATGGAAAAGTCTAGTGAAATGTAATAGGTATGAATCCAGGAGGGTCCACAGAAATGTGTGAGGACAGATTTCAAGGAAACCAGTGCAAAAACCCCAAAACCTTTTCATGGGAAGGAATATTCCCAATAAGCTTTCAAAATCTGTAATTTTTTTTTCTATTAAATTCCACAGGAGTTTTCCATAGGGCTAGTTCCAACCTCCCCTCTTCCAGGCTTTAAGCCTTACATTTTAATGAACTGAAAGAGCTTTGCTCTGTGCTCGCTTGCATTGCCTCTGTCATCAGTGGCACTTCTCTAGCCGCACTGAAACCCTTCTGTGCTTGCACTGCTCTTCTGAGACAGCGTGAATTCCCCGGTCGCGGAGGGATATCTGAGTGAAAGAGCTGACTTTCACCTCATTTAGTCTTTCAAACCTAAAGTAATATGACAAACGTATCCTGCAAGAGCGTATCCTTCCTGTTGGGTTTACTTCTGGACGCACAGTGCCCTGATGTAACCGTTCGGCAGATCCACCCCTGGCGCCCACAGCCGCCTCCTCCTAGAGATCATAAAGCCAATGATGCTCATGTACTGGACGGAGAGGGGGCCCCATCCTGACCAAGAGCCTAGTGCCTGGGCTCCCCGAGGAGCCTACTATGGCCACTCTGTCCAACTGGCTTGCGATGGTGCCCCTGGAATCAAAGCAATGTCACGTTCATTATTAGGCGCTGCTTTCTGAAAAGCTTAACGAACCCGACTGCCTTGTTTGAACGCCTGAATGAGGTTAGTAGTATGGTCCCCGTATCGCTCACTCATGGAGAAAGATGCTGGGTTGCCAGGCGTTAGAAAGCCCGCAGGGCCAGAGGTAAACGTGAGTTCCCCTGGCCGGAGCTGGGACAAGTCTGCAGGGCTATGAGGGAGGATGGAGCAGGATCTTGGCAGCCCACAGGCAGCTGCATGGTTGGAAGTCCCCAGAGTTGTGTAGCTGTTCCTGCCAGTTGCGTGAGCCCTCATGATGCTAAAGCATTGCATGGCACGAGGCATTCCTCCAAGAGAGAGATTTAAGGTGTGGTGAGCTGGTGCTGAACATCAGAACTTGTTTCTCACACGTCCTCTCCTTGTGAAATTTTGCTGTGTTTTTTCCACTGGTGGGGAAATTCCCCTACTGCTGATGTTAGCTACTCTCAGAAAGCCTCTCTCTTGCCTTTTTGACAAGTAATAGCAAAAAGCCATTGCCCCTGCTCTGTGCTTTCCTATATGCAGCTTTTATTTCTTCTGCAACCAGATAGCTTTATTGCATTTCTTTTTATTCCTCCTTTTCTCATAGCTTCAAACAACGTAGACTTGTCAGGCTTTTTTCTTGTGAATCTAATGTGAATGTAGATATATTCTTGCTAATGTGATCTTAAACTTGAAGGCTACAATCGCATGCTGTGTTCTGGCTCCTTTGTTTTTCTCTGACTGTATAAAAGGAAGGGGATTTGAGAAGGAATTTTTAGCAAGATATATCTCCCTGGCCCGGATAAGACACAAACACAAATGTATGCTGGCAAGCTCAGCAGAAGGATTGGAAGAGGTGCAAGCTCAGGAAGGCAGGCAGAGTGAAATGATCATATACAGCCCATCTAAAAAGCATCTTACAAGGAAGGATCAGGGTCAGCATTATCTTTAAAAAGTCAAGTCTCCTTAGTTTGACCTAATGTTCTAGCCGCTAGGCTGTCACAAGCTACGTTAGTCCAAAGATTGTTCTACAGATCTCACTTCCCAAACCATTCCTGTATTAGCGAGGGGGGGTCGGTCTCTTCTCCCAAGTAACAGCGATAGGACGAGAGAAAACAGCCTCAAGTTGTGCCAAGGGAGGTTTAGGTTGGACATTAGGAAAAAATTCTTTCCTGACAGAGTGGTCAGGCCTTGGAAGAGGCTGCCCAGGGCAGTGGTGGAGTCCCCATCCCTGGAGGGATTTAAAAGACGTGTAGATGAGGCGCCTGGGGACATGGTTTAGTGGGCATGGGGGGGTTGGGTTGACGGTTGGACTCGATGACCTTAGAGGTCTTTTCCAACCTTGGTGATTCTATGATTCTATGATTCTATGATTCCTCTGATGATTAATCTGATGATTTAATGTGACAAAGACTGCCTCCTAACCCTGCTGTGTGCCCTAATTCTTGAACTTTCTTCCTTCATGTGCTTTTGTCCAGCCTTGGGAATCTCCAGTCTTTGCTCTCTGGGGCTCACTGTCACAGGGGAAAGTCGTGGTACTTGTGCCGTGAATTCGTTCTGCACATGTGCTGCAAATCCGGTGCCCCGGGGAGCACGCAGGCAGAGAACAACTTCATTCCATGTGTGGAGTAGCCCGTTAAGGGACAGAGGGTTCCCTGTGCCCAGCTGAGCCTCCCTTGGCACTGAAAGGGACAAATGGGCAGCTCGGTGACAAAGATCAGAGACCAAGCGGACGCGAAGTCTCAAACCCAACCTCCAAAGCCTATATTTGACACAGGCCCGTCAAGCCGAGTGTGGGAACGCTGTGGTATCACCCTCCCTCGACGTTTGGGAATTGAAGCACAGATGCGCTGAATGACTTGACCAGACATGCAGGAAACCTACAGAGGACCTAGGAACTGCACCCGTTTCAGAAGTCCCTGTCCAGTGCTTTACCGTAAGACCAATGCTCTTTTCAGAGCAGATTTCCCAGGGTCTCACACTCTGTGCTGTTAACTTTTAACGTAATGAAATTAGTTTAGATATAATCATTTTTATTCTGAAAGTTTGATGGCAGCAGAGGGGAAGCCCTGCACATGTGTAGGTGAAGTGAAGAAATGAGAATGTCTAATCAGAGGATTAGCAGAATAAGTGTTTTATTTACAACACTTTCAGTTTTGCTTAATAATACTAACTCCCCTTTGATGTGCACTTTAATTGCAAGCAAAGAGTGCATCAGTGCCTTTTACTTTCAATTTGAATCACAAGTAATTTTAATCTGATTGCAGTCTCACGAGTCACCTACCTACTTTGTTCCACAACTTTGTAAGCAAATTCCTCCTATCTAATGACACCTCCATATTCTCCTCCTCCTTAAATGGGGGCATGGAATATTATTGTCAAAATGCACGCATATCTCGATTTATTTCTGGAGTTTGTACAATAGCAGAGGTCACAAAATAAGCTTGAAATTGTGGGGGTGCATGGTGGATCGTAATGCGTTTAGCATGTGATAATGAAAGCAGAGAAAAATGTCTGGATGTTTATGTATGCGAGGCAGTATTGCACTTTCAGCAGCAGTCGATAATTTACAAAGAGGAATTACCCTTCCTTCCCCATTGGTAAATCTGGTGGAATAATAATGTGATGATGATGATGATGATGATAATGATGATGATGATAATGATGACGATGATGATGATGATATAATAATAATAGTAGTAATAGTAGTAGTAGTGGTACTAATAATAATAATGATAATGATAATGATAATAATAATGATAATAATAAGTCTGTTTGCTGCTAAGCTATTGTCCGCTTGTTAGTATGTTTTTCGAAACCCGCAATGAACAGGGCAAGTTACTGGAAAGCTGTTGAAAGATCCCGAAGACACTTTACACAGGAATTTGGGTTTCTCCCAGAGTTTGCAAATCCTTTCCTATACTGTCCTTTTCACTAAATAAGTCCCACTGGAGCTGTCTGAACGAGCTGCATGAGCCAGATCCACTTGTATAAATAAAGTTGTGCAAGGTAGGAAAGTACACTTGCAGGTAGGTAGTTCTTTTTCTTGCTCTATTCTTCAGGATCCTTAATATTGCAGACTACCAGACTCTTTTTTTTACTTTTTTTTTTCCCCCTCCGCCTTGGTGAATTTTGTCTTTGCGTAAGCAGACAGTATTGAATGAGGAACCCTCATGCCCTACTTCCCTCTGATAGGGCACGCTCCGGGGCTCGACTGGGTCTCCACAGCGTGGTGCTTTAGTGAATTGCTTGGCGCATCACACGTTGTCCTGAAAACCACAGGCAATGGGACCCCAGAGAGGTGGGGTGAGTGACCCGTGCTGCTTACTGGTCAGCAGGAGAGCTCTGAGAAAAACTCGAGTTTCCTACATCTCATTGTGAAGGTATGAGAGGCAATCGGTCCAGGCTCAACAAGAAGGGTGGTCACATAGCAAGCCCCACTCTTCCTGTGTCGGAGTAGAAATATATTTAACTTCATAATTACCTGCATATCTTTGGAGAAGTCCCTTAATTTCCTTGTGATCTGGTTTCCTCATCTNCCAGCCCCTCCATGTCCTTCTTGTCGTGAGGGGCCCAAAACTGAACCCAGGATTCGAGGTGTGGCCTCACCAGTGCCCAGTACAGGGGCACGATCCCCTCCCTTCTTGGCCTGATCCCTCGTTTTTTTTCCCTCCTTCTCCTGCAGTGGCAGCCAGACCACCCCAGCTGCCCCCAAAAAACAGCCTTCGGTTCCCCTCAGTGTGGCTCAGAGGCAGCCACAGGGAAAGTTGGGGTTCATTCCTGTTTTCTTGGTGAGGCCTGAGGGGGACCTTCTGCTCCCTTGGGTCTGTGCATACACAGGCAGGTCCCAGGTGAGGGCTGTGAGGAGCTGGGTCTTAGTCAGGAGCGAATTTGAAAATGTAAACTCAAAAATCACCACATAGATACTTTTAGACATGGTCAAGAAAACCTGGCTTTCTGCTTCTTCGTTCCTACAAACAGCTAAACTATTTTTGCTACCGTCTAGGAAAAAACCAAACCAATAGGATATCCCTCTCCACTATGGAGAAAGGTCTTGCACAGGTAATACTTGAACTTAGTAACGTGGCAAAGCGATAAGCCACTGAAAGCAAGGTGCTTTCGGCTAACGGCACTTAAAACAACTGACGTTTCTGCCTGCAGACCAAGGAGGTATCTTACTTCTGGCTGCCCCTAGATGAGGACAGCACCTTTCCACAGGGCCAGATCTCTTCTGGTCACCTGTGGCACCCTCCTGTTCCCGTGAGTCATCACNTTCCTCCCTCTCTTCCTCCCTCCCTTCTTTCCTTCCTCCCTTCTTTCCTCTCTTCCTTCCTCCCTCCCTCCCTCCCGGCAGGCTGTGGCATTGCTACTAAAGAGAGTAATAAGAGTGAAAAAAAAGATGTGGAAGGAATGTGCTTCAGTAAAAGAAAAGCTTCTCATTTTCCTGAATGAGTGGCAAAAATGCCTTATTTCTTCAAAATGATCCCGTTCCTGCCACAGAGACTCACAATCACTATGTACACTGCAGTGCACACACCAAGACCTTTGGGAGAAAGTATTTCTTTTCTTTTTTCTTTTTTTTTTTCCTAGTTCAACAGTGCTACATGATAGATGGAGTTAACTCCTTTGAGTTTTGCACGGCCTTCTTTCTAATCATCAGCCCTTTGAGAAATGTGGAGGAGGGGCCAGTCGCTTCTCAGCAGTTATGGGAAATGGAGACCGATTAAATCATAGGCTTTGCCCTGTCAGTAAAAATGTAAAAATGTCAAACATGAAAAAAAAAGTATTTCCATATTGGGTGATGTGTTTTTTTTTTCTCAGCTATAATTGCTCTAGCAGTATAAGAAAGCCACACAAGGTTTAGATTAGTCAAGCACATTTTTGCGCTATGTATATAATAACAAAAACCCCAGACCTGCCAACCCACCCCCAGGCCTTGAATTTTTGGTAGATTTTCTAGTAAAGTTCCCTCTAGAGTCCTTAGGGGAGTCTTCAAGGGTGGACCGATGAAGACACGCCTCTTGTACCATTTGTATTTGTACATCTTGAGCTCCACTGGCAATATCCTCTGTCTGAAATTTGTTCCATTAATGTTCCACTCAGTGGGAGCAAGGAGAGCCCCAATTACCCCTACCCTGGAGCAGCTCAGCTCCCCTCTCTNGCGCGATGAGGTCTCCCCTCAGCCTCCTCTTCTCCAGGCTGAACACCCCCAGTTCCCTCAGCCGCTCCTCATCAGACTTGTGCTCCAGGCCCTTCCCCAGCTCCGTTGCCCTTCTCTGGACACGCTCCAGCCCCTCCATGTCCTTCTTGTCGTGAGGGGCCCAAAACTGAACCCAGGATTCGAGGTGTGGCCTCACCAGTGCCCAGTACAGGGGCACGATCCCCTCCCTTCTTGGCCTGATCCCTCGTTTTTTTTCCCTCCTTCTCCTGCAGTGGCAGCCAGACCACCCCAGCTGCCCCCAAAAAACAGCCTTCGGTTCCCCTCAGTGTGGCTCAGAGGCAGCCACAGGGAAAGTTGGGGTTCATTCCTGTTTTCTTGGTGAGGCCTGAGGGGGACCTTCTGCTCCCTTGGGTCTGTGCATACACAGGCAGGTCCCAGGTGAGGGCTGTGAGGAGCTGGGTCTTAGTCAGGAGCGAATTTGAAAATGTAAACTCAAAAATCACCACATAGATACTTTTAGACATGGTCAAGAAAACCTGGCTTTCTGCTTCTTCGTTCCTACAAACAGCTAAACTATTTTTGCTACCGTCTAGGAAAAAACCAAACCAATAGGATATCCCTCTCCACTATGGAGAAAGGTCTTGCACAGGTAATACTTGAACTTAGTAACGTGGCAAAGCGATAAGCCACTGAAAGCAAGGTGCTTTCGGCTAACGGCACTTAAAACAACTGACGTTTCTGCCTGCAGACCAAGGAGGTATCTTACTTCTGGCTGCCCCTAGATGAGGACAGCACCTTTCCACAGGGCCAGATCTCTTCTGGTCACCTGTGGCACCCTCCTGTTCCCGTGAGTCATCACAGCAGCAGGAGGGGATGGTGGCAGCGTGCACGTGGGAGGGCTGAAAGGAAAACAACTGTACTCTTAGACGTCTCAGGAGATCAGTTCCTGATCTGGGCTTGTTTTTAATTCTTTCCAAGTGCCGAAAACCTTGATCAGCACCGATGACATAATTTGTGTTCAGCTTCCAATTTCTATTGTCTCTGTGACCACCTGATTATTTGCTCTTTCTTGCTTGCAGCTGCATTTCTACTCCTTCTCTGGAGGAAACAGCTGCCACTTGTCTTTTCCTGGGCCAGGATGCTAGTAATTCATGTCTTCATTTGGTCCATACTGAAGGCAATTTGCTTGACACGCTGAGGTGGGTCCATCACCTTTGACAAGAGCAAAACTGGGGCTCCTGGTCTCCTTCCTTCCTTCCTTCCTTCCTTCCTTCCTTCCTTCCTTCCTTCCTTCCTTCCTTCCTTCCTTCCTTCCTTCCTTCCTTCCTTCCTTCCTTCCTTCCTTCCTTCCTTCCTCTCTTCCTCCCTCTCTTCCTCCCTCTCTTCCTCCCTCCCTTCTTTCCTTCCTCCCTTCTTTCCTCTCTTCCTTCCTCCCTCCCTCCCTCCCGGCAGGCTGTGGCATTGCTACTAAAGAGAGTAATAAGAGTGAAAAAAAAGATGTGGAAGGAATGTGCTTCAGTAAAAGAAAAGCTTCTCATTTTCCTGAATGAGTGGCAAAAATGCCTTATTTCTTCAAAATGATCCCGTTCCTGCCACAGAGACTCACAATCACTATGTACACTGCAGTGCACACACCAAGACCTTTGGGAGAAAGTATTTCTTTTCTTTTTTCTTTTTTTTTTTCCTAGTTCAACAGTGCTACATGATAGATGGAGTTAACTCCTTTGAGTTTTGCACGGCCTTCTTTCTAATCATCAGCCCTTTGAGAAATGTGGAGGAGGGGCCAGTCGCTTCTCAGCAGTTATGGGAAATGGAGACCGATTAAATCATAGGCTTTGCCCTGTCAGTAAAAATGTAAAAATGTCAAACATGAAAAAAAAGTATTTCCATATTGGGTGATGTGTTTTTTTTTTCTCAGCTATAATTGCTCTAGCAGTATAAGAAAGCCACACAAGGTTTAGATTAGTCAAGCACATTTTTGCGCTATGTATATAATAACAAAAACCCCAGACCTGCCAACCCACCCCCAGGCCTTGAATTTTTGGTAGATTTTCTAGTAAAGTTCCCTCTAGAGTCCTTAGGGGAGTCTTCAAGGGTGGACCGATGAAGACACGCCTCTTGTACCATTTGTATTTGTACATCTTGAGCTCCACTGGCAATATCCTCTGTCTGAAATTTGTTCCATTAATGTTCCACTCAGTGGGAGCAAGGAGAGCCCCAATTACCCCTACCCTGGAGCAGCTCAGCTCCCCTCTCTCACGGCAGCTTTTCTCGTTGGTGGAATGCCACGTTAGCAACCTGAGCCCACCGTCCTCCTGCCGCGCAGCCCAAGGGGTTGCGCCTCTAGTCGCAGAGGGGACTGATCCCGATCCCCTTAGTGCACTACTCATTGACTTCGTTGGTCTTGAATGTCCGAGTAAGACCGTGAACAGGCATGGCAATGTCTCTCCCCTATCTTTATCCTCCAAAAAGTTCAAACTCAGCTCTTAATTAGTTGTTGAGGCAAGTCCATAGGGCAGTGTGAGAGGTGGATGGTGCACCATCCTAGAGGAGGCATTTGAGGTGGGTAGTAAGACTTCACCTCTGGGGGGGAGAGTTTTCTTTGCAGTGGCTGTAGAAGATGGCTAAACCCCCAATTTGGATGGGTTGTTTAGATTTTAGATGGCTAAAGACAGGAGAGACAAATCTTGTTAACTTTGAGTTGGAAGGTGTCAGACCTTGCCAGTGGTAAGGAGCTACTTCGTAAGCACAAGGATGGCAGATTTTGGGGTGGGAGGAGGGGTGAGGGTAGGCTGGGTTGAAGAGGCTTCAACCAGCTAGAAGAGCATTTTCCATATGTCGGACTAGAGGCTGCCAGCTTTGCTCATGCTGAATGATACCTTTCCCCATGATTAGTCCCATTGATTTTATCGGCTCTGCTCGCAGAGAGCAAGATCAGACCATGGTGCTTCGGCCCCAGGAAAGGAGCCACCTACTGCTGAGCTACCGCTGGGACAGACCTGTCTCCTCGCTGCTCTGGGAAGGGAGCAAACCGTGACGGGTCTGTAGCTGGCACAGCACACGCTTCCTGCTGCCAGATGCCTTGGGAAAGGAAATGAAGGCTCCATCAAGTTCTCCCTTCTTCCCCCTTAGGCTAAGGAAAGGGCATAGTCCGCAGAGGCTATTATTCCCCTGCGTGTGAGAAGCAAGACACAGGACGCGTTACGGCCCCTCGCTTCTTGCATTGGCATGCTGGCCGTCATCTGGCCCCAAGTGAGGTGCTACTCTGCATGAAAAAGGGGCAGAGCCTGGCTCCCAGTGGCCAGAAGGCTTTACATGGCCCAGAGCATGAGGTCAGTACGAGCCCCTTGAAGAAAGGTGTAGCAACAATGCATCCAGTGCATTTACTGGTGAACACAAAAGCCATTTACAAGAAGGGCGGGGGGGGGGGGGAGAGGAAAAAAGGAAGGAAAAGAAAAAGGCGTGCGTTTATTCTCAGGGCAGAAAGAGTGTACGGTGCCATCGAGCGCCCACTGAAAGGCAAAGAATTGGTTTGTCACAACGCACCATTCGCTGGAGGTTTCAGATCCACTATGATATTATGGCTGACGGCTCAGAGACCTTGCCTTGACTACCAATGTAATTGGCATGGCTGGATGCTTTGATTGAGTTTTAGCTGCTCCCTGGTAAATCTGCTGAATGATTCTGCGGGACCTGTGGGCGTGCAAAGCCCCCATATTACCCACTGACCTGCCCCTCTGGCTTGCTTGTCATGCGATTTACAATAACTAGCACTGTCCTTGTAACTCTAAGGTAAGAAGTGAAAACCCTTTCTTTTTCCCCTAATTGTTCTACTGGTTTTACAGTTACCAAGCTGTAAAGCACCTCATCACTCTTGTTAATTCTTTCTTCCTTTTGAGCTGCCAGTTAGTAATCAATTATTACCCTTGTCATTCATGCTGCAGCACAGCAGCTGGTCACAAGAAGCCTCTGTTTCATTGGGCTGGAGCCAGTCAAGTCTCTCCAGCTGTCCCTTGCTGCTCTGAATCATAATGTACAGTACTTGTTGCTTTACAAGTTCCTTTACCAGACTGCTTTTTTTTTAAAAAAAAAAAAAAAAAAAAAAATAAAATGAAATAAAGTTTGTGCTCCCAGTTCTACCCTCACGGCACATCTGGCTGCTGGAGGTTAAAGTAAACTCTCTAATGCTGCATTTTTATGAGGGGTGGGGGGGATATACTCTACCATAGCACAACAGATATTTTTGTCATATTCTCCATTTTATGAGATGACTGCGTTGATATAAAGACTGCTGACAGATCAAAGGTTTCGCTGGTAAAATGATATGAAAGGCAGAGACATTAGCATCCATCAAGGTCCTGTTAGGATTTGCAGAACAGGGGTTCTGGGCCTCCCAAGTGAAACCTAGCAGGAAGGTCTGCGAGCCTGCATAGCAAATGAAAAGAAAACAAGAGAGGGCACACAGAATATTGGAGGAGGTAGTGACCCACAAAATAGTAGCAATTCGAGCTGCAAGGCACCCTGATTGAATTGCAGCGGAGGCAAACGCTCTCAGGCTTGCTGTTCTTGTTATGGAGCGATGCGCCGTTCAGCATCGTGCTCTGAGCTATCAGCTAGGCTTTCAGATGACTTTAATTCAGAGAGGGAAACAACAGTACCATTGCTTTCCTGATTGTCTTTGTTCCCAGCTCCCGCTGCTTGACTACAGGCCGCTGAGATAAGAAATCCTGCAAAAATACCCAGCCAAGATGCAAAGTATTGGGGGGAAGTGGCTGGCCTTGCAGGGAATCGATATTATCATCCTGTAACTTACGTTCCTCTCTGTATAATTTAATCAAAAGGAGGAAAACGATTTCACAACTCAGCTACTGATGTGGGTATTTTCGTTGGCTTCAGTGGAGCAAGTCACAGGAATAAAAGTTTGGGAAACATCTTTTCAAGTTACTTCTTCTCCTCTCTGATGTGCCCCAATTTCATGGGAGCACTAAGCAACAAATTAAAACACGGTCTAACCCCCACTAATTAGATCCTGTTACAAGAATTTGTCCTCCTGGTATTTAGGAACCCAATTAGTGTTAACTATATCATGGCCACCAGTGACATTATCTAAAAATGTCTAGGTTTTATTGCTGCTGCAGCTCACACCAATAAACCCATCTCTGCCAAATTGAGCAAAAAAACCAGTTTTACAAGAGCACTACGCGCATCATACAATGCATGTTTGCCATGGGGTTGGTAATAGCTTTCCTAAAAAGGGTATAATTATTAGGTGTAGCTGTAGAGGAGTCAAAAGTGCAATGCAGTCGCCCATATTCCATGTGACACGATCTACCGCTTTCGTTTCTCAGCTGTTTGTGCCAAAGCGCACGGGTGGTGACGGTGCCCGTGAGACATATGAGTCTTGGAGAGGCTAACATCATGGGATGCAGTGCCGTGCAGATGTATCCCACTTAACTTAGATAAGTTAGCGTAGGTATCAGGCCTGGTATAGACCCTAAGGCTCCATAGAGGGTAGCTTTACCCTACTCTTCAGTTTTAGCAGCTCTGCTCAGAGGACTGAATTTCTTTGATGTGAAGGTTGTCTTAGCCAAGGCTGAGCACTATGGCAGGTAGACCGCTTTGGATACCCTCGCAGCCTTGCAGGCTGGTTTGATTATCTCCATATGGCCTGGTCTAGGGCTTTGTAGATGGCCCTTTTGAAAGGCAGCGCGTTTTGTCATTGTGCACTTCAGGGGTGGAATTAATTTTTGGTAAAGGGCCAGCACCCGGGTGTGCTCTGCTGATGTCTTCCTCGGTCATGACCAGCGCTCTGCTTGGGCACGGAGGTCTGCTGATGTGTGGTGCTGTTTAACAGCCTTGCAGCTGTGGAAACTCCTGATTTTTTAGGAAAAGAGGAGCTCAGGTGGAGTAAGTAGTCCTCTTCAAACAGCAAGGGTTTTCAAAGAAAGGACCATTTCTCAAGTATGAAATGACCTCATGAATGGTCCCAAGAGGCTTGGTAGAAAAGACATTTGCACTGCTGTCACGTGGACCCTTTGCAAAGAGCTCGATTCCACCCCAGCAAGTGGCCTTTTCCATGGGAATATTTGGAAGTCTGGTGCCATCAAATCCTGTAGACACAGAACTCACACAGATTTGCACTGACTGTTGACTCTGAGAATTTTCTAAGATTCCTGGCCTCCCGATATCTTCTCTGAGCCTCTCCTAATAGAATTAGTTCTCAAAATCTGTGAGGAACAGCATGTGATGAAAAAAGAGGAAGAGCCGTGTGGTTCTGGCTTTCCATACTGTCTTAGAAGAACTGCTGATTAGACCCCATAACGTCGTCACTGGGGACATGCCAAGTTTGCACCAGGTATCTGATTTATCTCCCTGTTATCAAACAAAGATATAATCTTGTGAAACAAACTAATTGTAAAAATGTATTTTGGAATTATTCGAACTTCGAGGGATCAAATGTAAGCATTTACTTCTGGTTTTGATTTCTTTAAATTAAAAAAAAAAACTTCTTCTGAAAGGAAAATATAGAATTTGTTCTAATACAGGAGGGGTTTGATCTTATTAAAACAGTCTTTTTTAATTTTGTGTGGGTTTTGGCATGGCAACATTGTCAAAACTAGCAAGTTCCAGTGGAAAGTCTAAATTTTGATGAAATGACACCTTCTGAGATAAAATTATTCTATTGGGAAATTTTTGCTAGCACTGCTCAGAAGCTAGGCCTTTGTTTCTGGCTTTTGTACAGGTGTCTTGTACAGGTCTGTGGGAAGACACCCTTGGGAGAACTGAGAAAAAGCTTTGGTGCTGCAGCAATCACCAAGACAAAGCATAAGACTTAAGGGGTCTGAACAGCGGAGTGGGAGTTGCAAAACTCGAGGTAGCCGTTTGTACTGCTGATACGCAAGTGGTCCCGGCAGAAGACCGACGGGCTCGTACAGCACAGCAATTCTGCAGCTACTTTTTCTTTTCCCAGGGCTGAGCTGGCAATTTGCTGTCTCTAGAACCAGGGACACTGGTGCAGAGACAGCAAATTCCCAGGGCTGAGCTGGCAATTTGCTGTCTCTAGAACCAGGGACACTGGTGCAGAGATGACACCACTCTGTCTTTTTCCCCTTCCTGCATTGTGTGGAGCAGGGCTTCTACCTCCAGGTAGAAGAATTTGTTTTACCCTCTTCCACTTATGGGCACTAATATACTTGGTCACCATGTTCACTGTACTACTTTCCCCACCGGCATATCTGATGACTGCACCCATCCTTATAATGCCACTCTAATCTCTTCCTGCTTTGTCTCAGATACCCCGAATGAAGTTAAAGCCTCTCAGATCATAGTACACATACTGAAATGGCCCACGAAAATTCACTTCCTATCACTCGAGCAATTCAAATCCTGCTGCAGCAATGAAAAGCTGAAAAAACCCTCCAGGAGGATGCACAGTAAGTAAGAAGTGTTGCGGGAGTTTGGAACTTGTCTTTAGCTTCAAGATGTGAAGATCTAAAAGAAAATCTTCTCCCAAAAGCTGAAACTGCTATTGTTGCCACTGAGGTCAGCACCTGAGCAAGCTGAATAGGAGGTGACTCATTGCTGGAACATCCCTTTCAGCCTTCTGCCTATGAGAAAGATAAAAATGTCATCACAGGAAGTCCATCACCTCACATTGTGCTTAGTATTCTCCCATGGCTGTGTGCTTGTGTACACATTTGTTTAATGACCACTTTAACTGACCAGTTGTGGTGATCTTCATCTTCCTAGGCAGCAGCAACTTTCATAGTGAAATGCAAAAAGTATTTTGTAAATATAATAGAATATGGATCTAAATATATCACATGCTCATTTAGTATTATATGAATGAACATTAGCATGTCTACTGGGATAAAAACATTGGATGGTTCTTGGGTTGCAGAGAGGAGGAGAAGAAAATTGTGAGGCACCCTTTACAGATCACCTCCTGCACAGATCAGTGGAGAAGACTATACATTTTCTTTGCCTTCTCTGCCCCATAAAAAGAGCTTCAGTTCTAGTTCACATTCTGGGATCTGCAGCAGACTAGGGCCATTGTATCAGATGTTTTGTGCCTCTCTGGAGTATCTCTATCCCAAGCAATACCAGCAGAGACACAGCATGTAATGGAAAAACCTTCCAGTAGCCAATGAAAGAGAAGTGTATATGATTTGCAGAATAGGTCTTATACAATTCCATATTTCCCTGGAAATCCAAGTCAGGATTGAGCTCACCTACCGCTAAGTGTCCGGGTGAGACTAGACACCTGAGGTGTAGCTGGCTAAGGGCAACAATAAGAATGACCAGTTGTCTTGCCTGTCTCTAGGCATCTCCATCTGAGCGAGCTGTGCAGGCTCCCCTTAGAGTCAATGGGGGGAAACATGGGCTCCTAGAAGGTTTTAGCGTTCTGATGTCTCTTAGATGTCCTTGTTCTGAAAGAAAATATTATCTCCATCATTCAGCTCACCTGGAACTATATGTCTCTGGATGTAGTTGGACACTCTGATGATGAACCTAGCTTTAGGACTTGTAACATCAGAGCACAAACGCTACCTCCATGGGACACCGAGATAAGCATTGTGTCATCTCACCTTGTTGGTCCAAGAGCGTTAGAAGTTGTTGAGAGGTTAATCCCGTACCAGCAGGGTTTACGCCACGTCAGCTATTGTGCGTTGTTGCTGTCTAGCTTTGTGCTAGATCATGTGTATGTGATGAATCCAGACCAAGACTAAAGGCAAGAAACTTCTTAAAGCAGTGATCACACCAGGAATAGCAATACTAAACCTGATGTTAGATTTTTATTATTTTTTGAAGTAACACTACAGTTTTAACGCTACAGTTCAAATCTGCTCTTTGTTTGGCGCTTACTTTGCTGGGACCAGGCGCACATCACAGGTATGACAGCTGAGAGAGAGAGAAATTCTGTGAGACCCTCCTGAAAATAGACTTCCACATCCAGAGTTTTCTTCTGTTCAGTGTGATTCATTTAGCAATACCTTCTGCTTTCTTCAACTAATATCCACACCATTTTTTTCTAAATCTCAATTTCCAGTAATTTTGCCCTCCCTTCTCTTCCCCCGGAATCAGAGGTTTGTGGTTAATAGCTTCCTGAATACACAAGCTGCCTTATACACTTTGCAAATTAAAGAGGACGTCCCAATGAAATCAAATTTAAGTCTAACAAACCCACAAAAAACCTACAGAATAGGGCAATATCCAGATGTGGGATACTGGACTAAATTCTTGTCTTCTTTGGACTTTGTACTGTGGTAATCAGCGTGCTGAAGGGTGATCATGGGAAAAGTGCTACTGGCTTTTCTCGTCATAATAAGCCAGTCTTTTCAATATAGTCTGGTCGCTCATTCACTTTATAGCTACAGTTTTCTATTCAGTTTGATCAGCCACTTGGAATTCCCAAGTGTCAGCTGCACAGTTTAAAAACTGCTTTCCAAAGGATAATTATGCAGACCTATTTTTAGATTCTTAAGTACCTGCTTTTAGAAGCAGAAGTGTGGATTTAGGCACCCATCTTAAAAACGTAGCCCATAGCAGTTGCATTACCATCCAGACTACAAACTCGGGCACTGAACTAGATGTATGTCACCGTGCACTTGTCCTGGGTCAGTGTCTCTCCATGGCTTACGTACTGCCAAAGAGACAAGAACTTACACACTTCCATAAGAAAATGTCTCCACAAGAGCTAGCAGGACTAGCTAGCCCTCAAAATGATGGTGGGGGTTTTGGTGAGAAATCTACCCCACTGCCTTCAATTTTCCATCTCGCCTTGGGCTGTAGTCATCCAAGGGTTTGTCCATGTTTGCTAGACAAACCCTTGGGAAATTAGGTTGGTACTTATTAGAAGTACTTTGAATCATAGAATCACAGAATCACTGAGGGTGATTCTATGGGTTTACTTTGGGTTTACCAGATCCTCCTGCATTAACTGCAAGCACCAGGCAAGCCTACAAGGAACAGAGAGAAGCCCATTGTAGGAAACCCCCGTGTCTGAGATTTGATTAGAGCTTTGGAGCATTTTGTAACTCCTAGAAGAAAACAAGGTGCTAATTTCAGAACATCCGTGGCCTCAGTTCATAGCCTTAGTGGTCCTCTAGGATTTTCCACAGACTGGAGTGACCCATTTTCATTGGGCACTGTCTTCAGAGTGCTTTCCTCAGCTGTAGAAATCTACAGGTCATCCATCCAGTGTCATCTCATATCTTAAAGGTTATAATTCACAGTTAAGCTTTAGGTCTGCTGAACACAAGCGAATCTCTCTGAAGCTCGCTACACCTTTTCTGTACCCTACTCAATTCACTTGCGAATCTTTTCTCCACCTTCACCCGTTCACCTAAGGCTGCTGTTCCCAGCTCTTGTGGTCACTCAGCTCAAAAGCAAAATGGATCCTCCTCCCACCCCCTTCATGGCCTTCTATCATCCCATGGTCCTTTTTGCGCACCTTCCTTTGCAAATTCTTTGGAGGTTGCAGAGTTTTCTTGCTGTTCACGTTTTCAAGACTATTATAATACTTCATAGTTCTTCTATGGTGAGTTGTGTTCAATATCCGTAACGTTCTTTCAAAACTCATGACTCCCATCTTTCCAGAGAGATAAAGCACGTCCTATTGATTTTATACATGGCATACTTGGTTGGCATTTTGAGCTTTTTAATGGGAATTTTGCTCCTTGATCTTCCCTCCCTTTGGGGGTATCATCATGCGTGTCTTCTGCCATCACAGAAGGCACAACTAATTACTAAACGGCAAGATAGTGCATGCTTCTTTCAGATGCATTTACTGAGATTTCTAGAGGAAGGTCTTAATTTTACTAGTCCTGGAAGCATCCTTACCTATAATATTCCCTTTAAAGGCATCCGCATCATTTAACTGGGCTCACTATTGGACCAGTAGTTGCCCAGGCAGTGTTTGATTCAACAGACATTTAAAACCAGCTCGCCCTGCTGCCTAAAGAAACAGTCCCACTCTTGCTCTATGTCTGCTGGCTACTCGCTACTCTTTTCCTGTGTCCTTGTGGTGAGTCTGAATGGGGGGCAGATCTGGCCCAAACCCAACCCATTAAAGAAAGAAAAAGAAAAAGAAAAAGAAAAAGAAAAAGAAAAAGAAAAAGAAAAAGAAAAAGAAAAAGAAAAAGAAAAAGAAAAAGAAAAAGAAAAAGAAAAAGAAAAAGAAAAAGAAAAAGAAAAAGAAAAAGAAAGAAAAAGAAGCCGTTTCACCTGGCTGCAGAAAGACCCATGCCGGCAGAAGGGAGGAGTGGTGCAGGAGATCAGATCTTTTACTTTCACTGCTGCCTTATGTCAGCCTGAAGTATTTGTTGAACTGTAACTCATAAGAAAGTATTTGTAAAAATGCTTCTCACCTCACTGCTTTCCAGTGCTCCTCTGTCTTTCCAGTTGCTGCGCCCAGTGCTTTAGCACGAAAGGTCTCTGGGGCAGGGACCCCCTTTTGTGGTGTGACTGTACAGCGACGAGCACAACAGTATCATTGTCCTTGGGGGCTCCTAGATACTATCACGACAGCAATAATCACAGTAATCCAAGGGCTGTGCTTCTCCGTGGGCTGTTGGGTGAAAGCAGGTTGACCCCCATGCTGTTTCCAACTTTGTCTCCAGCTGCCTGAGGGAAGTCACGTCGTGGGTCTGTGTCTGTGCTGCAGCTGTGAGCTCTTCGGGGCAGGGACTGGTTCATGCCATGGGTAGTGTAAAGGGTTCACAACCTTGCTTGTAAAGTATCTTTAAATTGTTCTGTTCTGGTACCCAACAGTTCAGACAGGTCAGTGAGTGGGCTTGGCCTAGCTGCTGCTTTGAATGGGACACTTCCTTTGTTTTTCCAGACCATAAGCCCTCTCCAGATATTTGTACATGTTGACCACATTGTCCTTGGCTGCAAGATTTGGGGCTGCACAGATTTATCCTATGGCTAAGAGAATTTTATTTCATGTACAATAGTTTCTGGTGCAGATTTGAGGGGCTCCATATTAGAGTCTTGCAGCTGGTAAATCATGTAAGAACAAGTAAGAATTTACTTTCTTTCCAGACTGGAAATCTCTCTTTCTCTCTTCAAACATGTCTTGATATTTTAGCCTAATAGCTCCTATTATTAATAAAGACCCATCAGAGATTTTAATCTAAACCCCAAACATATATACTCATTAGACCTCCACGGCAATGTTCTCTGATAGAACCATTGCTTCCCTTGGAGGACGTTTATCTCAGGTCAGAAAATGTGTGCCAGTCATCCTCCAAACCATAGTTGACACTCAGGTGATAGCTATAAGTGGATGATTTTTAGTTACTTTAATTATTTTGCATCCTGTATTTGTTGGATATCGTAATGGTTAAAGATGTGGTCAAAACATCAATACAATGGTAGAGCTCTTTCTGCACTGGTGGAAGCCTGGTGGAATTCCCACTGCAGCACTAGATTTCTGGTTCCCTGCTGGAAAAGTCTGCAAATTGCACAAATTCTCACGCCGCCTGGTTATTTCAAATCTGATGTCGCTTTGGTGTGTTTTTCCTATGGCATCCCCTAATTCGGACACTGCCGAACCAGATGTTTCCTTTTATGTCTCTACCGATCACAGGAAAGAAAAAACAAAACTAATGTGCAAAAAATTTGGCAAGTGACAGCTTGAGTGCAGAATTTTGTAATGCTGAGCCTGTGAGCCTCATATTAAACTAGTTCCAAAACAGGATGTTGCAGTGCATGTCTAATATCCCTTTTCTACCACACCCCAGAACAATTTCTGTTGCTATCTGAGCTATGAATTGCATTAAAAAGCAGCAATCAAATCTCACAAAGAAGGATTGTATCTACTTCAACGAGCAGCAGGCACAGGTTTCACCCATTTTCCTATAAGAGATGGGCGCAAAGGTGTTCCACGTTGAGGCACTGGGCAGCGAGAGCCCCCCTCCCAGTGCCCTGACGGTTGTGTTACTACAGCGACAGAAACAATCATCCTGTTTGTTAGTCATATCCAAAACTAGCAGACTTGCATAGCGGATTTAGCCTTTGCTAATTGCTGGTCCTGTAATCTAAATAGAGCCAGGATAAAAATCAGATCTTAATCTGGTCTGTCATACGCCAATTCATGCCATCCTTGATTATCAGTGTTTGCTCTCCGTGAGTGAATATGCCATCGTTCATGCCGCAACAATCTCAGACAGTCTCAGTTTTGGGATATAGTTATCAGCAAAGTTTTGAGGGGTTTATTAACGTTGTCTCTTGATCTGTGGGATGCCACAATTTGTGTAGCTTGGGGAAAAGCACTTAAAAAAACCTCCATAGTTTGCACTTTTTCTAACAACAGGCTGCTATTTATTATTGGCAAGAACAGAGCAAGGGCTTTAGAATTTAAGCAAAAAAGACCTCTGGCAATGAGGAAATGAGCCTAGACATTTTTCATGAATGGGGCAGAGCTGCTTAACTCTGACTGGCTTGTTTTCTTTTCTTCCTATTCACATCACTCAAGTCCCACCTTCCTGCCTTAAAAGGCATCTCGTTCCCTGGCAGCAAGACAAGTATCTGTTTGATGTCAGCACCCTTTTATTTGCTTAAAAGCATCTTTTTTTCAAGCCAGTAAATTGAAAATGACTACCGCGTCGAGAACTAGCCAATTTCCAGCACTCTCTGCAGAACTGGTCTGCTTTCACATTTGAGAGATATCATTAATTTTCTAATGAATAATGAGATCAGAGAGCTTGCATGCTGTATTATGTGTAGGAAAATGCTTATGTAAATCAGTATGGCTGTGGTAGCTTCCCAGGGGAACTTTAAAGCTTATCATATCATTAAATCTGATAGCAATTCATTTTTTTTAAAGTAATGCAAGAAAAAAAATAAAGGTCTATTCACTGCCTACTTGTAATAATATGTTTATAATATGAAAGAGAAAGGAAGGCTGCTAGATCATATATGAGAAAATGCAACCAGAAATTCCTTAGGCTTTGCAAGCTGCACGCGGTATTGAGGGGAAAAGCAGCCTATATATTTACATAGCTGAATCTTGTGAAATACATCGAATGCAATGAAAACATTGCCATAGTCCAGTGTTAGTGTTTGATGTGGATTTCACTTCTCCAGGCTCCCTGCAACAGATTCCAAATCTCTTCTAGCACATCCCTTCCAGTGACCTTAGAGGCACCTTCCTCATATTCCCCTTCTCCCTTCCCATGTTAAATGATGAGCTCTATGAAATTAAAGGAAAATGTCCACCTTCCTTTTAACTTGGTTTTAGCATCTTAGCGGCAGGGATGCATTCGATTTATACCAGGGCTAAAGACATCCAGTATACCACATACCATACCAATCCATGGAGAACTGCTCCATGCATTCTAGTCATCAGATTTACTACCTAGAAAACTGTTAATTCATCTTCCTGTTTCCTTCCTCCCCTGCCTGTGCTGAACATAAACAGCATTTAATTTGCCAGTACCGTTAACTCTGCAAGTTACAGTATATATTGTGCTAGCATCACCAGTTCCTCCACAAAGTCAAAAGTCTCATTGTCACTTTTCTTTTCTTGGGTTGAACTCATACAGAAAGATGCCTGTTCTCGTGCTCAATGCTCAGGTGCCTCGGACAGCCCTGCCAGGGGCTGAGGCAGCCCTGCTTCGCTGGATCTGTGGGGAGAGGTGTCTCATAGGATGGGACCCCCGTGTGCTACCTAGCAGAGAAAGGTAGTGGTTGGGGTAATTGTGGCTGCCTGCAAATATACTGCTGAAAAAAGCCCACTCTCGGCGTTTCCAAAAGGGTACTGTGGAAGATAGATGTAGGAACTAGGTGCTTAACAGTCCTTTATACCTTTTAGAGTGTCCTTTGTTACACTTCTTTCTCAATGTGTAGTCATAAACTTTCCCCCTGGCATAATGCAGTTGCTGCACCCCCTCCCATCCCCTATTCATAAGGCCATAGCTGAGCCTTAGGAGATGAGACACGTTCTTACCTCTGTATCGATGTTAGGTAATCAGCCACGACTCACTAAATAATGGCTAATAATATTTTGCACTTTGTAGCTCTTTCTCCCCTGAATCTTTACAGCATTTTGCAAAAAAGACTTGCTACTGCCTAGGAATGCAAAGATGGATTTAGGAGGAAGTGCTCTCCATTAACCCAACCTGATGTGACACATCCTCGTGCTTCACACGGCGGAGGGTTGCAGTGACCTCCACCACCCATCCATGAGAAGTCCCAAGTGAGTACCGCTGAGCACTGGGGGAGCTCAGGGTAGGTAGGTCTGGGCCGATAGGAAGACAGGAGATTCCTCTTTCTATCCTAGACTGTTCCCTCTTCCATGTTAAATATTAGCTACATAGAATCATAGAATCATAAAGGTTGGAAAAGACCCCCAAGGTCATTGAGTCCAACCGTCAACCCAGCCCCCCCATGCCCACTAAACCATGCCCCCAAGCGCCTCATCTACACGTCTTTTAAATCCCTCCAGGGATGGGGACTCCCCCACTGCCCTGGGCAGCCTGTGCCAAGGCCTGACCACTCTTTCAGTAATGAATTTTTTCCTAATGTCCAACCTAATCCTCCCTTGGCACAACGTGAGGCCGTTTCCTCTCGTCCTATCGCTTGTTACTTGGGAGAAGAGACCGCCCCCCCTCGCTCCAACCTCCCTTCAGGTAGCTGTAGAGCGCGATGAGATCTCCCCTCATGTTCTTCTACATTTGTTAGAAAGGGGGGAAGAATGCGTCTGTTCCTCAGGGATGATGAACTGAAATTGGCCCTGATTCAGGAAAAAAAAGTCTATTCAGCTCAGCACTTAAACTGAGACATAAGTGCCAGCCTGAATAGGGACAGAGTTAAGCCTCTGTTTAAATGCTTTCCTGAACAGGGGTCATTAGCACTAGCTCTCTCACTGAACAATGGATTATTACTAATGGAAGCAGCTAGCATTCAGATAGGCATCCAAACTTTTTGGCGCTTTCTTTAACTTAACCATTTTCTGCTGCTACTTGCAGGCCAGTTGGCTGCTGCACACTTACAGGTCCGAAGAAGAGAAGGCTCCCAGCAATCTGCCAAGAGAGCCATTCAATTCTGAAGTGCTGGTTTGGAGGGTAATGGCATGAGGTGGAGAATTGAAAGCGATGTGAGGCAGGTGGGGACTCCCTTTGAACTCAAGGAGTAATGAACACCTTTTTCTATTGAAAACTTGCTCAACTGATCATCAAGTAGCAATACTGAGAAAAATTACAAAACAACAGAAATAAACATTTTGGCTGATTTCAAAATAAATCTGATTTTCTCAATGTCTTATCAGAAAACTAAGCAGGTTTTGTTCTGCGATCAGCATAAATATGGGAACGTTGCCTGTCAAACTATGAATAAAATGGATTTATCCATAAAAATACACAGTTTTACAAAACATATGGATTCATTCAAAAATCTTTTCAAACACTTTTCCCTTCCCCAGTATAAAATTTTGGATGTATTCTTCATATATGGATCATCCACACACATTTTAGTTAAGTAAACTTCAGCTGTATTTGCTATCTGACCTCTTCTGCTCTCCAGTTTATGAGGTAATGCAGGAGCAGAAGCAAAACGATCACCAGTGAAAGACCAACTGCACATACAGATTATGTGCACATTTAGCTCTGCGTACAACAGAGTTATTTCCTATGGAAGTTCGGGCATAGTTCATAAGCCTCCATGTGTTGCACACCAGTTTTGTTATTTCTGCTAAATCTAGCTGTCGTGGGAGGTTGTGGCCTTCGGGAAGGAGATGACAGTAGGGACAATGCCAGGCAGGGCTTTAAAAGCCTCAAGTGGGGCTCAGTGCCCAATACAGAGACTGGTGGAACAGTCTGGAGATGTGCACAGGACATAAATCTGATTTTTGTGTCACCTGGAGCCTTCTCAGTGCCCTTATTCAACATAGACAGTCAGGTTGGACAGGCCACTTTGGCAAGCCCTGAGCCTCACTACTGAGCTGTGACGAGACTAGAAGTGAAGGGTACTGAGGCAGCATCACCTCTGGCCCTAACACTGCTCCTCTGATCATCTTTTATCTGCACAGGAACGGGGCAAATCATGTGTTCTGTCTTGTTTTTTCTTGAAATAGCTTTTTGGAACACATTTCTTGGCACATAAAGCAGAAGAAGCTGTTTGCAACATGGATTTACCAAAGCTGAACTGGGCTCAACCAAGCTGACTACGTTCTATTATAAAATGACTAGGTTTGTGGGTGAGAGAAAAGTGGCGTATGTCATCTACCTCCACGTTGGAAAGGCTTTTGACACTGTCTCCTACAGTATCCTTGTATTCAAGTTAGGATGTTATGATCTGGACGGGTAAAAAGCTGGTTGGATGATAGAGCTCAAAGGGTAGCAGCTAACGGGTGTTATTCTTTCTGGAGGTGCAAACCAGACTCTGTAGGTGTCTATAATAGGTCCTGTTTAACATCTTTATCAAAGCCATGGAGGGGGTGGTGGAGTGCTTAAAAGTTTGCAGATGTCATCAAGTTGCGGGCATCAGTAAATACGCTGTAGGGCAGGGCAGGCTGGAGGAATGGGACAACAGGAACCTTACAAAATTCAACAAGGACAAATGCAAAATTTTGCACCTGGGAAAGAATAACTTCTCTTAAAGGTTCAGACTGGCTGGGAAGCAGAACAGCTGAAAATGACCTGGGTGTCTTGGTAGACAGCAAACTGAACATGAGCTAGCAGTATGCCCTGGCAAGAAAATACACTGACAGCATCCTGGGCGGTATTAGCAGAAGAATAGCCAGCATGTTGAGGGAAGTGATTATCTCCCTCTACTCAGCACTTTTTAGACCATAACAAGCATACAGCATTCAGTACTTGGACCCCCAGGAAAAGTAAGACATTGACAAAGTGGAGAGAGTTCAGCAGAGGGACACCAAGAGGAGGCTAGAGCTTGTACCCCATGCAGAGATGCAGAGGGAATGGGGCTTGTTCAGCCTTAAAAAAAGAAGTCTTTGGCTGTCAAGAAGTTGGAGCCAGGCTCTGCACAGTGGTGGATCTCAGGAGAACAAGTGACAATGGACATAAATTGGCAGAAGGGAGGTTCTGACTAGGTACAGGGAAAAGCTTTTTCATCACAATGTCATTCGAGAGTTGAAACAGGTTGCCCAGAGAAAACCATCTATAGAGGTTTTCAAGACACGATCAGATAAAGTCCTGAACAACAGGGTCTGATCTCATGCTCAAAGCAGCTGACCCTTCNCCAGCCGGAACCAGGACAGTGGGAGATTGTACTAGATGACCTTATGAGGTCCCTTCCCAAACTCAGTTTCCCTATGACACTGTCCTACAGCCTGGACTCATAACGCTTTTCCTTCTCTATTCCTGTTTTCACAGTCCTGCATTTCTCTTTCAAACCTCAGAGCTGTCTTTCACTGAGGATGAGTTCGGTAGCCAGAAGTGCACATCTAGGCAGATAGACCAGGAGGAGAAAGAAGATAGATGAGGAGAAAGAAGAGAGAGAAGCAATCACTGCAGAAACATGTTAGCAACCACTCGGGGTAACAATCCAGAACTCTCTGAGACGCTCCAAGCAAACAGAGGATCCCTTCAAAGGGGGAGATTTGTGCTGCTGAGTACATAAAGCACTTTTGCTCACTTTGGAAGACTACTGGATGGAGACCGATGTCTGATGATCTCAGGCTAACCTTCCTTTGTAGCGTGGCCTACATTCGGTAAGTGGCAGTGGAATGGAAAAGGCACTGAGAAAAGACGTTACGTTTGGGAAATTCCTGTAGATTATGGACTTGTCTGAGGGTGTCCACGTTGTGGAGCTGGAGAACAGAAACACAGTGCGGAGGCCAGTTCACATGGTCCCTGGAGCTCTTGTCATTACTGACGAGCAGTTAGGGGGAAGGGTGTAAAGCCACTGAGTGCACCCCCAGCCTCACGGCCGCCGGTGTGAGTTTCGTGCGTTTATCCAGAAGTAGAGCTCTGCATCACCCAGTGCTGCGATGGAGATTAGAGTCCCCAGGCATTTCATGGTTTCGATCAAGAGACTGACTTTCTTGGATGTCCTAGGCAATGAAATGGTGAGTATGACAGAACCGAGGAGGGAGGAGGTTGTCTGGTTACCTCAGCAACAATGCAAGAAGGGCTGGCTTGAGGGCTCTGACCCACTGGGAGGTAGTCGCATGTGCTTTCCTTTCCATTTTCTCCTCTGTACATTGCCCCTGCTGCTGCCTCCCCAGGTTCAGCTGTTTAAACACCTCCAGACTCCTTGGGGGTGACGAGGGAAATATGGCTGTAACTCACAGGTACCTTTTTTCATTTCCCAATGTTCTTGGGAGGAGTTGTTATGAGTTTGAAAAATATTTCTTTTTTTTTTTTGTGCAGTCGCAGATAAAATTTCCATAAGAACTGTTGGACTCAGCTGCCTTACTGTCACATGACGTGGCAGAAATTTTATGCTTATATGACAGAAGAGCAGGAAGAATGGGAGTGCTGGCCTGCAAATTAAACATTTCTGAATTACATTTAGATGTATGTTCTTTGTGGTAATGCGTTTGAATTGAACACAAGAAATACACAATACATGAAGAAAATCAGGTTAAACATTTTCTTGATAACTGGATTTTAGTTAGGTATCAATTACTATGGAAAATAATACTCTATCTATTTGGAATTAAGGTCTTCTTTCCTTTAGGAGGGGATTTACCGCAGGGTCAGAAATGGTCGCTTTTCAGGATTAGGTTTTATCGATGGATTTGACAAAAGTGGTCAAAGTAGTGACTGATGTGTGCAACCAGTTTGCCTTTACATTGCAAATTTTGAAGTTTTCATAGGAGCATGGACCTTGGAATAAGAATTATTCTTATAACAGTGAAAATAGAAAATTGAGCTCTGCATTGCAGAAGTCTGTAACATGGTATGATAGAACAACAATTCTTCAAACTCTTTCCTTAACACTCAGATTTCTGAATTTAACATGCCAATTCTAATGTTACCTGAAGGACCTGGTTCTGCTCTTGAGCTCATGTTGAGCAGCACCTTGATCTGTAAACAGTCCCACAACAGGTCTCCATGTGGAGAAAGGTATTATGTGTGCTGGAAGAATACTGCTAGCGCCAAAGCTTCCGTGTTGATTCATCAGTGCCATAAAATCGCATCCTCTATGGGTTTGCAAGACTATTGAATTATGCAGTGCGTAAAGCTCTTTTGTAGAATTGTGTGAGTGACCTCGTTTTGATTGCTGAAATCAGTTAACGTTGTAGAATTATGATGGTGTTCTTTCTGGCACACTCTTAGTATTGCAAGGAATGTCTACTTCTAAATCACATTGCATGCCCAAGAAATAGTCATGAGTTTCACCCAAGCGCTTGATTTTCTAAAAATGTTACATCCTTAACATTCCGCTTACATGGTGTTACAAACCAGCTGATGTTCATATGAAGGCTAGCTCTAATTGCTGGGAGATGACAAGAAAGGACTGGCATTTAATTTCGGGATGTGTTTTCACATTTAACAAATGACATCAGCTTCAGCAGACTGCCCATGAATCAATCAAACGCTGACATTATTCATTCATAAAGCTGGACAGTCATGCTCTCCCTCATGAGCAAGAACATGGCTGAGAAATACTGACAAGGACATGCCACAAAAAAACCCACCTAATCTTGTGCTGTGCCTCTTTCAAGGCACAGGGAATGTACCTGCTGTGTTGGTATATATTGACGGAAAGTACCCAGAACGAGACACGTGTTTTGTCTCTAATGAAGTCAGATATATATTCCCTTCTTTTTTTTTAAAGTATTTAGAGGTACTGGATTATTATTCACATATTTGGGGTATGTTTTATAATTATTTGAAGCCTTTACTCTTTTGTAAGGTGCATTTCTTGCTTTAATGAAGGATGAGTACAAGGGAAGAGTCTGGTGGTCTGCAGAAGTCGCCAGGATTCATCTAGTATCTGTGCGGGAGGTCCAACCTGTAAAGGAAAGAGGTGATGAGGGGTGGAAAGTTAGAGATGTGCCATTGAATGTGGGGGTGGTGAAAGTGCCTAATTAGGGCTGTGGGGATTGGGTTTGAGTTGCCCTTTGGCCAGATTTATAGCAAAGAAGTGAAACTGCTTCTCCCACGGCCCAGAGCTGAATCTCTCTCCCAGTCTTCCTGCTCTGAGTTGTTCTGCTTCTCCATGAGAATAACTGAATATCTGTTGGGGCAGAAAACGAGGGAGAAATTTGCTAGCACGTGGCGTAGGACACTCACCCCGTTTCTAAGGTCAGGCTTGCTTGACTCGGATGCGTTTCCTTGGAGATGCTTCTTTGGATGAGGTGGCTGCTCCGACCGACCAATTCCCAACTACCTCCGGGCAGAAGGTCCATGGGAAACTGCAGGCGAGCCGGAGCGGCAGCGGGAGGCAGCAGCTCGGGAGCTGGCTGTGCAGGAAGGCTGGGGAGCAGCGAGCTGGAGAAGTGGGAGCGGAGGACCCTGACAGGGAGACAGGCCCCCCCCTTGCAGCTGGCAGGGGACCAGCCGTAGCCGTAGCAGAAGAACACAGGGCCCTGGCCCGCAGGCAAGACGCTGGGATGGAAGCATCCCAATAGGATGCCTGTTTTATTGCTCTTCTATGGTCTGCCCACAGGCGACAGGCTAGGAAGGGTTGTTTTGTTCCTTCTCTGTAACCATCGCAGAAGTTGGGCCCCGGGTATTTGCAGCATTTTCTTCTGGCTTCTCTAGCAAAGCCACTCTGTGTTGATTTATTGAAAACTGTGAGCGTTGATGCAAACCCAGTGAGGGCTGCAGCCTGTAAAACGCTTCTGGATCTCTCGGTGCTTGCACACGGATTTCAGATATCTCCCCAAATTAGCACGGGGTGGCAAAGGACTGCTGTGCCACAACACGCATGGCAGCATCTTCTGGTGGGGTGGGTTGTATATGAGACTGACAGAGGTTGCGTGGGCACCGCTTCCAGTTTCTGAGGACCTCTCCCAATCCCCGCTCTGCTCTAATTTTGAGTTCTTATTTCCTTTTTTACTCTTTGCGCCAGTAGTCTTCACTTAGTATATGTTTTCAAGCATTTCTCTGCAATTGAGGGACAGAATATTACTATTTTTTAATATGAGAGCTGAGATTCACACTGGTTTACAGCACCCCAGGAGCTCGAGATGAAAATTCAGTAAACGCTACTATGAGATTTGCAAGCACATGAATGGGAAACAGCAGTATTTTTTTTTTCTCATTCTGGATGTAAATCAAGGACCTTTACCTATAGGTATTAGATAAGTGCTACCCAGCAGGTATGCCTTTCTCCTCCCATAGAGATAGGTAGGAACTGAAGGCAGCTGACTTTTTGTAGAAGGCACTCAGCACATTCTACTAGCAAGCACCAAATTTTCTTCTACTGCAACCTGTTTTTTCCTTCTCCTGCAGCCTGTTTCCTCATGTGTTTAGGTATTTATACCTTTAGCTGCAGGTGGTTAAAAGATTGTTTAATGTTTTGATCGTACAGAGACCTTAATTAGGCCAAATTCCTGTGTTGCTAGTTACAGTCCAGATTTTTAGCAACTGCCTTTAAGATGTTTCTGTCTGAAAAGCCATCCCTCTGGAGGCTGCCTAGCCAAGAGCGACAAACTCCTCCTGCCCTGTAATCCTCGGGGTTTATAGTTAAAAGCGTGCCGTACCAAAGGGCATGGTCATTGTCCACGCCGTCTCATTCCGGGATTTTCCAGACTCAATGGGCAGGATGTGTCGCTGTTGTTTGCCCCTAACGCCACGTTTGGAACAACAGCCCAGCAGCTGTCTGGAGCAGAGAGTTACGAACGTGGGGACGGTGGCTGGGAATAAAACTTGAATTTGCCCTGCATGAGAAACATGGGAAATAGCTAATCCTGGCTCTGTCTGCCCCCACAGCAACTCCACTGACACAAATAGATGTGGGGTATTGCATTAAAGCATTACATCATCAGGATAAACCCTAATGGGCTTATTTATGGCCAAGGCAAAGCGAGACGGAACTAGATTCTGATCTCTGCTTACCTGGTGTAAATTGGGAGTAACTGCAGAGATAAACTGACAGAACCAAGATTAGAGTCTGGCCTCTTTGTTTGTAGCTGTTTTTGGAAGCAGCTGGCTTTTAGAAATTAAGGATGTCACATAAATCACTGGTAACAAAGTGGTTCTGGACTTCAGCCTCTAGCAGCTTCTGACCATCTATCTCTGTAAAAGCGGTGGTTCTCCACGCAGCTGTTTTGTGTCCAGAGGCTTTCAGTCGAACGGAGTGGACAATCCTACATCTCCTACAGCCCCAAGGAAGCAATGATATTTCTGTAGCACAGGAAATCAGAAAGCGGCAGCTTGTCAAATGCCACCCGATCAGAGATGGGACTCTAATAATGGAAGTCTGCTGAGCGTGAAGCAGTCCTATCTCATCTGCTCGGCTCTGGAGGGAGAATGGTGTTAGGCAATATGTAGCCCTGATAAGAAAGTAGATTCTTCAGTGAGATACGGCCTGTTCATGACTACAGCACAATTATCTGAATACCGCCAAGGCAGAGTGGAGTAAGCACATCGGTGTGAGTAAATACATCTCACCCGTTCTTAAGCACCTTGAGAGGAGGAATGTAGAGTGATTTGTTGCTCTCTTATATTAAATGTGACTTTTATTTTAAAAGGCCATGATATTCTACATACAAAATAACCTGAGGCTGCATTGATTTTGGATGTGCGCATCCCAGGATGATGATCATGGGTCCTGTCCTCTGCTTTTTCAGTTCCAGGGCTGGGGGACAGCATATTTGACTAAACAATTAGTTACCTGTCTGGGAAGAGTAGAAGGATATGAGGGTATTTAGACTCAGGCTACATTGGGCAGAAGGCCATTTTTATGCCTTAATACTCCTGTTATAGACCAACTAGTCCAAGGTGAATACAGGCTTCATTTCTTAGTAGTAAGTTTGAGGAATAATTTAACTAATAAGTTTTTTTCTGTTAGAACCACTGAAAGATGATGTCTACCTTGGGCCAGATCATTTGCTAATGATACAAATTGCTGTAGCCCCATCAGCATCAGCTGGCACTGGCTGAAGACCTTGCTCACACCTTCATTGATCTTAAGTTGCAGACACTTGTGTGTTACTGTTACTGGACCGCAGCGTTTGTCTCCTTTGATTTATTTCTTACATGCAAAGTTTGTTCTCTTCTCTGGAGTCTCAGATAGGACCCTCATCAGGCAAGCAATTTAGTTAATGTGTCCTAATGAATGTTACAATTCCTGGTATCCATTGTAATGTTTATACTTGGGAAGACCAAATCTGGTTTATCCAAAGGAAAACTAGGAAACAACTTGATTATGGTTAGTGGTACCAACATGGGCAAAAAGTCCTGCCAGCCAAAAAACCCACCCCTAAAACATGTTATAAGCAGCTGAGCAGACACAATCTCATTAAATTCATCACTTCAGTATTATGTGATATATCAAACTGTTCCAGTTTGAAAAGAGGCAGACAATTTTTTTGTATGTATTATGCAAAAATCTCCAGGTACAAATTCTTAATTGTTTACTTTGATGCTTCTTCATGTATTCCCAGTCTCCAGAGATGACTCCTACTCAAAGATGTCTTCTTTGTTTTAGAGAGGTATCTTTCACATATATAAAGCATTCATCTGAATGCAAGTTGCTAAGATAAATGCAATTAGCACAGGCAATGAGTGCCTGACACTGCAGCTTGAGAGCCCATGTAGCGAAGGCGTCAGCATTTGCAGAAATAAAAGCTAAAGTTCTGAGTATGTGAGCTCATCAGCAGCCTATTTTCGTAGGTTGCGGAAAAGGTCTCTCTTAGTTAGGATGGACTAAAGACAGACTTGGAAAGAAACCTGTTCCACCTTCCCGGTTTGCAAGCACATTCCCCTGCACTTGTCTGTTTTCTTTAGAAGTGTCTCTCTCAAATATCGGGATATCCTGATATTGCTCTATTCATTAACCAACTAGAACTGTGCTGGAGGGGGGGAGCTGCTCTGCCTAAAGGGCAGTTGGGGCTTTTTGTCGTGAGGCGTGCTCATGGCAGGCTGTGCAAAGGACAATAAACGATTCCTTCCTAATGGGAGAGCAGCAGGAGCCAGGCACGCTGGTGGAAGGCAGTGCCGCCGCAACAGAAGGAAGAAGTTGCTGACACCCAAAGAAATGAGAGAGGGTGTGATAGGAAAGAAAAATATTTTGAAAAATTTTGTTTGCAAGTGGGGGCTGAATGGCTGTTAGAAAACCGGGGCATTAAACATTTTTCCTCTTCTCTAAGAAAATCATTTCCAAAGGGTGGAGCTGTGAAATACCTTGGTATTATAGTTAGCGTTTCAGTAAAATATTGTTGTAGGACAGAGGTCTCTGCACATGAAATCTCTCCTGACTCCCTATCTCTCACGGAAATTCTGGCACTTCTTCATTAAAGGGATCAAAATTTGGCCGAGAGTAGATGCCAGCTGTAGCTTGAGCTTTTAAATGCTTCCAGTTTCATGTGAGAGAGTTGCAATTTTTCTTAGGGGGGAAAGGGACCTTGAAATTTCCCGTGGAGAGCAGGAAGAGCGTGTGAAGGAGCCCCGTGTCTCCCGTGCGTAAGGGTCGTTACGTGAAGGGTATGATGTCTGTCCTTGGAATTGCTCAGGGGCTGGAGTTGCTCACCCCCTTTTTGGGGTGCTAAGGGACCGGGCACGGTGGGCAGGATGCTCCCACAGCGGAGGACACATGCAGAAAGCTCCGTGTAGGAAGGCATTAAGGGGGTCACCTTCTGGAAAAAGAGGGTCTTGTTTCGGAGAGGGACGTGCGAGGGGCACGGCATGGCTCTCAAAGCAGGTTTCAGCCTTCGTCTCTCTGCCGAGCTTTCTGCTTCTGCGGTCTCAGCTTTCCCCCGGCTCTGCGCTCCAAATCCCCGTCCGCAAACAGGCTGGTGGGACGGGAAGCTCTGCAGGGCAGGGGCTGTGTCTCGTTATACATCTGGCACCAGGAAACCCTTAGTTTGCCGGGCCTCTGGGCATTATTGTAAGGCGGATAGTAAATAAGAGTATTGACATGATTATTTTTTAAAGCGGCAGCTTGGCAGACTACAGAAGAAATATGTGCAGATAAAGCGACCTTGTGATTTTGAAAGCGAGACCCGTTATTTGTTTTGAAACACATTGCCTCAGTGACCCTGCTAGTTCTGCAGACATGTCCTGCCTGGAAATGCCAAAACAGGTTGTACGCTATATTTTTAACCAAGTTAAGGTTTTGTTGAAATAAAGAATATCAATCAAAGGCTGTTAGGCCAGAAGGCCACATTCCTTTGGCTGTTGTTGATTTCACCAGTATCTTTTGTCTGAAAGCCTGCGCTGACAGGGCATCAGAGGAGAACTCCTGGGGTGAGTGGGGATGAGTGAGGGGAACCACATGTATCCGCATCCCTGTCAAATGGGTGTCGTCGGAGGTCAAGTTCTCAAGCTCCGGAGAGGACCCTCCAGCGCCCGGTGATCAGTCAAGGGGAGAGCCAGACACCCTTCACGGCACAGAAACAACATTGTACGGAGCGTGGCAAGGAGAAGTGGAATATAATACATGGGGGTGGGCACGGGAGGTGCTGTTCACCGCTCGGGTAAAATGGGAGGGAACGCAACCCTCTCCCTGCCCCAGATCCTCCCCTTCGTCACAGGAAACGTTCAAAACGAGATTGGTGTGTTGGGGCTTTCCGACCATCGTGCTGAAGTCCCTCAAGTGTATGCGCTGGTCTCATTTAATTGCAACTTTTTTTTGGGTGAATTTCACGCTGGGATTCGAGCCTACGTGAAATTGTAGCTGTAGTAAAACAGAGCTGGGTGATTTTTCTTTCCTGTTGGTGGCAAATGGGAATTTTGCTGAAAAAATGCCAGTTTTATTGTCTAGAAACTCTTCACAAATTTGAATGGTATTTGTTGAAAAGTTGTTCGGAGAAAAAATATATTAAGATACACCGACAAAACCAAAGGAAAAATTTATGTCCCCCTTTTTATCTCTTAACATCCAGGATGTGGGAGAGACAAGTTCAAGCCTCTCCTTTTCCTGAGGTGATGTGATCCTAAATCACTTTCCGTCGTAATTTCGCGTTTGGGATATTTTGGTTGGTGATGTTCATGGTTGCTTCTTTGTCAGGAATACTTAAATATTTACCAAGGTGGGGGGCAGGGGGAGTTGAGGATGAGAAAAAGTGATTGCCAGCCTGTCCCAAGGAGACTTACCAAAGAGAGGGAGCATCTGAGTCACGGGCTCTGATCTCTTGCATGTTTGTTTAGGCAAAGAGGACTCAGGACAGCCAAGGGATTGAGCGTAGCTTTCACTCTTCCTCTCCCGGTGAGGTGGTGAAGGCACTGCCCCGAGATGTGAGTCTCCTAAGACAAAAGGAAGGGTCTAAACCTCAGGCAACTTGCCTGAGCAGCCCCACCACTTAGTACTGGAAAATGGGGGACACGACTACTTTCTCTCCCTGGTCAATGTTTTTCACCTTCATTTTATCTATTTTTCTTGGGTTTTTTTAGCTGGAAAGTGAGAACATCCTATTTCAAGTCCAGAGTGCTTTATTCAATGCAAGTTGAAGTGTTTTGTTTTGGAGTGGGGAAAAAAAGCAATTACCAAATCATTGCCTGAATTAAAATCGGTCCCGCTCCTTGCCTCGGCTGGGAGTGATCGATGGAATTTAAAGTCACCATTTGTCAAGAGGTCACCTGGCTCCCTCAGCCTGTAAATACCGGTGGAGGTGCTTCAGCTGAAGTTGAGAAGGAAGCGAGCGGCTCAGGAGGAGCGGGCTCTGCCAGGGAAAGGTGGGATTTTATGGGTCCCTGGGAGGGGAGCAGGACAGCACAAGCGCTTTAACCACTGCTGCCCTTGTGTCTGCCTTGCTGCAACAGGCTCCATCTGGGACCCTGGAAACCATTAACCATTCCCAAGGTTTTGTCAAAACTTTGGCGTTTCCATAAATCTTTTGGTTTTGGAGTATTGGCAATTATGATTTTTTTTTTTAAAATTCTTAATACTATTACCATTTTTCACACTTTTTATTTTAAAAATTCACACTTTTTATTCTAAAACATTAACTGAGGAAGAGAGAATTTTAAAAAGTTGTCCAGAGTTGCAGAGACATCAACGCCAGAGGCATGAACGCAAGTCAGCGTCAGCTACATCTTGTTCTGATGTGCTGCACAATGGACTAACCTCAAGGCAACAATTTTGTTTTAGCAGCTGAGAAGCTCTTTATTTTGTGAATTTTTCTCTCTGCTCTTATGCGTGGCTTTTCACATTTCATTGTTGTTCATGGGGTTGTGCAGATGTGGCATGTTAGAGCACTTCTGTGAAGCACCTTTTCGTGCAAACCACATGGAGCGATCGAGACGAGGAATTTCAGAAATATACTAATGCAGAAATTCAGAAATATAACACATCTTTGTTGCTGCAAGTAGCAAAAATAAAAGCTTAGGGTTTTTTCCTAGAGGTATGAAGGCTCTTTTGTTCTTACTCAAATTAAAAATAAATAAATAAAATAAGATCTGGGAATCAACAGCACAGACTTTGTGGGCTCGGTTTTGTTTTATGGATACGGTGTCCCAGTATATCTCCATTGATTTTGCGGAGGTTTCTGCTGGCTTACACCATAATAAAGACCAGCAATAGCACCGTGATGATTACCCTACAGCATGTCTCTTCCTTTTCCCTCGTCACGCTTACTCACTGTTTGGTGCTACCAGACAATGTGCGTTTCCTCGGTTTTCATGGTTTTTGTCTTTTTCATGATGCCCTTTTCCCTGACTTTAACAAAACGTTCGCCTTGGCTGTGATTACTTGTGGTTTATGAAGCATCATTGGAAGAGGGGGCACAGGGGAAGGAACCCTGCCGTGTCCTCCCTGGCTCTGACCTCCGGGAGGAGGCAGCCGGGAGCTGGCCAGACGCTGCCGCCAGCCCAGCACTTACAGAAAGCAGCTGAGGCAGAGAAGGAGGGAAGCTGGTGGTGTCCCCTGTCCCCTTCTTGAAGTTCTCCCCGCTACGTTCTTTTTCAGCCCTTGCTGCCTTCTCTTTTCCTTGGAAACTCCATCTCCTCAGTGGCGCTGGAGAAAGAGGAAAATGAACCCCAAGAAGAAGCTGGGGAGGTTTTTTGCCTTTTTGCTGCCACCTCTTTGTTTTCTTGGCTGTGCCATCTCCCTCACCCTCTCCTCTCCCATCCGGGCCGGCTGGCCGCTCTTCCCAGCAGGAGCTGCCCCTTTCCCGGGGTCTGTGGATGCAGCGCATCTCCATTTATCACAGTGCCTCGGGGCGCTTGAAGGAAAGCAAAAAAGATAAGCCATCGTTACACATAATAAAGGAAAAATTTAGCCTGATGTGAGGAGCTGACAAAAGCGTTTTTATTTTTCATTACCGAAATGCATCCACGCCGATGTGTGATATATTGGCTGAGCCTGGAAACAGAGGTCCCAGCAGATCGCTGTAGGTGGGTCCTGCAAGGCTAGAGGGACCCAGCCCCAGGACCAGACTGGAAGGGAGGAGCACAGACACATGGCAGTCACTGCTGCTTAATGATTTAATGGTCGTCATCTGCACCGTGGCGACTGTGTGCTCGCTCTTAGCCTGTGGCAAATGTGAGGTAAACCAGGCTACGTTAAACCTCAGAAGAAAGCGGCAGAAGTTAAGCACTTTTCATCTCGTGCTGGCCAGGCAGTAAGAGCATATGCACATACCCAGCTACCTTGGCTCAGCTGGGGTGCTTTAATCTGGTGTTGTTTAAGCCCTCTAGTCCCATCACTGAATTAGGTAAAAAACCCAACAACCTGTAACGAGCGCTGCCAGTTACAACTGTGTCTGCCACATCAAGGTTAGCGTTTCCAAAGCACAAAAGTGACTTACGAGACCAAATTCAATTTACAGTTAGACTTTGTGGCTCCAAACCACCTTAATTATTTTGGGAAATTAGATTGTGGGCCAAGTTTTAAAAAAAAAAAAAAAAAAAATCAGAATTGCTTAGCATGAAAAACAATGGGATACAAGGCCCTGAGTTACTTGGGTAGCTTTGAAAGCTTTACTCTTTTATTTCCTTCTTTGAAGGAGTTGAAAGAGTGACAAATCCGTTTTCCAGAGAAAAAGAGTTTCAATTGTAGGACACAGCTTAAAGTACAGTTTATACAGATGGGATAAGACGGGGGTAGCTTTTAAGAGGGTAATTAATGATGCACTGGATTGAGAGGTGGCCTCCAGATCTGCCACCTCTCCTTCATCTAGTGCTTTTAGGAAGTCAAGAATGAACTTGCCTGAGAGGAGGGAGAAACCCTCTGCCAGAGACACCAAAACCCTCGGGCCAGGTTCCTGCCGGCCCTCTGCCCCCGCAAGAGCTTTCTGCCAGGCAGTGCTGCTGCAAGGTTTGAAAGCGCTCGGCTCCTCAGAGATGGAAACAGCACAGGTAGGGCACGATAATCAAGGAGATAATCTGGAAGGCTATTTACGAGCACCATAATGGAAACAGGTTTCCATGACCCGCTCCTTCTTTATGGCTGTGCCTTCGGCTTGACCCGGCGTGGCTGGGAACATCGTACCCAGCCTGGCAGGGGGGCCCGGGGCTTTCGGAGGAGGGGGAAGGTTTTGGCTACTGCTTGTAGTGGCAAATCAGCTGCAGAAGAGGGAGCCAGTGTCTTCTCCAGCCTGGCACCTCCACTTTCCTCTTTCTTCCCCAGTTGTTTTCACACCCACCCAGGAGGAAACTGAGAAGGAGGAAAAAAAATGGAGTGGGTTAAGGATCACGGGTGTGGAGAGATCACTGCCTGCCAGACATCCCAAACGCCTCTTTGAGCCTCCCCATGGGCCAGGTCCCTTGCCTTCAAAGGCCAGAGGTTGCAAGAGGAGGAAAGCTCCCTTGGGCAACCACAAGAGGTACCAGCTGAAAGTCTCGTGTCTACCTAACACACAGGTGCTTGTACTCCAGGCATCATCCTCGTAGGGTGTCAAAATTACAGGAATGTTTCCTCTGCAGCGCACAGACGTGAGCTGGCTTGCATGGTGCGTGGTTCAGCAGGAGGCACCTCCAGCAGCCTTAACATCAAAACAAGCAACACTCATGCAGAACCGCTCCGATTATGCCCTTCACCCACACACTTCATAACCATCACCCCTTTGACTTCCCACTGTAGTTCGTCATGACCGCAACAAAAGGCAAGGGAGATACGGTTAATGAGGTGCAGAGAGATGGACGCTATCACATTTTGCACATATGTAACTAGCGGGTTTAGCAGAGCTCCGAAAGAAAACAGACAGTATTGCATTAGCCAGCTTTAAAAAATGCCTAAACTTGCAAAAAAAAAAAAAGTTATTCCCTGTGAACACTATGATGTGTGTTGCCCCTCCACCCCCACTAGGAAGGGAGCTGTGGCAGGGAGATACTTCAAGGAGATTGTGGTTTATATTACAGCTGCTAAGATAACCAGGAGCTTTCAAAAAGAATCTCGGCTAGCGCAGCTTGTTTTACAATACCCAACTCCAAGGAGAGGGGGGAAAAAGTAAGTTTGTTTTCCACGCTGCCCCTTTATCTTGATGTCAAATATATCCCCTGGGAAAGGAAAACATTTAACCAGCAGATCCCATGGACACACACACACACACACACACACACGCGCGCGCCTTTTCCCCCCGTTAAGCCACGGTGGTGGCCGGAGCGTGGCACTGTTCAGTCGGCTCTGCCGGAGAGCTGGGGCTTCGGCGGGCAGGGAAGAGCCCCGGGAGAAGATGCTTTGGGTGTGATACTTGCAGCCGCAGGTGCGGTGAAGCGCCAGCCTGTGATTTGGGGTGCCGAAACCCACCAGCCGCCCGCTGCAGGTAAAGTGGTGATTTGATTACGCTTGAGAGCACCTCCATGAAGGGGGATAATTGCGGCGGGAGAGGAGCATTTAATTACGTAGACAAAAGCATAACAAAATCCAGTCGTCGTAAAGCTCCCCAGATAGCTCACGTCTGAAATAAGATGCACATTTTTAACAAGGAGGGGCCTGAACTGTTGGCACAGCTTCTCAGGGGAGCGCTGAGGGGGTCTCCTTTGCCTCCCCGGATTACTGTAAATGATTTGATCTAACTCAGCCAGAAGCTCTGGCCTTAATACCGACATTATTGCCCGGATTCTGCAGTCTTAGATGGTCATAATGAAACCTCCTGGTCTGAAAATCTGTTACACGGCACTGTTATGTGTGAGAAGCATAGGCAGACGCAAGCCCTTCCCTCATTATTCCCCAGCCTGACCGACATCTGTGTCCCCAGAGCTCTGGATCTTAGCTCTGCTAGTGGCCACAGTGTTTAAGCGACCAGAAGCATGGTACAACTGCAAAGGGAATGTCATGTGTTGGGCTAAATTGGTAAAAAGGCTATTACAAGGTTAAGAACAAATGCTGCAGCTGCTAAGGTGGGAACCAAATTTGCTTGCTGGCAGATAAGGAAGGACAGAACTAATGTGCCTAAAGAATATGAGCGTGCCTGGGGAGACACCTTCTCACACAGAAAAAAAAAAAAAAAAAAGAAAACTTTTTCCTGAGGTAGGATCAGAGAAGTAGCCAAGGCATTTACATAAACATACACTCCTTTTCAGTGCTACGTAACTGGAAAACGATACACGGAGCTCACTCAACATACCTATGCTTTGGAGGAACAGTGAGTTCAAACCGATATCTGGGTTTCACAGGAGGTTGTCTTGGTATGAGGTTGATGCGCATTTCCAACATAAAACTTCTTCAACCGTGGTTTGTTCTACATCGAAGCATGCACCTATAACCAGACGCTGTGGCTTGGGGCCACCACTGCTCACACCACGTCTTCACGCTGAGCCTCTGCTGCTGTCCTCTTTTCTGAGTGGGGAAGGCTGAAAGTAAGAGGCCGGGTTTCTCTCTCACTTGCGCATGTTTACACCGGTGTTGCTCCGCGTGTTTCTGTGGAGTTCTGCTGAATAGCTCTAGTAATAGGAAGAAAGTCTTGTCCACAACTTCAGAAATGGAGAGGAGTGCTCTTTTGGGGAGCCTTACGACTTTCTGGCAAGACAGTCATCATTGCTCAAATTGCAGTTATTTCAAAAGGAAGCTGTGCCAGCGGCCAAAGAGCTGCGAATTCATCGTGGTGTCTTCCAACCCTTGCCTCTCTGTACTCTGCACCCACCATGAAGTGTTCTTCTCAAACGAGGTCTTCTCTGGGAGACCTCCTGGGTTTCAGTTACTTCAAAAGAGCTTTCAGCAGCCAGTGAATGGGTCTGCGAGGCGTGACTGACCGCTGTGAGGGATCCACTTGAGGATGCTGTTCGCAGCAACAGGGCTAAAAGTCTTGTGGTAATGGTATAAGGCCAGAAAAGAGCATTGTGATCATCTGTATGGCGCAGGCTTTAGAGCTTTCTTCTGTTCTGCAGAAAGCCCACACGCTCCAGACAACTGGAAGCAAAGCTCTTAGAAAAACATCCAGTCTTGACTTAAATACTTACGATGTTGGAGTCTTAGAATCACAGAATCACTAAGGTTGGAAAAGACCTCTAAGGTCATCGAGTCCAACATCAACCCACCCCCCCCAGGCCCACTAAACCATCCCCCCACGCGCCTCATCTACACGTCTTTTAAATCCCTCCCGGGATGGGGACTCCACCACTGCCCTGGGCAGCCTGTGCCAACGCCTGGCCACTCTTCCAGGAAAGAATTTTTTCCTAATGTCCATCTTTACGAGTTCCCTTGGCGGGTGGTTGCCATTATTAGCCTTGATATTATGCTTTATTTCTTAAGCTGGCCTTGCTTCCTGTTCCAGCCACTGGATCTCATGACAGTTATGGTTGAGTAAAGAGAAGTTTACTGTCACAACTCTTGTCCGCAACGTCTCTTGTTCTCGTATCTCTCTCTTTCCTTCTCCCAAGGTCTTTTTCTTCATGCTGGTTTCCCATCATCTCATCTTTTCTAAGTACCCCAAACTATTTTCCCCAGTGATGTAATCAGTCAAAGTAAAACATGGAAAGTTCTTAATTAAAGAAAACATGTTTCCAAACCAAGTTATTTAATTTCCTATCTCTGTTTTTAATGGCACTGTCTCTTTTGACTATTTCCTTCTCTCCTCAGTTATTCATCCCTCCTTCTCCTAATGTGGAGAGACTCACAACTCATACTACAGCATTTTTTTTGCTCTTCTCCCCCCTTGGGCACTCTTGAAATGAAACCAAATCCAAATCAACCCATTAGACTTCTCCCACACTCAGTATTTTTCTTTTCTTTTTTGAACTCTTTCTAGAAATGGGGCTCGTACCTCAGAAGATGTAAATCAGCATCAGGCTTTTACAGACAAAAAGTGTACAATTACAGCAGGGTAAACACAATCTCAGTGGGTTTCAGCGGGTTTTCTGTCTAAGCAAGACTGTTTAATTTCCAGCAAACTTGATGAACTTTTGATTATTTTCTTTTATTTCAATAGACAAACACATCTTGGACCAAAATCCAAATGTATCTCCAACACCCTCTCATCCACTAATTTTGTAATTTCATCAGACCACTTGCCATCTGACGTCCATGGTGTCACTACGCGCTGTATGTCAGCTGAAGTTTGGTACGCTTATCGCCAGCACCAGATGTTTTATACATGTTCACAAGTGCCAGGAGCTCTCTTTCCTGCCATTTACCAACAGTTTATACTCACGGGATATTAATTCCTTTACAGAGAACTCCGGCTTGTTGTCCATCTTCTGGACCTGATGATACATTTTGAAAAGGAGTTCACTGCTGCTCATTTTAACTCAACAATAACTTTTCTCCTCCTTGTCCTCATTTCTTAATGCATTTCATTCCTCCCTAGCAGTTAGTCATCTGTGAACGCCTGAATTATCTGGAAGGTTGTTAATTGGTGGTTGTTGGGAATCTTTGACAATGAGCATTAACAAAGAGAAATGTAAACTTTGGTATTTTTATTGCTATTATTATTAATAATGTTTGTACTGCAGCAATGCCAAGGGATCTCACCCAGGTCAAGGTCCACTCTACACAGCCAGCACATACTGTTTCTCAGATCTTACAAACTTTAAGAAAAGATGCATCGAATGCACAAAAGGAATGAGTGTTTAGGTGGGAGGAAATGACAGGTCACAAAAATATCCAGACAGTTTAGTATATTGAGTGTATTTCAATACCTTCTGCATTCCCCCACCTCTTCATCAGAATTAACTTGTTGACATATATGTGTCTTTTTTGCCTTTACATACCTGTGAGCCAGAACTGGTATGACACCAATTGATTCAGAAATATATTTTGAAAATATATATGATTTCTGGCTGGGGAAACATTTGCTAATTCAAAGGACTCTGCAATGTCAGTGTGAATCACAGATTTTCCCATTTCTTAGCACAAACAACTATTTGTCGGGAAGCCTCTAAATGAATTTTGCCATTTGTATTCCCAGTTACCTAGTTACAGCACGGAAGTTATCCCAAATGCTATAGATGGCCAACTGTAGCCACTCCATGAGAATGTGACTATTGACTATGTGAATGAAGTTGTTCAGGAACAGTGTGTCAGCTGAAAATTGTAGAAAATGGGATTGGTTAAGTAAAACAATGACTTGCTAATCAAAGGAGGGACAATCTTTGTCTTAATGGATACCATTGCTACGATGTCCGGGGAACTGTTGTTGAAATTAGCCATTCTTAGTTGATTTACTTCTTCTCTGCTACGGGTTTTCTTCTGTTTGGAGATCTTGGCACAAGCAATCACAAAGCCAGACTGGACTCATCTTGTTCTTTCTTTTGCCTGTTTTGCAGATGAACTTGCTTGTGCCTCCATTAGAGCATCTTTTAAGAATCCATAGGATTTCAATGTGCCTGTAGTAGTCAAACCCAGCACATGTGGTCCATGATGTGAGGTGTACTTTGGGAAGTATGGGCATTGCCATGGCAAATTCTTCACATTGTGCTGTCCTGCTTGTTTCCAAAGTTCTCCAGTTCATCACCTAACTTGAGCTATTGAGATAGAGGAGTGTGTAGCCTAGACTAATCATATACTGAGAAGTGTATTTATGCCTTAGACATCCACCTTCAAAAAGAGTCAGTCACGCTCAGGATGTCCAGGTGCCTCCTTGCCCCTTTTGTGTTCATTTGCTTTACTACAGCTTCTTACTAAATGTGGGGGAAAGGCAAGCATAATATCCCCTCTCTTCCCTCCCAGATGGGCAGGAAAAGCATCATTGCCCTGATATAAAAAAGGAGTAAACGCTGCCTTGGATATAGACTGACACAGAAAGAGTACACTATATTTGCTTTCTCTTGTGTGTTTGTTATACTTTCAAGTCCAAAAACATAATGACAATTTTTGAGAAGTGATTTTCCATTTCTTTGCATATTTCTGACAGGAAATAATTACCATATTCTCATGTGGTTGTAATGATGATCACTTAGTGAAGATGCATTTACCTTTTCCCTGCCTGGCTTATGGACTGTCTGCTGTTCTTTTTATAACATCAAAAGGGATTAAAAGTCCAGTACGAACTCTAGGCTGTTCATTCAGCTGCAGGAAACTCGTAGCATGTGGAAAGGTCTCTGGACTTCAAAACCCAATTGCTTTGGAGAATTACAGCAGCTCAGTATGCAAAGAGAACATGCAGATACTACTCAAGTACCTGTGAAAAACCTCTCTGTGGGGATTATCGCATTGTATCTGATCAGGTGTCTGTCTAGTTTGAATTTGAAAGGAATTGGTAACATACATTTTAATGGAGAACCTATTGCACCACTGTACTTGTGAAGGAAGTTTTTTCCTTGCCCCAGCTAGTTAATGGATCTTGTGTCCATTTTTTTCCATTTTATCAGATTTTTATTATTTAAAATATCAGATTGTTCATTCACTTCTGCAACTCAGTAAACCATTGTGGAAATCAGTGTTCAGGAAACCTTTTTTTAACACTCCTTAATTCTGACATTAGTACCTTAATTTTGGAAAACAGTTGCTAAGTGAGAACTATATTTAAAATCCTTCTGTACAGGATTTAAACACTTTATCCATGCATTAACATAGTCAGGCAGCTTAAAAATTATATTCTTATGAGTTACTTTGGCAAAATGTCTATCTGGAGTCACTGGTCTTGTGGTGATTTATCTACTTTAGCTATTTGTACTGGATTTAAAAGGGAGCGCCTCGTTCTTAAACTAATTGCCAGTCATTTATTCCAGGGGAAATACTTTTATAAGGATAAGGGGCTAAAGGCCAACTTTTCAAAGGCATGTAGGCGCCTTAAGATGCAGATAGGCACTAGGAAGGTTTTCTGAAAGCGCCAAGGCAGCTGAGGTGTTCTTGAAAAATCCTGTGGGTGTTTGGCTATGCCTTTAAGTGCCCACGTACCTTCGAGAGTCTGTTCCTAAGATTTTTTCTCTGGCTAAAGGCGAGGTCTCCAGAGCAGCTGTAACTCAGAGGCTCCCTGAGACAGGCATGGGGAGCACAGAAGCCGCCTCCCTTTCCTTTCTTGTGATCCCAGGATCTGGTTAAACTGAGCTGGGTGGGAAATCTGAGGAAGCCCCAGAAATGTCATTTGTAGGCAGCACAACTTGAATCCCGTCTTTCTCAACGGCTGCTTTAAATGGCGTAACGGCACAGCTACTCTGCCAGGAGCTGCTCCGTGAGGGGCTGTACGGTGTCGCATCCCCGTGGTACCCACAGCATTGCAATGAGCATTGCAATGAATATGCAATGAGCAAAGTCTTGCAGGCTGACCCCCGTCCCGCCTGGATACTCCTTTCCTTGGAGAGGTTCCTCTCCGGAGCCATGAGGTTGCCTGCGGGCTGGCTCTCCGCACCCAAGTTTGCAATGTGAAGGGCTGTGCCCACCGCCACCAGTGGGATGTGAAACTTGACGTTCCCCACCAAATGCAAAGCCATTGTTTACAGTGAAATTCAAATGCTCACTGGTGGGAACAATGAGAAAATGTAAATGTTTGTACACGACATCCTGCAATCTACAACAGTGATAAGCAAAACAATTGTTACATTTTTTAAGGAAGGCTTAATAAATATTTATTCTTGGTACCAGTGTGCAAATCATTTACGTGGCTATGCTGTGATTCCAGCTATGTTTGAGATGTCCCCTTCAGAGCTACTGCTTCCATTCAACATGTGCTTTGGTTTAACAAACCTCAAACCAACAGAAGTAGCTCTTTCCCTAATACTGTTGTAAGGTAATGATTCATTTTCATCTGAGTGCTTCAGCATCCTCCAAGAAACATTAATGCCTGGAAATTCTGTACTCCATGCATACCACATATTATACTCAATAATTATTACCCTGCTATTGCAAAGGAACTTGGTGGTAAGTCAACAGGATCTTCAGATTGTTTAAACTGTCCTAGAAGTTAGCAGATACATACTAATTTACAACATATGAAGGTCTAGCTGATATCTGCAATCAGAGATTGCAGGTCTTTTAACAGGAAAGCTTAACGTGTATTACGTTAAAAAAGTATATGGTAAAAAAGTATAAAGTCAGAGGAGAATTAAGAGAGGAAGAAAAGGGACAGTGAACGTAGGAGACAGGTAAAAAAAGTCTTTCAGATTTTCTGGTGCCACAGAAGTCAAATGGATCACGTATCTATACTCCACATAGATATCAGAGCATAGGAAGATTGCAGAAAGAGGAGGAGAGGAGCTTAGTATCATTCTTGGGCTAATCAGGCTGTATGCCTTCCTATCCCTCTGCTTTCCTCTCCGTGCACTGGAGAAGACACTGACCTTACTGGTAGAAGAGTTCTGGATGAGAAGTGCTAGATCAAAACAAGGTGCTGCTTATAAAAATTTGTGGTTTCTTGGAGATTCGTGTGTGGTGTTGGGGGCTTGTGTTCAAAGGCGTTGGTACTGAGAACAAACTCCATTCTTCTCTGACAAGTCAGGGTTATGGGATGGGTGAAATTTTGAGGCTTGTAATGGACACCGGCTTAGATGGACTGGTGTTCTCATCCCTCCTCAAAATGTGTGACACTAAAATCAAATGCTGGTTGATTTTCTTTTACTGTTTTGCTATCTATAAAGGGTGCCTTTAAGCTACTGTGAAATCCTTAGAAAGCACAGGAACTTGTATGAAGTATTTCAAAGTTTTCCTCAAAGGGGGAAAATTCTCAGATTTGTATCTATCTGCTACGTGTGTGACTACGGGCCACCTCTCTTGGGAAACCTAAATTTATGGTTGCCAGGATAGGAAGAGCAGTCAAAGCTCTTCTGCCACAAACAAACCAAGTATTTGGCTGTGTGCACAAGTACATCTGCACACAGTTCTTCATGCATTTGGCTTTGGGTCCTTTTGAGGGGAAGGAATATAATTTTTGATGATCTCTCCTTGACAGGGTTTTATAGATCCTACTAATGTCCATCTTTGTTTTTAAGCACATACACACCTGAAAAATTTAGCTTAAAAAATCACAGCCAAAGGCTTAGTATCAAGTTCCTTTGTAATATCAGGATAATGATTGAGTAAAATATATGGAATACGTGGAGAACAGAATTTCTAGGTGTCGGTTATATTCCTGAAAAGAAAGTGGAGGGAAAGGTCCAAATCTCTTTGACTTTTATTAGAATTTAAAACCTTTAGTACATTAGAGAATTTTGAAAATGGGACTTTGTATTATAATTCAGCAGTTGTAAACATGTGTATCTGTGGGGGATGGTTCCTGGGATGTATTTATCCTCTTGCTTCTGGTATTGCTCTTTAATCACCAGAAGATGAAGCAAAGCTCCATCCTTCCCTAGCTTTGAGCATAACCGTGAAGCTTGCCGACATCAGTAAGCTTCCAGTCTTATTTTTATCAGCTCTAACTTCCAAAACTTTCTTACAGAAGTAATAGCATATAGTTAGGAAAATGAGTATTTGTATGTGATCCATCATTTAATGCCTGAGAGTTAATCTGCAGTTCTGAAGGTTTTAATGGAAAGTGGTTGATTTGGTGGCAGGAAGTCTAAGTTCTGACTTGGCAAAGCTGTCTGTATGTGCTTAACCTTATGGGCACAAGAAATCACATCATCTTTGATTAAACTGTGAGTAAAGTTAAGCACCTAACTGTGTTGAAAAATACATGAGGCTTGTCCTAAGGAGAGAATGAGCTATATTTCTTCATTGTACTAGCTTAACAGGTTGTAGCAAATTATTTAGGATTTTCTGAAATACTGTTAACATTGGTGTGTTCTTGGGATATGCCATAGTATTCACTCTAACATGATTATGATGAAGGATGAGTCTTCTAGTGTTCATTTCAGTAAAGTGCTCTTAATATTAGACTGCCTTTTCAGAAGCATGCTACCAAATCCAAGAAATGCATCTTAAATGACTCCTGATCGCTTAGGAGTGAAAAAGAATTGTTGTCCAGGTCACGTTCCTCTTTGCTTTCTCTCTTGTTTCTGTGTGGATTCCTTTCTTTCCTTGCATGGACTTTTCTTTCCTTGTTTCATCATATGTCGTCTTCTGGTCCTCCTTTCCCTCTTCTCCCTCACTAATTGGGTTCAATGTGTGTGCTGCTGCTGTGCAGTGCCTTAACTTTGCTCACTTCATCCTTCATCCCATTTCTCATTTCTATGGTTCTCTTGTGCTCCTTCCCCTCTCCCCTCCCCAACTTTCCCCAGGTTCCTCCAGCTTTTTAGCTCTTTTTTTCTTCCCACCCTCTGTCTCTCTTTAAAAATTTAATTGGCATGCTTTCTTCTAGCTGTCTTAGAAAGCCTTATTTTTTTTTTCTTCTCTCTTTTCAACTTCTTTCCTGAATTGTAGTCACACCAGTTCTGCTTTTCTGACTGTAGAGTCACAGTAGCTGTGGTGCAGAAAAGCATCTGAAAAGAAAATGCTAATAGGGGTTTTTATAGTGTACAGTAAAAGGCTCTGATTAAAAAAATAATAATACTACACCTCAAATGCTACCTCTAACCCGGACTGTTGTTTCTTGAGAGCCTCCTTCTAGACCACGTAGAAGCAAAGCAGAATCCATAACCTCATGTGCAATCTACCTGCTTGTCGCAGCCACAGGCAATGCTTGAATTAGTATTTTTCTTCACATAGAAGCAAAGAACCTCATGTGTCTGTGTAATGGCATTTATCCTGTGCCTGATAACAAAATCATAATTAGTGGGCAAGGCAGTTTTACGGATGTCCTGTCGATGTGTCAAGCACTGATTGTACACAGAAGCATCTCATCAGATACTTTCGGATCAAGCAGGTTCTGCAAACATTTCTCCATGAGCATTCATTAAAATCTATACATGAATTTGCTTCAGCCATACCAATATTCCACTCATTTCAGCTTTCTGTGAGCATTCACACAGTTAAGTTTGTTTATCACAACCACTCTATATAGATTCCAGCCTTGCATAGCTCAGTATTTCCACATACGAACATTTATGTTTGTAGGGGAAACACGGTCATCCAGCTGGGGACAAGAAACATATGCCATAGTCTCAGCTGACCAATTACACCAAAGCAACTTATTTCCTCTAGCAAAGAAACAAATCTGTTTAAAATAATGCAATAGTTTGTAAATTATTCAAAAATCTCCTCAGCGCTGAATATTTTTGTACAGTATGGAGAATATGGCCATTTGCTAGCAGGTATTCTGTAAGCAGAAAAGTACATTAAACAATTTCTCTCAAATTACTTATCCATAGAACTACTTTAAAAAGATGTTGTTTGCTCCTGTAAAAAATGCTGATAGAACAAAAATGAGTATTATTAGATGGACTTTTTTCTGTTAATTCTCCTTCTTGAAAGAAGATCTACAGATGATCAAACAAATTTTGGTTTTTTCTTCTTTTTTCTTAAAATATCAGGCAATTTTTCTGGAAAAAGAAAATTTTTCAGAGAAAATGTTATCTACAGGAAAATGTACCATTTAGAAAAAAAAACTATGTACTACAAAATATTTCTGATTATTGCCTCAAGGCTTAGCCCGTAATAATTTCCTCTGTTTTGATCCCAGTTAAAGAAAAGGAGTCCTAACAGGGTCTTCTAGGCCACAACTAAGCTTTTGTCTGCTACCAGCCCTACCCCACCCCAATGTCCTTCATGCCCACCCTGATTTTAACCTGCTCTTCTCGCATGCTCAGAGCTCCTTGAGTTGAGGAGGATTTTGGTGGGCTGCGAAGAATGCAAAAACCGAAGCCAAGCCATAGAAATAGAGGACAGCTGGGAGTTAGGAGGCTTGGTTCATGTCCCATCGGTGACTGAAGTGATGGGACGTGAAGCGTGGGAAGGGATTTGGGGTGGTCTGATCCGTGAAACGGACCATACGCCGGAACACCGCTTTCCTTTGTGGAGTGCTCTGGGAGGCCGAGGTGGAAAAGGCTCTAATCAACTTCTTGCAGGAGTAGTTTTCCCACTGGCTCTGTGGGAGCTGTTTGCACACAGACACCATGGAGTAAGTTGCTAGATGTTTATTAACTCAGCCTGAAAAAGGAGGGGACGGGGAGAGAACAACCACTGAAGGGAAAATGCTCGTTAAAAAGACAGAACACCACCCCCTGCTTTCCACCGAAGCTGGGGGAGCTGGGGCTGAGCAAGGTTCTGTCTGGTAAGTTTTAAAGGATGTTTTCCCTCTCCGTAACTGGCTGGTGTGTATGTGTGTTAGGAAACAGTGGTTAAATTATTCAGTCAAGGGCTTAACCCTCGATTGTTTCTCTGTTTCGACCCCCGTTTAGTGAAAAGCCCCACAACAGGGGCTCAGGGGGCATTGTGGGGCACAGCTGAGTCCTTGCTGGACACCTCTCCCATCCCGAGGTGCAGCCTGGCCGTGCAGCCTTTCTTCTGTGGGACTCGGTGGCATGCAAGGCGAGAGATCATTTGGGATGAATAGAGCCCTTGGCCTGTCGTTTAGGCCATCCAGCCACTCTCTGTGTTCTTTGTCAGGGCCAAACAAGCTCCATATCATTACGCTGGCATTCGCTTGCCCAGTCTCATTATTAGGTGCATTAGCTGTGGGAACTAAATCCATGACAAAAAAAAAAAAAAAAAAAAAAAAAAAGAGGGGGTGGAATTGGCACACACAAAAAAAGGCTTTCCCAGCTCAGGCTAACAACTTGTGCCTATTAACTAAAAACGATCATTAGAAAATTCCCCCGCAGACTTAAAGCTTCAGCAAAAGCTCGTTTCACGTATGCACTTGCCCTGTTACATGAACACATAACCAGCCTTAAAGAAACATACCCTCCAACGCTTGGACGGGGACTGGGCAAGGGGCTTCCAGGCAGGCTCTGCATTGCCTTTAAAAGAAAGCTCTTTTCTCTCTCCTTCTTTCAGCAACAATGCTTAAAAAATACTGTGCCAATAGGAGATAATAAGTGTACAGCCTTAAAAGGGGAAGGATATTAGAGGACAACCGTGTCAGGTTGGGTTGGTCACTGAAACAAGAAAACAAGTCCTTGCACAGGACTTTATTTTTTGTTATAGCGACCTTTTATACAAGTCAAACCACAGAACAGTTCATCGACGATCAGGTCTTCATGAACTGCATGAAGATAGTTGTCCCTAAACAACAAACTGTCTTTAGGAACATCCATGAAATCTTGCCTGAAATACAGCTTTACCACAATTGCAACAAACCATGAGGCAACAGGTAGATCCATGGAGGTCTCCAAGCTGCTTAGGAGCCCATGTTGAGTCTTCAAAGGGATGGGAATGCACAGACATGTCAACTCAGATGTCGTAGTTCCTACGGCTTTTGGCGGTCCTTGTGCGTTTGGCAATGAGAGAGATGGGCTCTTCTGCTGGTCCCTGGAACACATTGGTTGGTTTCTCTGGGATTTTTGTGGGCCACACTTCCAGTGGTCCATGGGTCATAGAGTTAACAAACATTGCCCAGAGTAACACAAAACCCGTTACTGGGTCAGCAGCTCAATTCACAGGCTTCTGATTGCATTCTTTTTTCCCCAGAAGATGCTTTCTTTCTTAGTATTTCCTAATGCTAAGATTTTTTTAGGCTGTATGACAATCTTCCTAGGAAATGATGAAATTTCCAGTCCCTCGGTCCTGTGAAGATGAGCAGGACACATCTCTGGAGAATACACTTCAGGGAACAATACTTTACTGATAGCGAAAACAAATGAGCAAGACTTTCCCACCCTTAATGTGCCTACAGTGGTTCTCTTCTGGTTACCACGCATCAGAAACAGGTCCCTAAATCCAGCGGATTTAAACCAGTGAAAAATAAACCTGGCTTAGTTATTCTCTGTCCTGAGTCCCTGCCATCGGCTGGTGTGGTGAAGCAGGCGGCTACAGCAGAGAACTTAAGGGTGTCAGGGAGCAGCAGGAGAGGACTGCTCCCCACGGGAAGGCGATTTGGGAGCTGGTGGTGACCCCAAGCCTGGCAGGGTGGTGTGTTACCCCGACCAGGCTGTGGTCCTGCAGCACCTGCACGCGAAGGGTCACAGGACCTGAACGCAGGTCAACAGGAGGAGTCGGCAGTTCCATGATGGCCCGACAAGTCTGGAGAAATGAGGCAGGACCCAGGTATGGACTCAAGGTCCAGATCAATGAGGTGCATGGCCAGGCACAGGCTCATGCAAGGACCAAGACTGGGGGCCTGATCTTGAAGGCGGCTCCCAAAGGAAGAGGAGAGTCTCCTGGTGAGGTTTCTCCCAGCTTCTTTCCCACACAGCTCTTTCCCAGCAGTCAGATCCAAGGTCACACAGCTGCACCACAGCTGAGCTGGCCTTGGGCACGGGCAACCGAACCCCGGGGGTGTGCACCGGGGCCTAGCAAGCAGCTGGATGGGTGCAGAGGTAACGCTCTTACTACTACTTCCACAAACCTGCATTGGAAATGGTGGGAGGGACGCAAAGAACCCGCTCTGGCTCTCAACCAGCTTTGCTACAGCTCTAGAAATAGCTGTCCTTGCCCAAAATTTGTCCTTTCAGGCTGAGGCTGTATGATGGAAGCAGCCACCCCTGTAGACGCTCTGGGTTGAGCAAGCCTTTGGCTTCCTGAGCTGGCATCCTTTCCTGGTGCTCCGTTTGCTCACCCAAGCTGTGAAGATGAATCCACCTCATAGAGATGCCCGGTCCATATGGTAGCCTAAGGTCATGCTCATGTGTGGCTGTGCAACCAAATCCGTGGATATCAAAAGCGAACTCTGTGATCTGCTTCCCTTTGGCTCGCCCCTACCCCCTGTGGAGACCGATCATGGCAGGCACCTGGAATAGATGCAAATTTAGTCCATGTGCTATTTGACCAACCGTCTTGTATATGTCTCATTCAAACACGTGTCAGCAGTTTTACTCTAATCCCACTTTTCTCCAGTGCTCCTGAATGTTGTCCGCCATGCCAGCGTGTGAGCAAGCATAGTCTCAGCAGAAGGCTTATCTCTTAGCGTTTCCCCCTGAGGGCACATTTCTCCCAGATAAAAGTGTCTTTCGATCTGGCAGGCTGAAACGAAGAACTCTTACGGTGCTCTGACTCCTCACCGAACAGATGGCAGGGGGAGAGCACAACTCGGTGCAGGATCAACACATTAGCAGGCCAGGATATTCAAGCAACTTTTTACTACCTCCTTTCGAGCGGTGCTTATGAGATATCAGATCACAATAAATTCTTCTCTCTCCTATTGCAAAGCAGCAGAGTCGAGCTCCTGCCCAGACAAATGTTAGGCTTTGAGAGAAGTTAATGAGCAAGTTATCCAGCATTTTTTTTTTTCACACAGTCTCAGTGATCCAACACAAGGGTATTTGGTCACTTACGGACTGCACGGTTAGGTTAGCTTTAATAAAATCAGTAAACTGAGATGTCTGGCACTGACAAAACAAGACAATATCAAAAACTGAGTAGAACTTCAGAGACCAAGTGACATGGACAGTCCCAAGCAGACCTGCGCCTCTTCCTCTTCCCCACACCAGCAGCTCACATTTCTTACAAAAGAAATTTAAGATTTTGGAAAAAAATAGCAGGGGCGAGAATATGTGTGCTATAAAGCCTTTCTCAGGTTGCCAAGGCAAGCAACCTGTAGAGATTTAAAAAAAGAAAAAAAGTCCGGTACACTGAACCGAGATGGGAGTGTTTTTTCGTCCGGAGTGTAGCAAGCATCTTTTGGATCTGCTGTCATTAAGAACTGCAGTGATCTGTTAAAACATGTTGCTTTCAGATGTTTACAGCTTTCCAAAGCTCTCTTTTTTGAGGAGGATGTTTTCCTGTCTCAGTCTGGGAAAAGGTGAATTTTTATAGAAGTTTAGAATCCCAAACACGTAATTTTGTTAGAAGTTTTTGAATTAAAAAAATGCTTCTTGCCTTAAAAAGAAAGGATGACCTGCTTTTGCTTTGGGAATAACAAAAACTAGACAAGATTTAAAATTTTTCGCAATAAGGACATTCTCAGGTGTATTGCCTTCTTTTTGCTAACCTGCTAAAGTCCTGGGGGTGGAGTAACACCGTCACCTGCACAGTGAGAATGCGCACAGACCACGTCTGTGAGGCTGGATTCTCCTTTCACACCAATGCAATTCTGAAGGCGCACCGGCGATTTTATTGGGCGGGGGAGCAGAATGAACCCATTGCATTTAAGATGCATTACTAGCACAGACGTAATACACGCAAATACATGTACTGCTTGTATGTCCAAAATCTTCCTTCAGAACTTGTTTTTGATCGAGCACAAGTTGCTTTGGAAGAGTCCTGCTGTCTCTCCTTTGGCTGCAAGTTTTCGCTTCTCAGCATCATTGACTGAGGAAAATGAAAGGTGCTCTTATTTTTGTCAAGTTTCACTAGTCCTAACGTTTCCCAACTAGCAATATGGGAGTTCCTCAGAATTTTACTACGTCAAGCTCTTTATACGGTGGTCCAATGTATCAAGTTTAATGAAGTACTAGCCAGAGGCATGAGTTTACATGGGTTACTGTAGGTGTTATAAAAAACTTAGGGCATCCCTCCCTCTGAGCACTTGCTTATGAATCAGGAACTCCCACACCATGTGATGCCCTTGCTGCCATATCCCTTTTGGTGCTGCATCGACTCCAGGATACAAAAAGTTTGTGGAGTTTCTAGATCAAGCTGCTTTTACCATCTCTTTTTTTTTTTTTTTAAATAAGCACAAACTAGAAAATCAAATAACTGTTTGCTTTTTTCAGAGACATACTGTAAAAATACTTTCTTTAGCTACCCCATTTCTCTTCATGTCCCAAGCTCAAGAGACCTGTCAGACAGCTATTTCAGATTGAGAAAACTCCTTCCAGAACGTGATTCAAAAAACATGATTTGAGTGTTATGTCCAGTAAGATTAACTGAAGTAAAAGAAGTAATTTAATTGATGAATCTTCATTCTTTTGACTTGCAAATGGTGATCATATATTTTTGCTGAATTTCAGCTTCCATTGGGAAATGTGGTTTCACTGCTATGTAAAGTGCTTTTCTCAATAGTATCAATTTTGTCTTAGGTGTGGAATAGAATCCTTGTTTCCTGACTAGTTCTAGAAATTGTCTCATTGACTTATTTAAAATTTATTTGTATCAGTGTTGTGATCCATACACGTACCCTAATGGTCAACAGAAACTTTTTGCTGCAAATATTTGAAGTTCAAGCTGGTTTACTGGAAAAATGTCATCAGAGCTAATGTTCCCGTTCCCTGAGGAATGTAAATTCTGCAGTTAGGTTTCTAAAGCAAATCACAAATGCACATTCCAGCTGGTTCACGGAACTATTCTGCAGCATTTGCTTAGAATTTATCCTGCAACAGAAAAGCTTTTTCATAAAAGGTTTACTGTATTGATTACTATGAAAACCAAACATGAGGGAGATGCAGAATCGAAACCGATGTGCTGGAAACAGTGAATGAGAATTTGCTGAAAAAGTGCCACATTTTTCCTGAAAACACAGAGATCTGTCTCTCAGGTAGATGTAAATCAGTCTTACCTCACAAATGCCAATTGAGATGGCTATCGGTCAATAAATAACAGTGGCAATAATTGCTGTTAATACTAGTGTGCATAATATAATTGCACAGGGTTTTTTTCTTTTTTCTTTTTCTCTTTTTTTTTCATGATGTGAGCCACTTTATTTTGCCTCCAGTTCAAAACTTGATCTAATTCCAGGAATGCCTAAAAACGTTCGCTATATCTTTTCTGCTGGGAAAAAAATCTCTCAACTTACTGTTAGCTCCCTGCTCCAAAAATAAAATGTACAGTACGTAACAAATTTGGTCTGACAGCATTTTCCCAGCTGGAAGGATGGAACTTTTTAATTGGTATATAAATAAATAGAGGTTTGATCCTGCTCTTAAACATATATCGAAAAAGAAGAAAAAAAGAAGAATTCTGCCCTTGCCTCCAGCACGCATAGGAACAGATCTTCCTTTCTGACAAAAAGAGTAACAGAAAAGCTCTCTTCATTGAACACTATTTAAAAGTTAGGTCTAAACATGCTGAAATAAATGGAGGTCCTACTGCTGCTGTTGAGGAAGGCCCGTGAAGGTCTCTGCATCTCTTGACTTTTCCATACCGTTTTAGTTCATAACTCATCATTTCAAATTGCTTTAAAGTTTGACATGAGAACCTTATGTGTTGGTGATTCATCCAATAAGTATCTATTTAGCAAGAAGAAGTTCTTATGAATTTAGATTTATCTTGTGTTTTCAGATTAAAGAAAGTGATAATTTAGATTGGGAGTTCACCTAGAATAATCGTGTGGTATTCACTTCTGCTACCTGAAAATAAATTGGGATAAAATGCAGACACCGATCTGCAAACCCAGAAACTGGAAAAGAGAAGCACACATTGGTCCAAAACCATAAAATGTGTTTATTTGGTCCTCAAGTCCAACACTGGGCACCCTGAGACTCTGAAATACTAATTCCTACTGCACCTTACCTCTCCAGGTGCATTGCTTAGTTGAAGTTCACTTGGCACTGAAGTTTTTGAGGAGGGGGGCATGCAGCAAGCCCCCACATCCTGAAGCTGTCAGCATGCCTGTTCTCCTTCCTGGGGTGGCTTCTCACCCCAACTTGTCTCACCTCTGAGTCCAAACCAGAGGGATCCTCAGAAAAACTGACGCATCAGAGAAGCCCAATGGACTGACCATTCTGGGATGCGTCTTCTTTGTTCCTCATAGCCCAATAATTAAATATTCATACAGAGAAAGGAAGAGGTCTTTTTGGGAAAAAGTGGGAGAAATCAAAACCACATCTCCTGTCTTCTGGGAAAGGACCGCCTCACCAAAAGCAGTCAGTAAACATCTTGTTTTCTGGCCCCATCTGTGTGTAGTACATAAGCAAGTGGCTTTGAAAGGCTCTCCCCGCCAGAACGTGAGATGACCTAGTTGTTAGGGAACTCTCTCACTTCTATTTCTTGGGTGCTGGCACACCTTTTATTAAAATATTTCAGTTTAAAGCAATACACTGGTCCAGGCATGCAATATTTGTATGGAGCTTAACATGGTCCTGCCATAACATTTCTATGTCCTCCAGTGTGCAAAGTTGGACCAGAAATCTCATGAGAATGAGCTTACTCATGAGATATCTGCTAATTCTGGCTTCCGGTTATGCTGTAAATAGTATGAGAACTGCCTTTCTAGCAGTTTTAGGGAACTTGGCTCTTAGCCACTGCTAGAAAAGCCCAAGCTGTGATCTAAGAGAAAAGCAAGGGGGAAAGAATAATGTTCCAGACTTTCAGAAAGCTCTTTATTAGTGCCAGAAGCTTGCTGCGGTAGAGTCTTCTGCTCTATATCCTTCTACTCAGGTGAATTGGCCGCTGTTTTCAGCTATTGCAGACATGCCTTTGCCCGGTCGGGTACCTTGCAGAAGGCACAGTGATCTGTAAGCAGGTGCTTCGATGACTTGATACAGCTGTTCTGCGGAGTTTTTGAGGAAGAGAAGGCTCCGCCAAAAACTGAGTGGCAAGCTCAGGACTCTGGCTACAGCCCTTCAGCGGCGGGTGCCCACAACGGAGGCTCCCAATCCCATTGCTTCCTTCCTCTCTGCCTCCTTCCGAGGTGCTGGGATGGTGCCTTTTTCCCTGCCCTCTGACTCCCTGCCCTGCCTCCCAGGTCTCGTTTTCACTAATGAGTCTGGGAGCCCAAGGCTCTGCCTTTTAGTGAGGCTTTTGGACAGCACTGGAGTGCAAACAGTGTCTCGAAAAGAAGCTGGGCACTGGCAGACAGGTGGCTTTTTTACTTTCAAGAACCCCCCCCAGCCTCTGTGAAAGTAATCCCAGTACCCCAGAAAGCAGTCCCTGCTTTCAAAACTAAAGGCAAAAGTCATGTGCTCTACAGGCCCAAACTTGAGCACTGGATCCTATCTCACATGCAAATTATTCGTAGCCCTGGTATCAAAAATACTAGTAAGCACATATCTGTAAACACTCTTTAACTTTAATTACACTTAATATGCTTATGAGGCTGGGTTGGGTTACCTGACTTACTGACTGGGGAAGTGTGCTACTGATAGTTTGTAAGCCTGAAAAAAATCACACAGAAATTATTACATGTATCAAAGATGAAACAGATGAATAATACATTTAATACAGCCTTATTTGCAGTATTAGTAGGCAGGCTATCATGTTTTCATGATGACACTAAGGTCACTTCCAAATAACATTCAACAGTCATTGGAAGTGAGATAGGTGACATAAAATCACCAAAAAGAGATGTGTCTCTTCAATAAGAAATTAAGTTAGCAAATAATAATTATCACAGAAGACACCTTGTCTAAAGACTGCCTCACATTTAAAAGATGGGAAATGTCAGTGTCAAGGCTACAGACGCAAGCCTAATTCTGTTTGTCTCTCACCCCAGCCCCATTACAATACAGCTTATAGCTGTATGGCCACACATTATCTTTCTATAAAACAATTGACTCATTCAGAACACAAGACAGTTAGATGATGAATTATTTAATCATCTGTCCTCTAATCCTCTAACTCCTCTGTCTTTAGAGGAAGTCTACATTCACTTCCAGAGGAGCCAAAGGTGCCAAATAGTTGGGTGCTGGACTCCAGTGGTGGAGGGAGGAAAGTTAGATGTAGGCTGCTCTCCTCAGCTACAGAACAGGGCTTGGGGGACTGCTAGATGAAATTCAGAGAGCTGGCCATATAAGATGGCCAAGGATGACTGCCAAAGGAGGACATAAGCAGTGGAAGACCAAAAGTTCAAAGTTGTATAGATCAACATTCGAGTCCAGAATGCAGGGTCTTGAAATACCTGGTGATCCCTGCAGAGATGGTTTGTGGGGGGGATGTTATCTCAGAAGAACTGAGCTTAGTTGCTGAGATACAAGGCAAATCTTCTCTGGCTTAGCAGTTTCATTTTTCATTTTTCAATGAATGGTGGTAGGACTTCTTGACAGCTTCCAGAGACCCGTCCTAGCAGCATCTCAGAAAAATGCTATGAAAAAGAAATTTGAGTCTGATTCTCACACAAGACTGTCCCATGGCTCTCGTGCCTGAGAATCTAAAGCTGGTTCTACAGCTGTATCTGATTCAGCAATCATTTATTTGTTTGGGGGTTTTGCCCTTGCTGGTTCACAAATTCATTTTTTGTGCAATGGATCACTTTGATTCCAATTCCAGGATAATACCAAGTCAGCTGTCATTTTGTCATTTACTGTTTCTGTCTGTGAGTGTGAATGTTGTGCTCTCTTCCACCTGATACACTACCCAAAACCCCGATTCTTTAGTGTGGTTAAGTATCTAATTGTCAATAATTTCAATGAGTTTTAGATGCTTATACACTTTGGGACTGGTCAGTCATTTTTTAACATTTGAGTGGACGGGCCATGGTAGAGAAACGATAGCCTGATTGACCTCATGCAACTGGAAGGGTCTGAGCATGTGGGACTTTAGACTGGTTGTATAGGAGCAAGACAAGGACTTTCAACAGAATTTATAGAGAAACCTCTGTACATATGACACGCTACCTCCTAACAATTTTCCAGCATTTCCAGTGCCTTGTGTTGAAGAACATTATGCCCTAAATTTCCCACTGTATTTACTTTTCATGTTCTTCATGTAACACACACACACACACACAAAGTCTTTGCAAACATCTGTGGGGACAGCAAGTAAGTGAATAGTAGCCATAAGAAATTCTTCATAAAGAGCCTAGAAATTGAAACAAATTTTCATAAAACCTTTGTTAAACAGTGAAAATGTTAGCAGACACTGACGTCTTTATAGGCAGCATATATCACCAAAAGGGCTAGATACCAAAGATTGTATTTGGTCATACGGAGGGTTCCAGCATCCGTCAGGACATCCTCTACAGCACCAGAGGACCAGAGATTGTTCCTTCTTCTTTGCAAATACCACCGTTGATATCGGACAAGAGAAACTGCAAGGAGACTCTTAGGAGAAACAAGTGTGGCAGATTCTAGTAATTTGTATTTATTTGCAAGGGTAGCCATCAGACATCAGGCACGTACAGGAGCTGCAGTATCAAAGCATCTCCTAGATGTTTAGGTATTGCTCTTTCCTTACGCTCCATGTAACAGGGAAGCGTCTACTGATCCCATTTTACAGGTCCAGCACCTGAACGCAGCTGCGACAGTTCATAATGTTGAGGCTAGGCCAGTGCACAAAGGGGCAGAGGGACATCTAGTGGGATTTCCACTCTCTCTGCATCTGCAGGCCACCAGAAATCTTCCCACAGGGTTCACCTTACACAGCAGGAAGAGCTCCCTGCAAGCACGAGATGAAATGTTGAAGTTCTTGTGGAGGAGGTTTGCAAGAGCACGTTTCTCCTTAGAGCTCAGTGGATGTCCAGTAACTTGGTGAGCTGTGCTAACTTCTTCCACGTGTCAGCCTGAAGTGACTTCTCCAACACTGTGACTGAGGTCTGTAACGGAGCAATGCATCTCCAGGTCAGCACCCAGATCCCTGAACCACCTTCACTTCGTGAGGATGCAGGGGCTTGACTGTGATTCAGGCTGCGAATCTTGTGCTTTTGACCTTCTGAAGATTCAGAGCCTGCTGTGAGAAGGGGTAAGAGGAGCTGTGACTAATCTGATTTCTGTAAGAAAGCTCACCTTGACAGACTTTCAGCGGTAGTGAGTTTGAAGGCATTTTGAAGGTTATCTTCATAAAAAAAAGGGCTGGCAACTTACACTGGAAAAAAAAAGAATTGTGTGATTAGCAACTTTTTCTTGACATGACTGATGGCTGAGTGATTACAAGACATTATATTGCCCTTCTCAGCTGGCGTAGAACAACACAGCTTCGTCCGCTGAAGTCAGTTCATACCAGCCAAGGGTCTGGGGCTAAGCTACTGTGTCCATGCATCCAGTTTGCAAGCTCTTCATTCCCTGCAGACGTCCTCAACTTCTTTGTGTCAGAAGAGCTGAATTTCTCTGCTGACCCATGTACGAATCCCTTCTAGTCCCTGATCTTGGCTTTAGGTGAGGAAAATGAATGGGATTTTTTTGGGGGGACACAATAGCTGCACTAGCAAAGAATTCAGCCAGGATGCAGATACAGTGCGGAATGGCTCTGAACGTCGGGCACGTGTTTACCATCATACAGTGACCATCATTTGTTTACATGGCGATAGTGCCTGTGACCCCAAGGATGGACAAGGCGTGTGTTACTGCAGGCTCTGGAAGACGGCGTGCCTGTATTCTGCCATTCTTACTCATGCTGCACATGGTCCTTGGCCTCACATATATGAGCAGTGACTTCAACTGATGGAGACCTGACTGTCGCAGTCGTTGACTGGGCAATAAAACGACACAAGGATTTCCAGTGCCCTCGGCCAGTCCTGAACGAACAGCTCTTCCACAGCGATGGGGGAGTGGAGGCTTCTGGATGCTCCTCACGCAGGAACATGGAAGAGGAGTGGAAGTACTCTCCCCTGATTTTGCCCTGACTCTGCTGCCTCTTCTTTGGTGACTAAAGAACCTGACAGGACACAAGGCAGCCAAATGAATAAATGTTTGTAGGATTAGCTCTTCAATTTACTTTCTCCAGATGTCATAGTCAGAGCTTACACTTCTCTTCTGAATCTATTTCGACGGTATTTGCACACATGACGTTTGATGTGGTCAGAGATGACGTGGACTCCAGCGAGAGAATCATAGAATCATAGAATCATTAAGGTTGGAAAAGACCTCTAAGATCATTGAGTCCAACCGTCCACCCAACCCCCTCATGCCCACTAAACCATGTCCCCAAGCGCCTCATCTACACGTCTTTTAAATCCCTCCAGGGATGGGGACAGCGTCTTTCAGAAAGCGCAGGTTCCTTTTTGAGGGCTCTCCTTATTAACATTGACCTGCAAAGAAAACTGAGCATCCTCTGCTTTGCACCAGGTTCAATTGAAGAGCTGACCGAAATACGCTAAAATTTAGATGCATTTTCCTTTCAGTCGGATTACCCTTTGAAACTGTGAGCAAACCCTGCCTGACAACACAAAGGAATTTTCCCATGGATCAGCTAAAGCTGACTCACATGAAAGACTTGCCCAAAGTGGTCATGCCCTCTGAGCAAATACCACAGGCATGAGGATCTCTGCTCTTGGCCTAACAGCAGTATTAGGATTCCAGCGACCCAGCCTAGGAAGGCAGATTTTATTGGAGGAGGGGAGGTCGCCTACCTGTGACCCAGCCAATCCGCTCTGCTATTTATCCATGTTGCTAACTTGCAAGGGAGGCGAACGTTTTGCACCGTCACTGCACGTTGCGAGAAATTTCCTGCTCGGCCCCTGAAACACACCAAAGAGCGCTCGCTGTTTGCTCAAGCAGGTAAAGCACACAGCAAAAGTCACTGCTGGGACTCAAAAGGGGAAGAAAATCATCTGATCGTTAAAGCTTTCAGCACGGGTTTTAGTGCTGGAGTGCAAACCCAGCGGAAGCTACGCACCCTTCTAAGATAAATATTTCCTCTGCTGGAATTGCTGAGTATATCACAGATCAACAACCAGGAAGGCTTGATTACTCATCCCTGCCGTGTATTTCTGGAGCAGTTTTTCTTCTCTTTTAATGCTACTGAGGAGTGCATCGTTCTAGCTGCCCTGGCTTGTTAGAAAGGCAAGCACATGCTAAGCAAAGCGCCAGAATAACCCACAAAGCAATGATGCAAATAAAGACAGAACTTTGGACCACTCAAAAAAATGAATTAAAATAAGCTTCCCTTTATCAGAGGGACACATGTGGAGTTAAAGCTTCTGGCTGATGTGCTGTTGACTATTTAAAGCTAAAAGCATTTTGAAGTAACCTTTGCATTCTCTCCCTCTGCACTTTTTGTTTACTCTCTGCACTTCTGCTCAGTGAAAATAAAACAGGCAGGACAACGTCACTGGCTGTTTCCAACTTACTTCTACTTTCTTTCTAATGGTCTTGTAAAAGAGTCTTGGTTTTAAATTCCCAGCATTTCAGGAAGACATTTTATTCATCGGTTATGTGTCTGTCACTTTCCATTTTCCCATCTTTGGTTGCTCTTAAAGAATATTTGGGCCTAATTTATCTGTCATTTGCCCTTTGTATTTAATTTGGTCCATTTCTGTGCTTGAATTTGGGTTTTCGGTAAGATCGCATGCGATCTGTGCCGAGATGGAGCCAGCCTCTTCCCACATTCCTAAAATGTGTGGCACCGGGGGCAGCAGTCTCAAAATCATGTGGCAGCTTCATTTAAACAGGAAAAGTCCAGTGGGTTTCACTCGGTTATGTATAAATGTCAATAGTACACTTGGTGGTAGTCCCTGTGTTATTTGTTCTAAATTATATTCCATTTCGTACTGTCTCCACATTCTCTGTTTTCAATATCCAGCGAATTTTTGTATTGACAAATGTGTGACATTTACAGGAAGCTGTTGTGGAGAAAACCTGAGGTTTTTCTGTATGGGCTGAGCATAGTTGTGGCTTCTGGCCCTGGGGAGAGCTGTTTGAGTTAGGGATTATCCTATTAGATGGATGTTTCTAATAAAACTACCAGCAGCCAGAGAGCTTATCTGTATTACCGCCGTGCAGTTTCAGAGCTCACATCCCCCTCGACACCAAGGGGGTAAATCCTGAGTGTCATAGTTTGTTTCGAACTCGCTGCGGGCTCAGGTTGTGGCTGAGCTTCCACAGCGACTGCACCTGATCTGAACCAGGGCTGCTCTGCCCCTTCTGTAATCCACCAGGTAAGCTAGTCCAGCCTGCTAAACCTGCAGCAAACCCCTTCAAAAAAGTCAGTGAATAGGTTTTTTCCAGCTTAGCAAGCTGGAACGGTTCTCCTTGGGGTGGGATGAGCACCAGTGCTGGCACAAACGAAAGGACAAAACCGCATAGCTACGGGCAGGGACCACAGCAGCTCTTAAATTCGGTTGAGTGGGCTGGATGGGAGCTGAGCCTTTTAGTGGGAGTTGCACTTCTTCAGGTACTCGCTGCCTCTGCTCCCCTTGCACTGAAAGTAGCTGTCGCGTGGCCACTGCGTGAGTCACTTCCAGCGGCTTATCTGACCCAAAACTCATTTGGCAACAGCAAAGAATAGAGTTCCGTCACACCAGGGAACAGAAATGACTTGCTATAAGGGGGGGGGGTTGATGGCTACATTGAATCATAGAATCATAGAATCATAGAATCATTAAGGTTGGAAAAGACCTCNAGTCCAGCCGTCAACCCAACCCCCCCATGCCCACTAAACCATGTCCCCAAGCGCCTCATCTACACGTCTTTTAAATCCCTCCAGGGATGGGGACTCCACCACTGCCCTGGGCAGCCTGTGCCAAGGCCTGACCACTCTTCCAGTAAAGAATTTTTTCCTAATGTCCAATCTAAACCTCCCTTGGCGCAACTTGAGGCCATAACATGAGTGGGAGGAGTGGGAATAGACGGGCTGTGGGGAACGGGCAGCATCTCGCTCTCAGTCAGGCTGGGCTGTAACAGGAGTCTGCGTGCTAAAGGCACAGCTCCCTAAGATTTGTCTGAGCTGCTTTGATGTGCTAGGGCAGTGGGAACCTGCTGGGCAGCTCTCTGTCGAGCTACTCAAAGCAGCTCACGGAGTGGAAGCGGTAAGTGCTGGAGCACCAGGCTGGGAGAGCCCGTGGCTGGGCAACGTGGGAGAGGAGGAGGAGCAAGAACACGAAAGCAACTACTATCCCCTATATAGTAGCTATAGGTCTGAGCTTTTTAAATTAAAATAAATGCTTTAATATGTATTTTTAAATTAAATGTTTTTAGTTAGATATGAATACATGCATAAATGACCACTTCTGTTAGAGGTGCTCTTCTCCATGTACCTTGTTTCAATCTGGGGTGAATGCTTGCACTGGCAGAATCGGTGTGGTGACCTGCAGCCCAGGGAGGGAAGGGTTGGTTGGGCCGGGCGGGGAAACGCTAAGGGTCAAACCGCCTCATGTTGGGTTTGCTAACTGGGAAAACATTCATGCAACAGCAGACCACAGGGACCATAGCTCTGCTTCTAATTACTCACCCATCGTTACTGTCACAAGGAGACCATCTTTCCACCATCGTTAATATTGGATGTGTGTACCCCCTGCTCACTAACCCTCCTTGCAAGATCGAAATTAGGCATGGATGTCCATGGATGCCTTTTCTACCAAAGGAGAAGGAGTATGTGATATGGCGACGTCATTGCTGTTATGCCAACCATCACCCAGGCCTGCCCTGGTCCAGCACAAAGCCTGTCCCTGGAATGCTAACTATCAGGTTTTCTTGGCAAAATTGAATTGGCAGAGTGAATTTTGTATAAGATCACAGCTTCGTGCCTCATTTCTTTTGCAGTTTTTGATCCCATGCCAGGAGCCCCAGAGCTGGATTTGTTGCATCACTGAAAAACAGCCCAAGCACTAGAATGTTTTTAAAATCAAAGCCAAAGTTCAAGGTTTTGGTCACCATCAAACCTTACAGACTAGGCAAAATCTACACAAAGATCACTATAAAATACACTTCTTTTCAGATCTCCATAGATCTTAAAGATTTATTTATTTTAAGGTGCGGGCCTGGTTTCTGGGCTTGGTTTTGTTGTTTTTGTTTTTTTTAACACTGAAGCAGAGGATGTTGCATTTTGTTCTGCTGGCTGGCTTGCACTTTGCTTTCTGGCAGGCTGACTGGCACAGACCTACAGGGTGAAGCATTCTGATGCTCTTTGGGAAGGGTGAGTGGCGAGGGGCAGCTGGGAGACCTCACCGAGGCCGCTGCCCTGGTGTGCAGGGAGAAGAAAAGGCGTTGGTATTTCTAAACTAGCAGAGATACAGTTCTGACCATCTAAGACAACAAGTGAAGCAAGGGGTATAAGATGGCAGCCTCTTTTGCTAGACCTCCTGACACCTTTGGTAAAACAGAAAAGCTTTCAAACCACCCAAGACCTTTTCTATATCCTCAGGTAGACACTGGATAAAAACTTTTCCGTGGCTTTTTCTGGGGAAAGCCATATTTCCGCGTATGGTGGCAAATCTGTGAGCTTGTGGCCATGCTCACCCCAGTTATTCTCTAGCCTTTGGTACACTTTTTTTCAATGGTGCTTTCGTTAGTGGAGATACAGGAGACCATGAAACAACCTGCCTTCGCTGAAACCAGGCATGCCCTCCTACAAAGTGATGGAGAAGGGGGAGTTGATGGCAAACATGCTCCAAAAAAGCAAGTTTCTTTCTTCCTTCTATCTTTTTTTTTCTGAAAAGAGCCTGGTCCTTCTGTCAGGAGAGTATTTTCTTTCCATGTGCCTGTTTTTTATGGGTACAGAAGAAACTACTGATGAGAGCTGGCCAGATAACAGAAACCAAACTGGAGCAGAACTGGGGCAGAGTTTCAATAAGTGTTTTTCGGAGACTGCTGGAAACACTCATCTCCCCTTCCTTTGGGCTGAAACTGTTTGCCGTGCTCAACCAGGGCCGTGGCAGCTGCCCTTTTTGGAGGACATACCCCCCCGGAGCCTGAGCCAGGCAAGGGTGGCTCTGGCAGCTCCGGCAGCAGCCCCCGCTGCCCCAGCTCCGCGCCTCCCTCTTGCCTCCTCTTTGTTTTCCCCTTGTTGTGATTTATTGGGTTGGGTTCTGCGGCTGCTTCTTGGCTGAGTGCAGCTAAGGTATGTAAATTGCTTTTTAACAGCTAATACGCACCCACACATACTTAAAAAAAAAAAAAAAAAGGGCAAAACAATATGGTCAGCAGTGAGTTATAGGAGATCAAGAAGGCATCAAGAGGTGAAAGTCAGTGGCTGGCTGGCCAAGTCCTGCGCGCGGTTAAGGCTCTGTTCAGAATAAACTGAGTGGAGAACAAGTCTGATAGCTTCAAACTAGGATTTTAAAGGAGGGGACTGCCTCTGTGGCTGTAATACATACTTTGTGATCAGGACTTCTCCAAATCAGGCATATTTACTTTTTACAGAAATGTCAAAAGCAAAAGCACAGTGTTTCAGTCTCCAGTGACATCTTGCTACTTGTCCTGACTTGGTCGATTTTAAACAAGGGAAAATGACCACAGCAAGAGAAATTATTGTAGCTGCCTAGTTTCTCAATTTCTGTTGTCACAGCACCAGAAAGAAGAGTGCAGGAGTTTTTAAGTATTGTCTGCACTTTATTCGCCTTCCTTGTGATGTGAGGAGATGTGAGGAGACTTACTCTCCAGTCTGCACTTGGACTTGTCTCTTCCTATGCTCAATGTTCCTGGTTTCCAGGATGCTCCTGACCATCCAATCTAGGCCCGGGTTTGGAGGAGAAACATGGCTTTTTACAATGTGGGTCTGCAGGTGAAGTTTTCTTCTCCTTTCCCAAGGGGAAAATTTTCATTTCTCTGTGTCACTAAGTCGTCCGCTCTGTCAGGCTGATACTGAGGTCAGCCCAGAAAGTTAGAGATATAAAAAAAAAACCCAAGCAAAAGCAAAAAACCCCAACCAAAAAGCAAAGCGTGGCTACACAGAAGGTCACCTGGATGAAAACCTTCGAGTGGCAGTTGGCCTGCAGCCGCAAGCGGCATGGCTGCGTTCCACTGCCCGGTTGCACAGCCTGGCAAGCCCTTGCCGAGGGAAGAGTGTCCAGTGCCTGCCGGTCCGTGGGCACTCGCCTCTGCTTTGCTTTACT
>VZTQ01002001.1:96598-109597 GCA_013400755.1 Pelecanoides urinatrix | reverse complement strand
AGGCCTTGGCACAGGCTGCCCAGGGCAGTGGTGGAGTCCCCATCCCTGGAGGGATTTAAAAGACGTGTAGATGAGGCGCTTGGGGACATGGTTTAGTGGGCATGGGGGGGTTGGGTTGACGGTTGGACTCGATGACCTTAGAGGTCTTTTCCAACCTTAGTGATTCTATGATTCTATGATTCTAAGAGAGGTGTCTGGTCATGCATGAGGCGGTGGCATCCATCCTTCTTTCATCACCACCGAGGCCAAAGACATACGGTAACGCGTTTTCCGGCACGAACACGTGCTAAGCAAAGTATTTCCATACCGCAGGCATAGATGCCTAAAATCCTCGCACAGAGCCAACAGTCCCCCCCTGCCATTTCCCCCATGTCAGTCCCAGCCCCACACCTTGCCCGAGCCTGCCAAGGGGTGAGCCAGACACTTGTGGAGTTACAGGCTTCAAATGGCATGGCTTAAAAGTCTTGGGACGTGCAAGGACTTTGGTGAGTGCCTGCTTGCAATAGCTTGGCTTTCCCTTCCTTTTTCTTCTCCTTCCCACCCTGCCAGTCCCCCTTGCCCCATCCCAAATATCTTCTCCAAGACAGCAAACTCAAGGCTTCTGCTTGGGAAACGTGGTGTCATTCACATCTTTGAGGTAACGGTGCAACTCTGGGGGACAGACCTGTGGTACTTGGATCCAAGGAGATTCTCTGTTTCTGAGCTCCGTGCCCACAACCGCTGATGTTTATACAGCAAATACGACCCGTATCAGTCTGCCACAGTGTGAAATGTTACAGCCTTTGGAGAAAAGAAATGAAAGGAGTCACAGCAGGTAGGTTCAGGGTTGGAGTTGCAAGAAAGTGCATTTATTTCTTCCATGCAACCTGCTGCTTTTGCTTTTATTGTCGGGGGTGGGAGGGGTAGTTGTTGCTATCGCTGTAAAGGTTATGGCTGTTCCTGAGACCTGGGCTGCAGAAAGCCAGCAAAACAGGCCTGTTGTTAGTCCCAGGTCTCACTTGGATATTGTCTTTGGTTTTTTTCCTGCACTACCTTTGGTCCTGATTTCTATATCCTGCTCCTCTCTGCTGCTGAAAACACTCAACTGTTCTCACTGCAAACACCACCCTAACCCCTCCCTCTTCTTCTTGCTCTTTTTACCTTCTCCCCTCTCACTTTTATTTTCTCTTCTGTCCTGCTTCTACATCCATTTCTCATGCTCTCTCCATCTCCAATAACGCCTCCATCAGGGATTATTTTTCTGGTATAAATCTATGAAATCTCAACTTTAAAAAACTAATTAAAAAAATAGATGCAGGTTTATAAAAGCCATCAGGTGTCTGATTATGTGCCTAGGCACTACGGTGGCATACAAAATGGAGGGAAGAAGGCACTTAAGTTCTGCTAATCGTCCATGGAAGTTAAACACCCAACCCAATTAATACATTGTATTGTGCATTTTTATTGTGCATTGGTATCGGTACCTGATGTATCTATCTACCTACCTCTGGAAAGCCATGGCTGATGTGGTTAACTTTATCCTTGTTCTCATAGCTTTGTTTGTGCGCTTTTCCACACCTTGTGGCTCTTAATGGAGAATGAAAGTTCCCCAGGGCTGGGACTGCATCCTCCAGCAAGTTTGTACAGGCCTCTGGGCTTTTTACAGACACTAAGATATTACAAATAAACATGGCTAGTAAGCCCAGCCTTACCATTCAGACTGTCAGCTGTAGAAAGCCACCAACCCCCAAAGGTCTTCTGGTAAATGAATGTAAAATAAAAAGCAAACAAATACGGATAATCATGCTGCTGGCTAAGATGTGTTACCAAAAATTACCGATGACAAACCTCAAAATTCGGTGATTCATCCAAGCATCCAAGAAGCACTTAGAAGAAACCACATGACTAATTATGCTAGAGGTCAGGGACAGTTCTATATGGTCTATACACATAATTATATACTTTACAAAAACCAGCCCTTGTCCTCTCAAGGTAGATAATAAATACTGTGCTGTTATTGAGAGAAGGGTATGAATTGCTTGGAAGAGCGAACTCCTCCTCTTGGGCTCTTTCTCCTAGTCATTTATTCTTTGCACAGCACTTAGCACAATAGCTAGACAGGCAACAAAACAACCAAACAGCACAGACTGAAATGTGGAAGGCCAGAATTACCTCCTGCCCACGCTGATTTTAGTGCGGTAGCGTTTCACGTGGGTGACTTCAACTGTGTTACGCACGCGAAGGCAAAAGCTGACCCTGGCTTCCTAGCTGAAATTTAGCGATACAACCCAGATTAGTGGGATGGGAATCCGAGCAGAGGGGCTGACGAGCCTCCGCGGAGTTGTAAGTGATGTCCCTGGAAGGGAGGTGAAATGCAACGACCCCATCCCTCATGGCGAGGCAGTGCTTCTCCTGTCAGCCGAAATGTGGCTTTGAAAGCGTTAAGATGTTCTCACTCTGGTGAGGGGAAAATCATGTCTAAATGTGAATGCGTTTGGTGATACTATAAGCCATATAAAGCTATAAACTAATTATCACACAAAACTCCCATTTCAGTTATTTCAGCAAAATTTCAGTGCCTGTGTACCTTCGAAGAGCTGGAACAAAGCAACTGGGTTTCGACTTTCACAGTTTACCAAATGTGGCATTGATGGTGAGCTGTATGATGATGTAAAGGACAGAGCTATATTTGTTTAAGGAACCTTCAGGCTGAATTTCCAGCTTTGTGAGTGCTGAGAGAGAGGAAAGGGGGAAGCTCTGAGGAAAACAAATGTTTCCTGAACTTTGAGTTTCTTTGCTTTGATATATTACCAGATTTTTCTGTGATGTGACCAGTCCTCCTTTATAAACTTGGCTTTATCTCAATGACATTTTGCGTCTAGAAAATGATTAAGCTGTCATATTTGGGGACTGGAAAGAGCAAAGGGCTGAAAGAGTTTGTTCTACCTGTCAAGTTACTCAGTTACAGCTGAGTCCCTTTGCAGACATGCATTTCCACCGGCATATGCATGCACCATGTGCTGGCCCTTGTCTGCTCCTCACACTATGGGAGCTACAGACATAAAATATATATATGTATAAATCTGTATGTATAAAAAATATATCACCTGATGAGGAGGACTGTGGGCCTCAGCAAAGTTCCCTATTACTTATTAGCCAGCCAGTGGTCTGGCCTGTCTGTCTCTGTCCTTGGCAATAAAGCAAAGATGAAAGGTAGCCGCTTATTTGGAGGCAGACTTGAAAGTACAGTAGCTATCTCAGGCTCTCGCCTTATCACCGGCTGGGGCAGCAATAACAGTACTAGATGGAGCAACAAGGACGTAGTAGGCTGGGCTGTCAAACAGTTACACCTTGTGCGCAAACAGCAGTTTCACATCCCGGCGGGCACGGAGGCACGGCCGGCAGCTGAAGCCAGGCTGCAGCAGGTGGTGCCTGACTGGTACCAGCCTCCTTCTCCAGGCCTGGGCACGGGGGCAAGGTTGGGCAGGGCATCGGCTTCCCGAAATGGGGGAAATTTTCCGGTAGCCAGCCTGTGAAGTTCAAGGCTTCTAGGCAAAGCTCGTGCCCCGGGCTACCAGTGGAAGTTCAACTGTCGCCAGCCTGGGCTTGCCAAACTGGGAGAGTCATTTTGCACAGGCTGTCTCAACGTGCTTAGGGACATGGTTTAGTGGGCATGGGGGTGTTGGGTTGACGGTTGGACTCGATGACCTTAGAGGTCTTTTCCAACCTTAATGATTCTGTGATTCTATGATTCTAACTAGAGCCCCACTCGGGCTGAAAGCAGACGGCAGGGAGGACAGCCTTCTTTATGGATGTTTAAACGCTCATCTCAAATGCTGGCAGGAGGGTGGGACGTGGGAGCCACGTTAGGGGCAGTGTTAGGATCATCCTTTCCCAGATGACCGGTAGGATTTGGAACTTCAAGCTTCCTCAAGCACCATGTTAAAGCCATAAGGAGTCTAGCTCATCCTGGTGGAGAACTCCTGCGCTGAGCGTTGACCTGAATCAATGGCTCAAACGAAAAGACGGGGCATCTCTCAAGAAATAGACTGTGGTACTGAATCAGCCACTGCAGCTTTTGTTTGCCTCATAAAATGATTTTTTTTTTCCAGCTGGTTAAATTTGTCTATTCATTTCTACAATGCACTATGGCTAGACGGCGTACACAATACAACCAGCAAACATGGCAGAAATGGTAGAAAAAAGTGCTCCGTGCAACACTGGGAGAGTCACCCAAGAACGTCCTGACCAAGCGAAGACCGGCTGAGGGGCCTGGGCCCATGGGACTGAAACTCAGCAGCTGGATTTCAGCAGTAAAGGTCAGAGACGAGCATTGACAGCATATCATCTAGAGAGCAGGCGTGGTGGAAAGCAAACTGAAGACTTTGCTTCAAACGCACCGGGTAACCTGGGTCCAAATGTTGCAATGCATGGTGCTAATAAATGGCTCTTTTTGGAGCATAAGGTTGTGCTTCCGTTCTTGCTCTCTGTCATGAAATTACTACTGAAATTCTGACTGAAAGTCAGAAAGCCAATTTTTTGATACGTAAACCAACCAAATCATTGGAGTTGGGAGTGCAGTGTTAGTGCTGGAGTTCAAATGTTTCTTATTCCCATTCCTCTCTACAGATCAGTTTTTCCGATATAGAAGAAAAGATCCACAGAGAACCAGTTAAAGACACAACATACACAACAGAAGACATTGAACCAAAATACTAACATAAAAATATGTTTGTCTTGGGTCACAAGGACTTCATCAGGAGAGGACACAATATCCAATACTATCTTAAATACTAAGTTCTGTGGCAAACATACTTTTCCACTGCAGAATAATGGTGATGTGCTGTGTGAATGTACAAAGATTTGGTAAAGTATCTCGATAAGTTTTAAGGACCTTTTAATAAATTAGTTGAACATAAAATTCTTGGTGAATGACTTTCCAAGTCTCTGAGTGATGCTTCAGGTAGCAAAAGCTGGGGGTAGTAGGTTGCGAAAGACCTCTCAGAAAAAAAATCTCCAAATGCATTTTCTAAAAGCATGTGTCAGCCTTGCTTAGAAGCCCATCTCTATTACACAGCTGATGTTTCTGGCAACCTGAAGAATTGCTGGACCCAGGCTACACAGCATTAGGTAAAGTGTTTTGTTTCATTTCAATCTTGATAAGAAAATTCTTAGAAGTTGCTTAAAAAACAGTAACTACGGTGCTGATTTGTTTCCCTTCGCTGCTATGAAGCAAGGTCCTGAAGACAGCCAACGTGATGGGAGAGATGACGGTGAGTAAGAGATCCTTCCTGTGTGTTTTCTCCTTCCTAAGGGTAAATGAAGAAAGTTTTTGAAAACTTAAGCTTGGAGCTTTTTTCCCTACTTGTATCTGTCATGCTAGTGGTTAGCATTAATGTTAAAGACCAAGGTTTTAAATCACATATTTAACTTGAAAATATCTGGGGTGGCAGGGAAAGAGGAAGAACATGGGAAATAGGTCTGGAAATGACATCTGAAGCAGCTGAGTCCTGTTTTCTGGCACCATGGGAAACCACATATTGTAATTCCTTTCATACATAGATCAATTCTTTTTTTAAATGGGGTAAAAACTTTTCTCCTGCTGCCGCTCTTGAAAGCTCCTCCAAAACTTCCTTCCTCTGATGGTTTGAAGCATTCTTCTGATTTCCTGCATACATTTCTCTAAGGGTAGCTTATATGCATTACTCTGTGCAAACGTCTTTAGCTTAAATAGCTCTTCTCTTTCCCGTATTTTCAGAAAGGAAAGTCATATACCTGCTGAGATTTTTTTTTTCCAAGGCTAAAAAAGCTAAATAAACCACTTTCTGTTGGCTTTTTTGGGTGAGATCACTTGTTCCATTTGTCTTAATTTCCTTTCATAGAGCTAACTCAGTTCAGCTTTTGGAAATTATCACTCTTATAATGGTTCCAACTTCTAGGACCTACTTTTTTTGGATAATTACCCATTTTTTGCCATCCTTTGCAGCCATTCCCTGTACACCTTCAATCATGGAAGTCCTTTTGTGCAGCTCTTCCAGTCTGAGTTCATCAGCATTGGCCTTTAGTGACCAGAGCTGCATGCGGCGTGCAGGAGGACCTCTTAACAGTGCCTGCTATGGAAACTTATTACTTATTTGCCACCAATGACCTACCAGTTTAGGATAAAAATTCTCTAAATGCACTGAATTATTACATACTTCTATTTGCAGTATTTTGGTGTAGAGCTTAACTTTTCCAGTTTCAGTGCACTGAGCTTCATCATGTTTGCTGTTGCTGTGGATAAAACTATTTTCATACCTATGGAGTTCCTCCCTTTGCCATACTGCCTTTTCTCTGCCATATTTGGCCTTATCCAGCCGCAAAGAAAGTATACAGGTTTTAGACCATTTCTAGGAGGTGCCTAATCTCTGCCTCATGTTTTCCCTCTTTCTACAACATCTGCTACTTGTTTCAATTTCCTTTCATGCTCTAACTCAGCTCAGCCTGGAGAAAAATTCTCACTTTAATCTCTAAACGTTTTGGACTCCAAGACATAGCTGTCTCTGCGGATTAGTCTATTTTCACAATCCTGGTAACTTACTCTGAACCGATTATTCATCCAGGGAGGTATGAATGAATTTTGAGACAGCAAATGGAGAAAGGAGCAATACAAGTTGGCCCTATATTAACTTCACCTCCCTACCGCCTATGGGTAAAATTAATACAGAGATGCTTGACTGCATTTCCCATGAATCAGCGGCAATTGTTTCTGTAATTCTGAAAACAGCTCTGCCCCTAGTGAACACCCTCACGGTGAAAACAAACTAAATTCAAATTGCCTCCAAGGTTTTCTTTTTCCTGTCTTCAGCAGCAGAAACCTAGAAGCCGCTCACCAAAGTGATGGGAGCCGCTGGTTAAAACCGAGAGCGGAGCCCAGCTACCAGTCCTTTGTGGTGATTTAGATGGATAATTAGTCAGGTAACAATTGCACTGTTGAAAGGTCTGTGAGGCTGGGATCAAACCAACTCAGCACTGCAGGCAACTGTCATGAGATAAAAAGATAAGATGAATGAGTTTGTGTTTGCATAGCACTTGGAATGCGCAGAGTCCAATATAGATGTAAAATATTATTACTAAATACATAAGCGCTCTGTCATGAGGAAATTTCCTGCAAAAGCAACCGAATGGATAAACTCCAGAGACCCCGATGGGTCATGAAGATAAATCATGTCAGTAAAGCAGCACCCTTTCCTGGGCTGCACCCTACTCTCCCGTAACAATGTCCCCTGGGCAAGGTTTATACCCGCATGCAGTGGCCATAGCAACACCAGCGATGACAAATACAGGAGCTCGCTTGTGCCAGGTGGGTGAAGCCCGGAGGAGCAGATCTCTAGGTTTCCATCACAGCGGGAAACTGCTGATATCGGGTTTTGGCCAGTGCCGGGCCAGGGGCTTCGCCTTGGGGGCTGCCCAGTGAGGGGGTCTGTGCGGTCAGTGATGGTGAGGGGTGATGCTACACCCAACTGGGACTCTTGATATTCAACTACACAGCAGAGAGAGAGACGTCTGTCCGCTGAAACATTTAAGAGTCCTGGGGCAAATAACTTCTTGCACGGTGCCCTCCTGCCCCTCAGATGGCTGCTTTGCTCCGGTCAGCGATGCGGGGCGGGCGCTGGAGCCGACCCACAGCCCCAGCGAGCCAACCTGCTCGCCGCCCCGTCCGCGGGCAGCTACCACGCGTGCGACGCCAAGCGCTTTGCTGGCTGAGTCGCTGGATGTATAAACTTTCCCATGATCATCCGGGCAGCTTTTCCCATCCCCTCAAGCACAAAGCTTGTAAATGGGAACGGTGCCACTAAGACAAATTTCTGTGGGCAGAAAGCAACAGATACGCTCAAGTGACTTATTCACATTTACCACTGCGATTGTCTGTTCTGACAGAGTCATTACAGAATCTCTCCCAGAGCACGGTTCGTTTAGCTGATGTTTCAGACGTGTACCAGCAAAAGCAAAAGGATTACTTGTGGATGATGCGGGGATCAATCACATCTCCAAGGCACAATTCAGGATTCAGCCCTGCTAAGGTTATTCTTGTACATTGTGCTTTTATCGCTCCCTTTCTTTCCCATCATGATTTTGTGCCATGGGAAGTTCTCACTGGGAGATTTGACGACATACCATAGGGACATGGTTTAGTGGGCATGGGGGTGTTGGGTTGACGGTTGGACTTGATGATCTTAGAGGTCTTTTCCAATCTTAGTGATTCTATGATTCTATGATTCTATGCTTCTCTTCCCAGATGCAAAGAGAAAAAGGAAGGCTAGCTGGCAGCTACCGTGAAGTCACCGATGTGGATTTTTAATACCAGGCAGGCTGCTTTGTGACCCTTTGGTATACCACATTGCTGCGGTGCTGCAAAGAGCCCTACTGCAAATGAGTACCAGGCTAATTGAGAACACAGGCCTAAAAATAGAGGTGTCTGGGAAGTGATGATTTTCCCACAGAAACATCAGGTTTTCATAAAAAAAATATGAAAACATGGAAGTTTTAGGTATAATGCAGAAAGGTCTTGGGTTACCAAGCTTAGATTTTATGTTCTTCTTTCTGACCAACACTGACAATTTTTTTTGAAAACTATTTTTAACAAAAAAATACTGGTTTCCCAAAGAAAACCACAGCTACTGGGAAAATAATTAAAAAATAATTAAAACATTAGGTTCAACTTATACTACTTTCCTGCTTATCTGCTTTCCTGCTTCTTTCATTTTTCTATTTTCTGTCCTTTCCTCATGTGCAGCCCACTTGCTGGTACTTACATGGTAACAAGTCCTACTAAGGGAAACTAGCACTTCCATCTTCCTTCTTAACTCAGTTCTTCCCCCATTGCTTTTTGTCTTTGCTCATATTTGTTATTGTTCTTTTTTTTTTCTTCTCATTTCTCTTTGTCTTTCCTTATCATATTCCTCCCCTCCCTTTTTTGTCCAGCACTTAGATGTCTCTAATAATCTTTGTTCTTTCCTGGTTCCATGTTTTATTCTTTCTAGCCCCTTTAATACCTGTGCTTTCATTTCCTTGTCTTCTCCTTAGATATTACCGTCTGTTGGCAATCTTTCCCATCTGTGTCTCTGAATAGCACATATTCCACAGGGCTTTAAAAAGGAGAACCAATTTTTCATCACAATACTACAAGAGTTCAAGAAGTGAATATTATTATATCCTTTTTATGCGTGGGAAAAAATACAGGCAGAAATACTGACTAGTTTGACCAAAGCCATGAACCAATTCATCGTTAGAGCTGATGTCTCCTTCAGCCCATCCCGTGGTCAGTCTATTAGGCTGTTCTGCTCCTTCTACTGTTGTGATACTCTATTTTATAACTTTCTGGAAGCACTTTGACACTCGACTTCTGCAAGCTTCAACCCTAATTTACTGTTCATCTTCCATCACTTGGAACCCACTCCAGAAACTCTCCCTCATGTCTACATCACCAGGCAGCAGCAGCAGAAGCTTGCTTGAGGACATCCGAGATCGCTGCTTGTGGCCATACAATGAGAAGTACAAAAAAAATAGTTGTGAAGATCCAGGAATCTTCTTTCCACCATCTCTCCTTGGAGACATGGAAGGATAGCGTTTCGAGCGTGTGGGGCAGAGACATGTGAATAGAGTCTGAGGAGCTGAAGCCAAACCATCAAACCCACAGGAAACTTCTGACACAGCAGGATGCGCTGGGCTGCGGGGAAAATAAGCAGTCTGCCCCTAAGAGGAGAAACAAGAATGGGTTAACAGACACGCAGTTTTTTCATTTGGGTTGCTTCGGCTGAGTTTCGGATTCACTAACCTGGGTATCTTTCACGTGAGTTTGAGTTTCAGAATGAAAGCTTTCATAACAATAACAGGCCTGTGAGAATAGAGAAGGAACTTGCCCCTGCTTCAGGCTGTGAAGGGTTAGTACTTGAAGACTGAGAATTGCCTACATGTGCATGATGTGTGTGAGGGGAGGATTTTTTTAATCTTAAAACCAAAGTATGTATCTGGGTCCAGTCTGTTGGGCATGCAAGTACATCATATCTAGGAAGATTTTTCTCTTGGATGCTGCAGATGAGAGAAATCTGATAAACCTTGGAATGCATTTCCAAGCAAAACTTCCTAACTTTGAGGGGCCGCAGTGATTCTATTTTGTGTTAGGGCCATGTGTTAAATATAGACCTTCTATTTCTAGTGCGAGCTCTCTTCTCGTCACCCCACATGGGTTCAGTATAGTTTCAAGGAAAAGAGGTAGGCTAAGCACAGTTCAGATCAAACATAGCATGGGTTTTGTGCTTTTCCTTATCCTTTCTGGGAGGCTCAGACATTTCCAGAGGAGAGGGGTGGGAGACAGCTGCATTCCTCTGGCAATTGAATCCTTCCCTTGCATGGCACGAGCTTGGGCTCAGCAATCTGTTCAATGCGACCCTCACGCAGGCCATGCTTGCGGAGGCGCTGGAGAGCGGAGAGGAACATCTACAATATCTCCTTGAGGTGAGCAGGGTGTGCATCCCACAAAGACCTCAGAAACAGCGACTCTCGTGTGGGTTACCTTGACATGTTGGCATTCACAAGGCTTTCATTCTGTGCCACCCATCCTTCTCAGGGCTGCAGTCCTGTTAGCTCTTGTACGCCCAGCACGTTGGGGCTTGAGCGGATAACCAGCAGAGAGAAGGCGGCGCTGGAGGAAGATGGGCTGGTGACTCAGTGGGTCGTGTTCTTCCCTCTGAGTCAGTACTGAACCAAGCACCCGCATGCGGTGCTAAGGGGGGGGCCGTTCTACTAAAGCTGCTGAGTTTTGGACACGACTGAGAAACCAAGCTCCTAACCACTTACGGCTTTTGAAACGTCTGTGGTCCTTTCTCAGCAGCAGTGGCATTTACCTCGTATCTTGATCACATTCCAGCGTGGGAAATGCATTTCACTCACCTCCAGCTCCCTCTGTTACTTCAGTGAAGCACTTTATTCTTCACTACGGCAGCACAATGCATTAGTAAGGATATGCAGTCTTTCATGTTGCCTTTTGGCTTTAATACTGGCCAAAATGGCTTGCACACACATGACAAAACTTTTTTTCATATGCCATTTTTCATACATATGAAGAGATATCCTGGGTGTCCCACCCACAGTACTCCCACAAACATTAATCAGAAATCTGCATAGGTATAAAGAACATCACACTCCTCAAAGCCCAGTTTATCTCAGGGCAAATAATGCCAGGGGGTAGCTCTTGACTTCATCATGCAAAGTCCTTTTGCCCCCATCAGTTCACAGTGAAATACAAGTATTACTTAGTGTTACGGAAGCAACAGCCTTCATCCCATACAGCTTCTCATGAGGCAGCATGCCTGGTCTGAATAGGTCAGATTTGCCTCCAGGTCCTGTTGCCATTACCGTCCACGGCAAAATTGATCTTAAAAAGCGACCAACTCTGAAAGGTTTGTGCTTGAGCCCACTTTGTACCCGCTTTGCTCGCTTGTCGTGGCTGACATCCCTCACTACATGCCTCCCAGTGATGGAGGAAGAGGCCTGTATGCCAGCATCGAAACACGCATGCTGCCTGATACTTGCCTTGTTTGATGTGCGATGACAGCTCTTTATAGGTGTCTGAGAAAAACAAATGAATGAAGGAGCAGTTCCTGGTGGCCTCTGCCAGCTGTTGACAATACTGAATAATTTGTTTTTCCTGAAACAGACCTGATGCCTCTTGTGGATGATGTGGCGCGTAGGTGTTGTGTCAATCAATAAAAATTAAAAGTTGCTGAAGGGCAGGAACAGCAGCTGTGAGATTTCTTGCTGCTTTTTGTTCACAGGGAAATGGTATCAGACTGCTTAGTGGCTCGTGTGATTTACTGTGGCGTTTATCTCACACGCTTTAGCAAGAACTTTCACAAGCAGATTGATTTTAGACCCCAGCTTTTAAAGGTGTAAGACAAATGGTTCATTCACAAAAAAATTATTTGTGAAACCTTGTTTAGCATCTAAGCAGGTGTACTGATCTGTAAAAACTACTGAGCAGTTTGCTCTGTGGGAATATTTTTACTGTTCAATCCAGGTCAGTCTCCCTGATTATGTAATTTTTGCTTAGAAATCACATAACTTCATAATTTTGGAGTTCACAAGCGTACAGGATAAAGGATGAATGGATAAATGATTTCACTCCCCTTATGTCACAGGCAACTGTATCATTTATAACAATAACGAGCTCTATATAACAATATAACTCTTCATAACGACATCAAGCTCCTCTTAAAGGTAGGTAGAGTTTTTATCCTTGTGACTCTGTTCAGAAGTCTGTACCAGAACCTCATGATGATTGTACATTTCTTCTCATATGCTTTAATTGCTGTTTGGGGGTGAGTGGGTTCTTCACGCACCAAAGGGCTAGAAGCCTGCTACTGTAACAGGAGGGATCAGATGTTCAGCTAAAGTATTTTTCCAACAGCATCAAGAAATACTTGCTATCGTGCATGTATGTACTGCCTAGTGATGTACAGAAGCCCCAGCTTCTCAGAGACCCTGCTCTGAATCAATGTGTTTATATTCCAAGAGTATTTTTAGCTCCCTGCACTGGCCAGAAACCCCCTTCTTCTTCACTCCAACTCCTTCCCCCGAACCACAAGCACCATGAGACTTGCAATGAAATGCTGGGAAATAGCAAGGCTAGAGCCAGAGGTGACCAGCAGTTTTGGAAGTCAAAGTCAGTGACTCGGTACTTCTATGTCTATTAGCCCTGAGCAGTCAGGAACTAATTTCTGCAGTTGGAGTGCCATTATCAGGGCCTGGGATTGGCAGCTGCTTCTGCAGCAGCTGGTACGGGCTTCTTCGGATGCAGGAAGCAGAGCACACCAATTATGGGATGCCCCAGGTCCCTCTACAGCAATGGCTCTGGGCAAACATCTAACCTGATCTCCTTCTATGAAAAGGTGACCCACCTAGTGGATGAGGGAAAGGCTGTGGATGTGTCTACCTGGACTTCAGTAAAGCCTTTGACACTGTTTTCCACGGCATTCTCCT
>VZTQ01002001.1:83180-96460 GCA_013400755.1 Pelecanoides urinatrix | reverse complement strand
GGGGGGTCTGTCTCTTCTGCCAAGTAACAGCGATAGGACGAGAGGAAACGGCCTCAAGTTGTGCCAGGGGAGGTTTAGGTTGGACATAAGGAAAAAATTCTTTGCTGACAGAGTGGCCAGGCCTTGGCACAGGCTGCCCAGGGCAGTGGTGGAGTCCCCATCCCTGGAGGTATTTAAAAGACGTGTAGATGAGGCGCTTGGGGACATGGTTTAGTGGCCATGGGGGGGTTGGGTTGATGGTTGGACTTGATGATCTTAAAGGTCTTTTCCAACCTTATTCTATGGTTCTATGATTCTATCTCCGGTGCTGAGCAAGCAGGGAGAGAGTAAAGCGGCGCTCCCCTCCTGCAATGCTCCCTTGTCAAATACATCAGCAAAACCCTTGTGCGTGAAAACAATCAAATAGCTATATTTAGGTACTCCGAAAATAAAAGACAGTGAGTTTCTCTTCTGTTTGAAACCTCTTTACCATGAGGTCTTGTTAAAAGGTTTCTATTGAAATTGTTCTTCAGCAGGAAGAGGCATTTCAGACACAGCGGATCTAACAGAAGAGTGGATTCAGTGAGAAATGTCTCCATGCTACAGAATATTTAGACATTTCACCGGAAAACAGAAATGTCTCTGACAAAACGGTACATGCTGTACAATGTGTTATTCTAACGCAACATACGAGTTCTGCCATAGAGCCCTGCAGGTGATACCCCAAGCTGTCTAGCATTGCCATGTTGCTTTGTCTTTACAATAACTTCTCTAAAACCTCCATGTATCACTAGCCTATTGGTGATCCACAACCAGTGGGGGAGAATGGGCACATGAGGCACCCACAATTACACTGTCATAATATGGCATAACTACCTCATTCCATATCTCATTTATTGGGCAATGTAGTTGAGGTTTTGGCTTTCAGTCAAAAATAAGGATTTTCCCAAGAGGAGAAATTGGATAAGTAATTAAAGAAACCCCACAAAGTGACCAAAACACCTCCCAAGAACCGTTTTCCACTATTCATATTTTAAAGAATTAAATGCGGGTTTAGTGCAAGGAATAACTGTACGCCAGCCCTAGGGTTATGAACTGGATAAGCTATTAGGAATTTTCCATTTCTAACTGATTGTGATCTCACATCAGTGTAACTCTACTCACTTTAATGGAATTACTTCAGAATTACTCTGATGTGAAAGCAGAACAAGGTCCTGTGATTCTATAACTATTTATGCTAAGCTGTTTGCATATGCCTCGAGAGGAGCAGCTTTTAAGAAAATACAGTGGAATTTAGCGCCTGTTTTTCATCACTTCACTTAATCAGTTTACTCTGGTCTACTGATCACTTCTGCTGCTTTGCATGTGATTGTCCTTATAAGTGAGGTCAGCTTTACAGGGAAAGAAAATATCTTTTATAAACCCAGCTGGTATCATTAGAAGAAAACAGGCAAGTTGGGCACCTGTAAAGTTTTTTCCTAATCTTTATAAAGAGAAAGTTTTACCTGTAATTAAGCATTTATTGTTCTATGTTACAATTTCTAAGAAAAGATGGGTTGTACTTTTAGGACCCTAAGCTGGATCTTGATTACTTCTGCTTCTGTCAATAAGAAACTAGTGCTTACCTGGCTGGCATGACAATTCATCCTTGAAGGTTTGTAGAAACACCCTAAGGTCCTCGCTTACAATATGACGTATGGTTCTCATCTGACTAAATACGTGAGCCTGTGCTTAGCTTTAAGCATCATGAATAGTATCACTGAGGCAATGAGTGTGCTTGCACGCTCTGAGGCACTGTGGTCTGGTTGTGCACCCTCTTCTTCTATTGCAGATCCTCCAAAAGTGTCCTGAGGATCCCCTGCCCGGCTCTTCCCTTTTGCTTCAACGTTAACACCAAAGGAACTCCTTAAACATTGTATTAGCAGAGTTGTTACGCAGGGAAGTGGTCTTCAATGGTTTCTCGGCGGCACTGTGAGCACGGGGAGACAGGGCAGAAGGGGTTGAAAGGGCTGAAGCTCCTTCTCACTAGCTCCTTCCTGCACGGTATATCTAGCATATATATGAATGGCAGGATGTGGGCCATACAGTCAGAAAGTTACAGAATGATTTAGGTCGACAGACATCTCTGAAGTCCGATGCCCCACTTAGAGCAGAGCTAACTTCAGTTCTAAAAGAGGTTTTTCAGGGTCTTCTCTAGCCAAGTTCTGAATATCCCAATATTCCTATATAATATACCAGTAGGTGCAGGACCAGTTATCTGTAATAGAACAAAATAGAGATGGGCTTGAGGGCTGGAATCAGATGTGGTTCAGGGTGGAATCAGCTTTCAAATGGACTTAAGCTTAAGGGACTTTGTACTGTTGCCTTGGCCTTTTTCTCTAAGAGTCTTTTAAAATGACTTTAAATGGAGAGGAACAGTTTAACCAATCTAATTCCATAGGGCTGAATCCAGCAGTTATCAATATCCCCAGAGGAAAAGAAGTAGCTTCTGCAGTCTCCTGATTAACTGAGCATAAAATGAGCCGCCCTCCCTCTTCTGTTTTAATTAGATATGAATGAACCAGTTCAAACCACATAAAAATTGACTTCTGACTCCTCTGCGTGTACATTAACCACTAGGTCACGGTTTTATTTTTTTCCCTGAGAAAACCCATTTTCCCAGAACGGGAACGGCATTTAGAAGTACTCCCACCATATTTTTCTCCATCCCAGCGCTTTCTTACGCACGGCTGTCCAAGAGGCAGGAGGACCAACGGGCCGTGACACCAGTTAGCGGTCGGCGAGCACCAGCCGATGGAGACGCTTCGGTGGTCAGCCCCTGCCCTTACAGCTGCAAGGGGAAGGAGAGCAGGCTTACACGGGGGGGTTGCTTGCCAGCCGGACAGACAGTGCAGGGTGGGTTTTTTTGGGGGGTGTGGGGGCGAAGGGCCACGGGGCGGGTGTGGGGTGCGTTAGCGCGGGCACCGCTGCCCTCTGCTGGGTGCTGCCACCCATGGGGCGTCCCACCCAGGCACTCGCCTCCGCTACCGGCGGGTCCGGAACCGGCACCGTCGCTGCTTGCTGGGCTCTACCAGGGTCTCCGCAAGCCTTTGCGTGCCTCTAGTCGAGGGGCAGAGCAGGGGAGGCACGGCTGCTGCAGGGGTGGAAGCACTTACCGAGAGGGTCGAGTGCGAGCTTCCACAGCACCAGCTGTAACCACCTGCGTCCCGGCTGTTACCCCAGGGATGGCAACGCAGCTTTGCTTCTTCCTCATTGAGTAAAGAAAGCGTGCACATGTGTATTTGCTGTGGAGCAACAGTTGCACTGCAAATTTATCCATCCCGTGGTGACCTGTTCCTGTATTCCTATCTTAGAAGTCTGTCTCAGATGAACTCTGATTTCGTTCCTCCAAACGCTTTCATTTGTTTGTGATAAATACCTTCAGCCAACGTTCCTACCGATGCTCTTGCAGAAGTTGGAATATGCTCTTGGTAAGAGCTGATGCATCCTGCATTTGGGAGACATGCAGGCTGGAACCACGTCCCACAACATCTCATCTGACAGGACCGATCACGCAGGGGGAACAGTGAAGTAAGAAGAGAAAGCAAATGCTGTGGCAAACACCTTGAGAGAGATCTGAAGACAAGTTTCCATACATGTTGTTTGAAGCAGAAAATATATGTAAATGCCTGTGTCACCAGGATGTTGCGTGCACAAGAAAAATGCTGTAGTTAGCAACTGCGCACAGAGAGTGAAGGTAATCCTCTTCACCCCAGACAAGGGCAGTTGTGCTGGGGTGAAAGTTCTTTGTATTTAGTAGAAATCTCCCTGTGGAGATGGGCGTCTATTGAGATATTAGGCATCTTTGTAGAGATTCAACCAGGATTGACAGCAGGTTGGATGATTTTTTTAAAAAAAGGTATTACACCTGTACCCAGAGAGGTATAGAGCAGCCTGATGAAGAAAGGAGCAGATGTCACCTAAATCGTGTGATGCCAACAACCAGTTTAGCTCTGCCACAGCCAAAGGCCCTAACTTTAATTTCATGTAAGTTAGTAGTAAGACCCCTTTAGACCGCCATATGAAATCACCAGTCCTTCAGGCAGAGAGACCAAGGGCCAGCAGCTACTTCTGGGAAGCTGATGAAGATCCCGGTAAGGGTAAGCTGATCGTGGGATGCTGTTATTAAACAGCAGACATTGCAAAGGCAGGACTGCAAGTGGCTTTGCCTTGGTGCCTGCAGAGTGACTGTGACAGCGGAGGGGAAGAGGAGAGCTGTCAAGAGTGCTTGGCACGCAAAAGTTCATTCCTGGTGGTCTTGCTCTAAGAGAGCAGGCTCATCCAGTCATAGAATCAGAGAATCGTAGATTCATAGCATCACTAAGGTTGGAAAAGACCTCTAAGGTCATCGAGTCCAACCGTCAACCCAACCCCCCCATGCCCACTAAACCATGTCCCCAAGCGCCTCATCTACACGTCTTTTAAATCCCTCCAGGGATGGGGACTCCACCACTGCCCTGGGCAGCCTGTGCCAAGGCCTGACCACTCTTTCAGGAAAGAATTTTTTCCTAATGTCCAACCTAAACCTCCCCTGGCACAACTTGAGGCCGTTTCCTCTCGTCCTATCGCTGTTACTTGGCAGAAGAGACCGACCCCCCCTCGCTCCAACCTCCCTTCAGGCAGTTGCAGAGCGCGATGAGGTCTCCCCTCAGCCTCCTCTTCTCCAGGCTGAACACCCCCAGTTCCCTCAGCCGCTCCCCATCAGACTTGTGCTCCAGGCCCTTCCCCAGCTCCGTTGCCCTTCTCTGGACACGCTCCAGCCCCTCCATGTCCTTCTTGTCGTGAGGGGCCCAAAACTGAACCCAGGATTCGAGGTGCGGCCTCCCCAGTGCCCAGTACAGGGGCACGATCCCCTCCCTGCTCCTGCTGGCCACACCAGTGCTGATACAGGCCAGGATGCCGTTGGCCTTCTTGGCCACCTGGGCACGCTGCCGGCTCGTGTTCAGCCGGCTGTCTCCTGTGGCCAGGTCACAACTTCTTCTGGGCAAATTGTTGCTGTCTCCCTTCTGCAGTCAAACAGAAGATGCTCTGTGTCAGTCCCTCACCGTGCCGGGACTGGAGCATGGAAACCATACAAGGGCCCAACTGGGGCCTGCCAGGGACCTGCGGGGAGATGGGAGAGACCCTGCTGCAGGAAAAGCAGACAAAGGAAAAGGGGTCAGAGACCTGGTCCCCATGGGCTGCACAAGCTTTCCCACAGGCTACCTGAAGCACAAGGGCTGCCAGCTGGCCAGCACTGGACTGAGGGCTTGACCCCCTGCCCTCCAGTACTCCGGCATGCAATCGCTTCTGCGGGTCATAAAACCAGCCACGGTGACTGACGCGCGTTCACATATGGAAAGGGAGAGCTGACCTCTGAGCGTTGCCTGAAGGAAATGGTGCAGGCTGCTCTTTTCTGAAGACCCCTCGAGTTTTGACCTTCCATTGTAAAAAGGCCAGGATGCTATAGAGCTCTAGCACGCTCTTTCTGCGTCACTGCCTCTTCAGCGAGAACATCTACCCATAAAATCAGCCCCTGTGCATTTTGGCTAGCTATAGAAAACTATATATGGTCTTACTTCTCCTTTGGCAAATCCCGAAGTCTCACCCAACCGAGGGCTTTAAAAGCATACAAAGCTCTCATAATCAAAGTACAATTTTAAAATCCTCAGCCTTGTAGATAAACCTGCCCAAGCCTGTCCACCTAATTAATGAACAAAGATGCAGGAGAGGCAGAGCCTCGAAATGGAGTTTGTATCATAAACAACTTGAAAACTAAATTCGGCCTCGCTGGGTAATCAGATGCATACAGAGAACTGAAAATTGTTGTGCAAGGGGTAGTACTTAGAGCACACTGGAGTCTGACAGGGGTCAGAGATGGATTGCTGTTAAAATTGGTTGTATCTGTCTCCGTAAAGAGGCATGTGTGGGGATAAGCAGGACTACACGTACGAGGCTATGCTGGTGCCTCTTACAGTGCAGAATAGATATGCAAGGACAGCTTGAGCTACTGAAACTTCTGCAAGTAATTGCTAGCTGATATGTGTAAGAAGATCAAAATTTTGGCAGATTATACAACTGCACAGTGGTGGGGATGGACAGACAACACAGCAGGAACTGGAAATCTGGTTAGTTGAAAAGCTTCTCACACATCTGGGAGAAAATATTCAGAAATCTAACTCTCAGCAGGAGGGTGGAATTTGGAAAGTAATCAATGCTGAGGGACTCCAGGGTGATAAGAGCAAAATAGACATGAGCTTCCACTGTGCTGCGGCAGAAGGAAATAAATGCAATGTGGGGCTTTACACGAAGAGGCAAGCAAGGAGGTGAGGAGGAGGAGGTGGGCAGATCTGTGAAAGGCACCGGAGTACTGCATTGTAGTAGGGCTTGTGAGCAGCCATGGGTTGCTTATTTAGCCAGAGACTCAAGTATATCATAAACTTGAACACTTAAGACTTCTGGGGACTTGGGGCACATACGAAAAGCAGAGCATTTTGAAGCCATTTAGGCACATGTAGGTAACTAGAATACCTTTAAAAATCTACCCTGGGAGTTGCATTGCTGATGGGCAATAGGTATATATCTGTTCTTTAAGATAAATACCATCCAGCAGTGACAAGAAGACAGAACAGTCTGGAGCACTGCTGTTTAACATCAACTCATGAGAAAGAAGAGGAAACAGGTTGGGCCAAGTTCTGATCTCTGCAGGTTTTACAGTACAATGATTTCCCAGAAATCCTGGGAAGGCGGTGCTCTTACTCGTGAGAAATGTGGGTCTTTCATAGCCCACGGTATGGGAAGCAGCCTGTGTACCAGTAGCAGTGTTCAGAGGAGTCAGAGGCTCTGCCCTGATATTACACCATAGTATTCCCAATACTAACATGAGATACTACGTCTCTCAGTTCACTCAAAGGGAAAATAAGGTATGGAAAGGTTAAGTGACTTGCTTTATGTTGCGCAAGTCTGGGGGCCTGCCAGGAATGGAAATACCACTCAGCCCCTTTATTCTTAACAGCACCCAGCCAAGGGAACCTCTACGAGGATCTCCAAGGATTTCCTCCTACGGCAAAGGCTTTCAGTTCCAGTAAAGCAGGGAGGCCAGGGAGGAACCACCAGAGGAATGCCATGCATTATTCACGTGCTTGCAAGCAGTGTGGAATGCGAAGGCTGAGATGCAGGAGGCAGCAGTGCCTGGCTAGGAGAGCGCCCGAGCAGTTCAGGTGGCCAGTTGGCAAGGATCCACACAGCAAGCCAAGGGTGACTCAACAACATCAAGGGGGACTCGGAAAAGCTCCTCTGTGCCTCCCGTCTTTCAACCGGCTGGTCTGGCCGGTGGGGAGTAAAGCCGCGTCCCGAGGTCACCTCCGGGAAGCTGCGTTTCTGAGCAAAGCGGAGGCACTTCTGCTTGAATGCTAAACCTCCCCAAATACGTGGCAGGAAACCTGAAACCCAGCTCAGCAAACCATTTAATTTTGTGCTTAAGCCAAGCCCTATATAAATACATATAAACTACAGTTTTGGGCTCAGCCACAATGGAGGCATGAGGGCAGAAGAATCTAAGAAAGATGATTAATTAAGATGGTGCTTGATGAGTTTCAGGGAAGGAATTTTAGAACATGTTTGCCTGGGATTGCAATGAGCAAACTTATGTGTCCCAGAGATGCCTACCTGTCTTAAGTACTCTGTGAGTCCTACAGCGGCCATTTAATCCTCCTAGGTGTCATTTTTCTTAACTACAAAATCTGAAAAATGTTCATTCTCCAGGTGTTGGATAATGAAACAGCTCTTTGAATGGAAGATGCCATAAAAACATGTTCCGACTATTACTATTGTAAGTAATAGGCATATATTTCTTCTTAATGGTGAATCATGAGTAATTGCTTGGTGGGTCAAAGCCTAAGAAAAAGAGAAATCAGCTTGTTCTGCTGCTATATTTGAATTGCTGTTAAAAGAACAACTGTCTGAGTAAAGTGCCCAAAGTCTGAATAACTCGAGTCCAGATTTCTAGCAGCAACGATGCTTGATTCCTACTGAAACTGATGCAAATGGCAAATTTGGCCCCACAGTTTTTCTTAATACCTGGAATATCTGTAGGCAGATAGGTGCAGGTGTCTCAGTAAGTCACATTCTTCTGTTCTTCTGAATCCTGTAGAATGGGATCTGGAAAAATGCTTAATATTGACTTAACTCTGCTCTTTTTTATGCCAGTATTAATACGAGCCCAGTGGGAGCTGCATTAGAACTGCACTAGTGGTGCCAGTTGAATTTAGACTCCTAAGTGGCTTTTTAAAGTTGGGCAAAACCTCATGAATTCTTACTGTGTGTGTCCTTCCATAACTCCAGAGTCTTAACTAAGTGTCTTTGAAATTGGTTAACACTGGAGAAAGTAAAATATGGTCTCTGGAATGCTCATTGAAAGCAAACACTTCCAGAGTGATACAGCTCTCCAAATGTGTTACTTCTTTTTCCCAGTAAATGCTGTAAAAACTTATTTCAGTATTTATATGCTGTTACAACTCTCATTGAAAGAAATCCGGAAGTTTAAAGAGGAAATTGCATCAAATATGCTTTGAATCTAGGAGTCAATTTGCTTTCTGTTAACTAGAAGGTCGTATGCACATTCTGAAGGCATTTCATCTCTTTTTCTCTAATTTAGTGTGTCTATATGGTAAATATTTAACAGAGATTGAAACAGTCATTCAAGATCTTTTTCAGCATCAATGACTGCTGATCAGCTGTTAAGGGCCAAAAATAACATGTATAAATAAGATAAATTACCTTAGGTATTATTCTGACAGTGATTATAATCAGGTGATGCAGCTACTGAATGTTTGTAGCCGATTATTATTTCATTTGCATTGTGGTAGAATTGGAGAGCTATCTCAGAACACGACCCAGCTGTTTAGGCACTGTTCAAAGACAATACAAAATAATTCTAATTTTGGACTCGATGATCTTAAGGGTCTTTTCCCTTAAATGATCTAAACCATCTAAATGATTCTATGATTCCTGCTCTGAAGGACCAGCAATCTGAACTGTTTTTTGTAGCTTATTGCTTTCTGTCATTTCCTCATTCCTCTTGTGTCTTCTGTTTCTAAGGTATCTGTGCTACCTCCTGCTAGTTTTCTAAAGTTTGAGGTTTTTCTCCATTTGTTTATTTATTTTCCTCCTTTTTTTTCCCTGGTAAATTACTATCCTGTTTATTCTCATTCTTTCACATTCAATCCACCTGAATGTGGCCATCTCTTCCTCTTGAAGGAGTCCTACTTGCCCTTATTCCTCCTCTGCTACTCTTCACCTTTCCTTCATTTAAAGACCGATTTTCAACAGGCATGAACCAGCAGTTACCTTATGCCAGTTTACTCCTGCTGTGTCCGGTCACTTGTTCTTCTCTTTGATCTCGATGGCATTTAACCATCTCCCACCTTCATTGTATAATACCGAGCAGCTGCATAACACTGTGCAGACACTACCCAATGACACATCACAGTGATGGGATAATGTAGATAGATAAATATTATGCTTATCACACAGATAAGTAAATGTAGGCAAAAATGTAACAAGGGGTAAGATGACAGGAGACAACATATGAGTTTATATTAATCCAAAAATCCCTTGTTTTCAACTCTCTGATATCATGCTAATGCACTGCTGTTCTCTGAGGCCAATGGCCAGGATGGCTTCTTACTAGAGCAGCCAGCCTAATGTCCGTGAAGTCACATCTCTCCTGGATGTCTCTGTCTCTGCTCAGCAGCGTCAAACTTCATTAGACTTATGAGCTGCCTTCATTTCCAAAGACAGAGTAATTTTGCGGCTGATGGCTGTGTGGTTGAATGCAGTTTTGTTTCTGTGTAGAGTTATCCTTATCGCTCTAAATAGTCTCAAAGAGCCAAGGAGGCCCACAGTGACGTGCTCTGGAGGGTGTTTGAACAGCAAGCAGAAATCTAGAGGGAATCCTGCAAACCCACAGGATCGCTGCCAAGTGTACACGTGGGCTGTGGTTTAGTAGGAGCCACTCCCTGGGCTGCCACGGCCAGAGGGAAAGTTAAGGAAACAATTCCATTGACTGCCCCCCCCCAGTCTTGGATTCCTTTCCAAAAAGATCATTTGCAATTGAAGCGGGTAGTTTCACAGGCATTCACGATGATGTAGGTTGTGGAGCACTGAGGTGAGCTCCTGGGGTCTCCCAAGTGTCCTCCCATGGCAGGAAAGCTTTCCCTGGGAGGAACCAAGGATCTTTCCCTTCATGGAGGTTCTTGTAGACAAATCATTGCAGTGGAATCAGGAATCTGATTCTCCTTGGAGCAAATTGCACAGGTACCTTTGAGGAAGGGAGAGAGGTGCATTAGAAAGACGTGATAATAGCCCTCTGTTTGGGAGGAAAGGATAAGAAACCAACAAAAAGGCTACTGAAGCCGGTGGGAGGATTTAATTGTTGACTTTAGGGAATGTAAAGCTGAGATGAATAATGATAGGGGCAGATGTGAACAAATATTTTTAGAGGGTAAATGGCCATTCAGAAACTGTTTTGGGTGGCGAAGAGCAAAACTAGGTGTGGTCCAACGAATTAAGCAGTGAAAGTGTTAGGTAAAACGTCAGGGAATGCTTCCAGTCTGTTAGACCGGAGCTTGTTCTCAAGAGAGAAATGAACACCACTGCACTTGGGTGAGTTAGGAGTGCATATTCCTTTTCTGCCCTCTTCCCAAGGGAGTGGGGCTTGTCTCCTGGATCTAAAGAAGCCTTTCCATCTCTAATTTCCTCTTACTTTGTTTGAATAGGTTATCTGATCTAATTATGTAACATTCAAGTGCACAAGTGCAGGAAGAAGTGATAAAATCAAGAGCAGTTTTAATGAGGCCAGAAAAGGAAGAGAAATGGAGTCAGCTCAGGGGACCTCCAAGGGCCTTTTGGTGCTATTCAAGCAAAGAAATGGAAACACTGCTAAGACAGAAGAAGCTGGAGGCTGCATGGAGGGAGAGGAGGAGGTTGGAGTCAGAAGGTTGCTTCTGAACTAGTAGAGCATTCAGTAGTTTCAGTCTCCAGAAAGAAGTCTCTAGATTAGATGGTGTCAGGAAGCGCAAACAGGAATTTGGGGAAGCGGTCCTGTTGCGCAGACGTGCACTTCTGCCTGCTGTGGACTGAGGTATCCGTTGCAAAGGGGTTGGACTGAGTGGAGTGAGAGAGATCAGAAGGAGGGATGGATGGCCACATAGGAACGGGCAGGTACACGCGTCCACACACAGGTCTGGCAAAGACTGATGATGACCAGGGAGTGCTTAGAAACACAAGTTTGTACAGAAAGTATGAATTTTCTGCAGTCAGTTCTATTAGCACATCAGTTAAAATTAAACTTGGTAGAAAGGCGAGAGAAGAGGGGAATTTCATCTCAGGTAAAGAGTGGATGTTAATATCCAGTTATTCCTCAGAAGAAGAAGGTGAAGGGTGTCATTGCCTGCTAGGCAGAAATTTGGGAAAAGCCTGATGTACACAGTGGTTCAAGGGCACTGGACACAGCTCTAGGGCCTGAGGGTGAGAGCTGGTCCTCAGCAGAGGGAGCCGGGGTGCTGCTCCAGTCTGCCTCCTCCCTGGAGGGTAGACAGGCTAAAGCTCCCAACGGTCAGGTTCTGACTAGGGGCCTCTTGGGATGCCCAAATGTGCTTTGAAGGATAACATAATGTGAACGGTTTGGGAATTTGGCCACAGCTGTATGGCTAGCGGTGCTGAATTAGAAGGGAATAAATGCAGCTGATGTGTCTAAATGGTGGAGACTGCCAGAGAAATGGAATGAAGGTGGCGACTGAGAAATTTCCGGAGCAGAAGCCAAAGGAAGAAAATAAAGAGCAACGGCAGTGGGTATCAGACGTACACAAGCCCCCAGGACAGGAGGAGGGATGCTTAGAAGGCTGCATTCAATTTCCAACACAAGATAATACAATCAGGCCCACTTGAGATACCCCCATGCCTAACGGGAAAACAGCACAACCGAACATGTCGTCACCACAGCTCCTAAATTAGTGGGGAGATAATTCATGAAGCAGAGACCTGATCAGTGGAGAAACTGCTTGGGACCCACTCTTTCCAACAGTGTTACCATCAGTCTAGCAGTGATTGTGGGGCACCTGGATTCAACCTGCTGTTACGGTGAGCAACGGGCCTCAAGTGTTATATCAGGAGATGCCAACATCTGGGAAATTAAAAAAATGGTAGGTCAGATTCCGCTTTTAGGTCTACAACCATGAAGCAGGAGCAAGTCACGAGCTGATCCCAGTTCTGCCACTCTGAAGCTGGTCTGTGAGGAGAATCAAGTCCCCATGGGTTGATTCATGCATTGGTGCTCCCTTCCCTTCTGCACCAGCGCAGGAACCCAGGGAGGTCCAGGTGTTCCTGTGGGCTGGGCTGGTGGGAAACAGGGCATCCAATACCGCTGGATGCCAGCGGAAGGATTGCGCATGGGGTATGGGATCAGGGCTCAGAAGAACGTCCTTCCCCATGCCTTTTTGTGTATCGCAGACTCATTTAAAAAGGTGCACTTTTCACTCAGTGCAGAGTCATTCCTGAGGCAGGCTTGGTTAGCTGCGGAGACAAAGAGCGAGGTTTCCCTCGTGTCACCAAAACGAGACTCTTTCTTGGCTCAGGACTTGTTTTCCCAAGCTGGATGTGCAAGGTGTGTGTGCAAAATAGCTGTAACCTCGCTTGCCTGCTTGCTGATAGGAAAGAGCCAGGATGGCCTCTGCTGCTGCTGTTACTGAGGGAAAGGACACGGTAGCAGCTGCTGCTGGGGTGGGAGATTGGGCTTTAGTAACTCACATCTTCCTCTCTGCCTTCCCTCTCCTCTTCTCTTTCCACCATCAGAAGTTGCCCGGCTGTGGGCCAGTCCCAGCCCTTCATCCTTAGGGCAGAAAAATCAAACTTGGTCTCTGCAGCTGTGAGGTTCTGGTGTCTCCTCCCCAGCTGCCACGGGGCCAGGGGACACCTTGGCCGGCTTCTTCCCCTCCTGTGTACCTTATTTGATGGGGTTCACTGTGATGTGGTGAAGAAACGTCATCATAGAATCATAGAATCATTAAGGTTGGAAAAGACCTCTAAGATCATCCAGTCCAACCGTCAACCCAACCCCCCCATGCCCACTAAACCATGTCCCCAAGCACCTCATCTACACGTCTTTTAAATCCCTCCAGGGATGGGGACTCCACCACTGCCCTGGGCAGCCTGTGCCAAGGCCTGACCACTCTTTCAGGAATGAATTTTCTCCTAATGTCCAACCTAAACCTCCCTTGGCACAA
>VZTQ01002001.1:63991-82820 GCA_013400755.1 Pelecanoides urinatrix | reverse complement strand
TAGTGAGGGGCCCAAAACTGAACACAGTACTCAAGGTGCGGCCTCACCAGCGCCGAGTACAGGGGCACAATCACCTCCCTGCTCCTGCTGGCCACACCATTCCTGATACAGGCCAGGATGCCGTTGGCCTTCTTGGCCACCTGGGCAATGTTTGAAAGTTCTTGCATTCTCTTTATTATTTTATTTACTGGTAGCACGTATGTTATATATCACACCTGTATACATAGCTAGATATTATTCTGTCACGAATGTCTCTGTAAAGTCTTGATGTATTTCTCAGTCAGCTTTTGAGTGATGATAAGGAAGCCCAGCCCTTTCCTGCAGAGAGAAATGCTGCACTTCAATTTTGGTTGTGCCCGTAAGGCATCGCTCTACTCCTGCCCCACGCTTTTACCTGCCTGTAACCCAGGATAAGTAACTACAGCAGCAGCTTAGGAGTCAGTACCGACACCTGGCCTTGGCTTCGGGCTCCATAACTCACTCCTTGAGGTGAAATCCCTTCTTTCTCCTTTTCCTCCCTGGCTAAAACAGGAGTAATTTTTGCAACGGGCTACAGAGGTCATGGTCCTTCCTGTATTTTTCTCAGCTATTTCTATTCATCCAGATTATTGTTGCAGCTTAGACCTCACAGGCGAGATACTGTTATTTCCAGCCAGAATAAACAAAAATAAGGAAAAAAGAAAATGAGGATGTATAACTCTTACCTTTATAGAATAACAGGGCAAGCATTTATTTCAAAAACAAGGACAGTGTTTAATTAAGAGTGAGCACATGGACATCAGAGTGCTGCCTAATCACTGTCAAAATAGGTGTTAAACAAAGGTTTTCCTCACCAATATTTTCCCTCTGACTAGAAAATAAGTAAAGGATAATATCCATGTAATAAAACCTAGTTATCACAATTGCACACTGTGCAAAAGATTTGCAGCTGGAAAATTAATTTCATTTTTTCTCCATTCAGCAACCAAAATATTTTTGCTCAGATTTCTTTCTGCTCCAATTAAAAATATTTGGAGCTATTTTTCTATAAACCTAAGAAAGGTTCTCGCCCGATGCCGTTCACCGCTGTCCTACATAACAGGCCAGGTGTAACTTTTTTATTAGTGTTTTGGTTCTGAAACTGCCTTCATAAAAAAGCAGCCAAAGTGCTTGGAGATATTATCAAAGCTTGGGGGAAAAGGAAAGCATTTGGCTCATTTCACTGTCAGTGACAATAATCAACGCCCAGACAAGCATGGCTTCCAAAAAATGTGTCAAGAACCCACTTTATATTTTAACAGACCATGAAAGACGTTCAAATTCTTCAAAAAAAAAAAAAAATAGAGGGGGGGGGAGATGGAGGGAGAGAGCCATTTCCTTCCACCAGGCAGTGAGAGATCACTTCACGCTTTCCTTTGGTAGGTAACAGGGGCAATTGTAAAGCCATCTCATGTGAACAGATGGAAGCGAAGGATCTCAGCTTTCACCGGGAGCGGGTTAAAGACCCGATGCCCGGGACGGTGGGCTCGGCAGGGCCCGGCAGTGGGGGCTTTCTGCCCCCCGACAGCCAGACGTCTCCAGGGCCTGCTGGGGTGGCAGCGATCCTTGGGGAGCACCTCGGCGGGTTCTCAGCAGACCGGCACCAGCTAAGCCTCAGACTTGTATAGGCACTTCACATTTAAGAGCATGTCTAATCCAATCACCGGCAGATTGGAAGCTATCTGTGTACCTCCCATATAGCATATTCTTGTCGGCTTGAAAGCAATCTTCTCCTCGTCAGCCTTCCCCCTTGTCTTCCTATCAGTCTGTGCAAGCAGTGGCGCTCCCCCCTTGGGCACACGGAGCTAATCCTATTTACTCAGCCCATCAATTTAACAGCTTTAAATATTCGCATGGGTTAGATGGATGCAGCTGAAACGTTAGCAGCATCGCTGGGCCAGCAAGAGGGGGGAGAGCTGTGCGGTGAGCAGCGGGAGGCAGCCTTCCCATGCTGGCAAAAGCAGAAAAAAGTCACTCAAAATGCTGAAGGCTCAGGCGTATCTCGCAAGCGCGCACACGTACGCGGGCACGCACGAAGCAGATGCACATGTGCAACTCATTACGCACACGTGCACACACCAGCAGTGTCACTTTTGCACCCCACGGTCCCTCTTTTCTGCTCGTTAGCCATTTCTCTCCACTGTAGACTCAGGTTTTGACACACTCTTACCCTTGCGTTATGTAGATCCAGCAGCGTGCCCACACGTGGTGGGGCCAGTGCTGTCTAATCCTGCTCGCTGTCGTGTTGCTGGTATCGGTATGAGCGGTGCTGGTGATGTAGTAGGTCCAGTATCTACTGTTCCATACCGCTCGCTTCTGTAATTCTACTGCTCGCTTCTGTACTTCTAAACAATGAAGACTTGTTGCTTAGAAGTTCGGTAACTAACAGGTGTGTGTTTGCAGTTGTGTGGAGTAGTAATTAATTATAAACTGTGTGTTTTAGAGGTATTGTTAGATTTAGTGATACTTAATTTTAGCTATGGAAACTATAAACAAACGAGGTCCAAGCATGGCTCAGGGACAAATTGCGACCCTCTAAGGAAGGGAGGAAATCAGTTCATGAAGAGTTCACTGCCCTGCCGACCACCAGAGACCACCCGAGACCCCCAAGAAGACCCTAAGGGCTTTAGTGAGCATGTGTGAAGGATGATGTAATATTATAATTAGTTCTCGGAAATGTAATGAATATGTACAAGAGAGTCTTAGAATATGTATGAGAAATGTGAATATAAACAGTGGCGTGATTAAACCAGGTGTGCTTGATTTGTGGCAAGTCCACCGAGCACCCAGGCCTGAATAAAACACTCTCTCTCCTGGGCGTGTGGAACTGGGGACTTGCACGCCGGGCACGAATCCGCTGTTCGGACAAGATTGGTATATATGGTCAGGTGGGATTTAGCCCCTGCCTGTGTTAGCACAAGCACATGGTCTTACACATGCCCATTCCCTTCCCTTGCTTAAACTGGAAGGTGTGCAGGGAAGGATTGAAGGCAGAACAAATGCCGCGGGTGCCAAACACCCCCGAAAGAGAGCGCTGACCACGAGTGCCTCCTGCTCGGGCGCAGAGACACAGCCCCTCACGGAGGAGTTCAATCTGACCTGAGGAGGCTTTACATTTAACTCCGTTCTCAGCTATCTGTTCACAAATTCCTGAACCAAAATTCCTCCCTTTCTTCGGTTTATCTGTCCTGGGCATCCTTTAGCATCTTTTAGCTATACCTCCTGTGCTCTGGCTATAGATTAAAGCAGTCCTGAGGAGGCAAGTCCTTTTAAAAGGATTCAAGAAGACAATCAATCAGGAAGCTGTTAAGTGCTCCCAGCCTCTTGCCACTGCTCCGAATGATGCTGGACTTCAGAAAGAACCAGCATCCGCCTCTGAAAACCCAGTGGAGGCTTCGGGGAGTTTTTGTGTGCCCCTCCTCCAGCACTTGTGCCTTTACTGATCACTTTACTCCGAGTGTGGAAAAGCCTCTGGCTTGTGGTTTTAACTCACCTGCATGAGTCACACCTGAATTCCTCTCCTTACCCACTGGAGGTTAAATAGAATTGGGGTGGCCCTTGCCTTCCAGGGTATTGCAGTCTTTGATGTGCAAAGGACATACATCTGTCTGACATTTTGACCTGGTACATTTTTTACATTTAATCTGTTCTTTTCTTTTGTGGCTCATTCTCAGACTCTTAGAAATGTTTGGTTTTTTTTTTTACTTGCTGCTTGTGCTAGTGGAGATCATGTATGCTAACAAAAATCTCAAGAGGTTTCTAGTGCAAGCAGGCTGCAAACTTGGGGATTGTCTTCGATGATCCAGAATTGGACTCTGCCCCTAAAACAGGCAGATTTCCATCATTCTGAACTGAGACTTAAGGCCGAAACGGAGTAAAAAGAGGATTTGCAGTGGACGCCTCCTTTCGTCATGCCGCTTCTCAAGACCTAAAGGTACTTCTCTAAAGAGATCACAGTGTTTTGACCTACTGGATATCACCATTTTTTCCCAGGCTGAGAGCACTTTGGGCAAAAAACCATGCAGTGACTTTACAATTCAAGGCTTGCACCAACAGCCCTACAGGGTAAGTCAGATGAAGTGAAGGTCCTTTATTCATCTGATTAGCAATGGGAGGTTATGGCAAAGGAGAGCACTCAGAGTGCGCACTTTCCAGCTGCTGGCATGCTGCGAGCCTGACAGCCCCGAGGAATCCAGAAAAAATTCTTGAAGCATGAGAATCGGTTTTCCCCTAACAACTCTGCCTCCCCTTCTCCTTCAGGGGCCAGGGCAGGCAAGCAAGATCCAAGAGGCTCTGAAATCATTGGCATTCCTCCTGTTGACTTCACGGGGCTTTGGATCAGACCTTGAGTGTTCGAAGACAGCAAACTTGTAAAACTGCTTGGAGAATGAGAAAGCTGAAAGTTCCCATGTACTGTTTAGGGCTACATCTTGGTTTGCCCGTTGTGCTTGTCAGCAATATATGTCACCAGTACGTATGGACGGAGACACAGACACTATCTTTTTGCAGTAGACCTAATATCCTGGGGTTTGGGGGTTTTTTGGAATCTTATCCTCCTGTTTCATTTCTTGGCATTAATTGCTCATATTGTCCTCTACCTTGGGACAATAGGACCAAGTATTCTCTTGCCCTAAAAGTCTGGGGATGTTTTTGATAGAGAACAGCAGAAAATTTGGCCAGTGCAGCTTCAATTAATTGTGTCATCCGTGGTGATATTCAACATCAGGGAAGTAATTCATGGGGAAAAGAATGAGAAGAAGTGCAGATCAGAAGTCAAGGTCTAAGGTGAGGAGGCAGAAGATACAAACCCAGAGGAGAACGAGCCGCGTGGAGAGACTGGATGGGAGAGGACAGATAGGACCGTGTGGAGAGTGGAAGCAGGATTCGGGACTCAGGGTATTCAGAATGAAGGCGATAGCAAGGACGTGGTGTTTGCAGCCGAGGTAGAATGGCTTTTAGCTAGGAAGCCATTAAAAGTGGTGGTCCTCTCCTTCTTTCCCTTGGCACTGGTTGCTTGTTCCCCCTGCCCGTGTCGTAGTTCTCCGAGATCTCAAGCTGCGACAGGGTCAGCTGAATGGGGAAACTAACCTGGCTGAAAACAAATCATTTACCACCCCAGGTTTATCTGTCAATGGATCAGGTCCTAGATCTTTCTGCACAGCTCTTCAAGCCAAGATGCTGGCACAGGGGAGGGGCTGTCATCAGCCAGAGAGACAGGGGCACCCACATTTCACACGCTCCCCTCCCCGAAAGCATCAGGCTATAACAGCTAACGGATCAGCGAGAGGGGGCTGGTGCCCACCCTGGCGCTCGTGCTTAAAGAGTCTGTGTGAAGAAGCAAAAAACACTTTAAAGGCTGAGCAGGCCTGGGCAAAACCGAGCAGTCGTTTAACCACCACAAGCCGCTGCTCTTCAGAGGCCGTGGGCTGTGCTGGTTATTACAGAGCCCACGCGGGCAGCCCAGTCAGGAGGAGCTGCAAAATAGTGCCCAGCCTCCTAATTTCTGCTCTGGGCATCAACAGCCTGCACCCCCTAACAGCTTCCCACCAGGGAGCAGCACCAGCGCAAGCACACGTATTTCTAACTGGACATAATTAAATTGGTCAAAAAAAAAAAGGAAAAGAAAAAAAAAAACAGAAAAAAAAAAAGGGGGGGGGGAAAGGGAAAAAAAAGGGAAAAAAAAAAGGAAAATAAAAAAAGAAAGGACTATGGTTAGACCAGCTTTAGATGGAAGCAGTGATAGAGAGCTATATCCCAGGAGGCAAGATTAGCGAGATAGAAAGACAGATTAGAGGCGAGACAGATTTCATCCAAAAAGGAGGAACTCCTCAGGACGTGCTTTTCCAAATAGAGCTTATGCGGGTTTACGGAATGGATACCACGGGAGGGGAGCCAAATCCTCACCTGGAGTGAAATGGGAAAACCCTCCTACCAATGGGGCTAAGGACTCATCCCAGCTGAGACCTGACCGGGTGTGCTGGTGGCCCCAGACAGCCTTTCCATCTCTCTTCTGTGCACTGCTGCTTCTGCCTCCGTCCGTGACCACCCCTGCGGGGGGAGAGGTCGAGCAGCCACGCACCTTTGAGGCCACACAATGATTTCATAGGAAGTTCAACCCCAAGACATCTTCCGTAAGCTGCGTTCAGTCGCCCCGGCCCTGGTCAGCTGCCTTTTGTTAGAAGTCAGAGGCTGAGGGGAGACCTCATCGCGCTCTACAACTATCTGAAGGGAGGTTGTAGTGAGGGGGGGGTTGGTCTCTTCTCCCTAGTAACAGCGATAGGACGAGAGGAAACGGTCTCAAGTTGTGCCAAGGGAGGTTTAGGTTGGACATTAGGAAAAAATTCTTTCCTGCAAGAGTGGTCAGGCCTTGGCACAGGCTGCCCAGGGCAGTGGTGGAGTCCCCATCCCTGGAGGGATTTAAAAGACGTGTAGATGAGGCGCTCAGGGACATGGTTTAGTGGGCATGGGGGGGTTGGGTTGACGGTCGGACTCGATGACCTTAGAGGTCTTTTCCAACCTTAATGATTCTATGATTCTATGATTCTAAGTGCTCGCTCTCCGTAGGAGAGACACTGTGACCCTGTCGAATTACCCTCCCTTATTCTCGGGATGTTGTTTTTTTTTTTTCTCGAGAGCTTTGATGTGGAGAGGTAAGGGCCAAATATCCCACACCCGCCCCGCCGCCCGTCAGCTGCCGCAGCGCAGTTCAGCGCCTCGCCGGGCTTCAAGCGGAGTTAATCTCCTCCTCGCTCCCACTTCCTCCCACCCCCCTCGGGCTCCGCTATCTGCCGTGAGTTTAGCTGGAGCTAGATCACACGCACACGCCACTGGACTCCCCTTCCCTGGAAGCAGAAACCCGAGTGACCCCGGCCAGCCGCGGGAGAAAAGAGACGATCTGCGAGGCCCCGGCGGCGGCGGTGGTTCTGCCCGCCGCTGTGCGCCAGCACGAGCAAGCAAATTCCAAGAAGATGCAGTCATCAGCAGCTCTGTGAAGACAGGAAAGCGGTTACAAATGCTCTCTGCCTCAAAGAGAGAGAGGAGAAACCGCAGTCTGGCTGCAACCTCACCTCGTGCTTTCTGATAATCTGCCGTTTAGAAACGTTCGCTATGGTACCCGTGGCTAGGTAGAGCTGAAAACAAACACGCAGATGGATGCAAAGGGACTGGTTTATCTCCAGCCAACTCAAACACAGCCTACTTTCAGCACGCATACAATAGCCCTCGTGTACAAAAGGGAACAGAGACAGGGACTTCTTCCTCAGAGCCATCTACACAGCGCGTTCTGGGAGAGAAAAAGTCAGAAAAATTCACACGGCATGACCATCCACTTCCAGTCAAGGCAGGACTGTTTTGCCCCAGCGCGGGCTCTAGGGTTTTATGTACTGAAGTCCCCGGTGACCCAAACGCAGCATCTTCTTTATACACTGACGCTACTCAGCAGGCAAATACGTCTCATCATTCAGTAGGTTTTTCCCAGTCTTCTGCCTAATTTTTCTCCATTTTAATAATGTGCTGCGTTTGCATCTGTTTGCCTGAAAAGGAGGGAGCAAGTATTCGCAAGTATCCCTACCCTGAGAGTAAGTGGTGGAATTAACAAAGTTGAAAGTTTTCTGAAATATTGAATTAGCAGTTCAGGGGCCAGATTCTCCATCCAGCCCAATGTCCATGTGTTGCCCAGTTGGAAATGATGGGGTTTGGGTGGGGTGGCGGTGCAAAGAGAAAATATTATTGATACCTCCCTAACCGATTTGTACCAGTCCTTCATGAGCCGTTTCACCAGCTGAAGTTATGCGTTCCCATCTCATCTCCGTACCTCCCCGGAGTGCCCCTTGTTTCAGGAGCCGCAGGGGAAAGCATGTCCCGGAGCTCCTCTCCCACCGTTCCACTGCTGCAAAGCTGCGGGGTTCCTTTTCTGCCCCCGTCTGAAAAGGCCACAACAAAACACAGAATCTGGCCTCCATTATCGATATCTGAGATTTCATATTTTCATTATCAAAAGGTTCTACTGAAGCCTGGAATTTGCCACAGTGGGTGTCCTTTCAAAATCTGCCAAGTTTGCTTTAGAAAAAACAGATAACATTACCTTGGTATTTGCGGTATTCCTTGTGCTGCTCTTCCCACTTCAGTGGAAGACCGCTGAGGATGTTTAGGGAAAGGCTAAGATAAATGTACTTCAATATCAAAATAAATAATAGAGGCTAATGTGCAGCTTGTATTATTCATGTTCATACTGGATTCCAGTTTAGGTTTAAAGAGAGTTGCCCCAGAGCTTTTAGGCTGTCGCTCCCAAGTCCAGAAGGATGAAGGGAGCTCTGTCGTGAATGGTCTTGTCCATGGGGCGCACATGGTTTTGAGCACAGTACTCTAAAATTACAGCGGGCGTAATCTGAAGCCCGTGCTGGTAAGAGCTCTTCCACTTCCCACCGTTTCTTGTGTTGGTCTCCAAGTGCCTTGGGACCATTGCATCTCCTCCGAGAGACGCACACTATGGGATTGCCATTGTTCGTGGTGCGGGCCCGGAGATGGGCAGCGTGGCTACATCTGGCGTGCAGTCAGCCATGACTGCACAAAATGTGGCTCCCGTTTGGGGCTGCTCTGCACAGCTGGAGGAGGTGGGTCTGATGAGTTTCTCCCACATGAGAGCACTCATTCCAGAAGATAGACACTCATATTCTTGATCAAGTCCATACGTACTCTCTCAGGCTGTCTCTCCATCCAGGCATCGCTCCGGTAGCGACACTTTATGCAGAAACACAGAGAAACGACGGCTCACTGTCGTCAGAATTTGAGGTAGAAGTGAGGGCATATTCTTGGATGTATTCATGTGCATATGCAGATAAAGAAATTTCCCCATGTAAAGTCTCTCTTTCAGGATGGAAGCATGTTGCCAGCACTCAGCAAATAATAAATAATAGTAACAGTACAAGAATTCTTCCACAGAATAATTCATCAGCCACAAAAATTACCATAACTATTCACCAGCCTCTGGTCTGGCAGGGCAAAAGCCAGAAGCTTAACGTGCTGCATAACGGGAAAAGAGAAATTCTCCAGGGCAGTCCTGTAGTGATCCGGAGGGATCGTGGTTTTCCTGCTTTGAATTGTGTGCAATGCAAAGAGTGAAGTTCAGAGTCAACTAACTGATTATTCAGACCTAACATTTGAAAAGATCAGATACTGAATCCTTGATGTTTAGTCTCTCACGCCATGTTGTTCTTGCTCCCGTGTATTTGTTGCATCAGGAGATGATAAGTATAATATACCATCCTACATAAACCACATGGGGTGTGACAGTCTAGGAGAACAAGATTAAGGCAAATGATTGCCAAAATTGGGTAGAGTGGGGCACCATTTCATAGCTAAGTGAACAGACAAAACATAAAATGCTATTGGTCCTTTAGGACATATAACAGAAACTGCCCTATGGCCTAATCCTGCAACTCCCGTGGGATACAATTTGATGCCTCAAATATCCTGCTCCTATTAAAAAGACCTCTAAGAAGCACCTGATGTGAGACGCTCATCCGTACAGTCTGGAGCAAAACAAAGAGCGAGCTGCAGGATTCTGGAAGCCCAGTGCAAAACACAGCCGTGCAAAACAGGTTCGCGTTTGATCTCTTTCTAAGAAGACGTTATCTTAGAAACATCTCAGTGCGTAAGGCACTAAGTTGAAAGCTTGCTACTCATGCAGTGCCTGAAAGACTGAGTTGCTGAAAACTTCATCACAGGCATTATCTTTGAGACATGCTATTTTCCTCTGTTACCAGATGTAAGGATTTGAGTTTAGTTTCAGCGTGGCTGCTGTTGTCACTATAATCATAGAATCACAGAATCACTAAGGTTGGAAAAGACCTCTAAGATCATCAAGTCCAACCGCCAGCTCAACACCACCATGGCCACTAAACCATGTCCCTAAGTTCCCTAAGTTCCCTAATGTTACCTGCAGAGACAGCAGGAGACAGCGATGTTCTCGGTGGTGCCCAGCTCTACAGGACAAACTAGTGGCTGGTTTCTCCTCTCACTTACACAGAAATAACTCCGCTGGCTTCAACGGAGTAACGATGTCAGCTCCAAATCTGTTGACCTTGCTGAGTATGTCTTCAGAGCACAACATTGCTGCTCTTGTTGCTGACATTGCAGGATGGAGCAATGATGACCTGTATTTGTGTTTTCCTTTGTTATGGTGGATCTTTGAAATATACCTGAGGGAAGTTTTGACATGGGAAACCCTGTCGTATCCTATGGAATCCCACATAGATTTAGCTGGTATAGAAATGGCTTTAAAAATCCTTTTATTCTTGCCCTGTGATTGTCAGGAAAATCCCGGAATCTCCCACGATACCACTGAACATGGACGGTTGTGCTCCCCCAAAGCCATATGAAACTTCACTTCAGAGCGGTGTTCCTTTGGGAATATCTGGTGGTAGCTTCTTACAGAGGCAGCTGGCCTTGGTTTTCCGTCCTAGGGCTACTGACACAGCACGCAGAAACCATTCCTGAGCTTCTGGGACTGAAGTGTATTTCTGCTGATACTGAACATAGGCGGTCCCGAAGACAAAGCCCTAGAGATGGATGCTGCAGTCCTAGGTATTCTGGGTGTAAATCTCTACCCTGGTAAGACTGATAAGCAGGATTCTGACATAGCAGAATTTGTAGGATTTTACCTGCAAATAAATCCAAGAGAACTAGGTACAAAACCAGTCTTACTGAACAGGCACAGCCACGTGTCTGAAAGTGAGGAAGTGACAGACCCTGATTGTCCCAGCAGTGGACATGGGGGTAAAGGGAGGGCAGCGGAGCTCATCTGTTTCTAGACGAGGCAGAGTCTATCCCCGTTCCTGCCTGGGAGATGACTTTGCCCACATTTTATTTACTACTGGACCACACTGTTACAGATGATCACAGTGTAAACGATGTTCTTTTAGTACAGCTTTTGCCTGTGGGATGTAGACTCTCCTTGTGAAATCAGAATCTGTCATGTCAGGTGCTGAAGAAGACACATGTTAAGAGATAGTGCCTATTCCCAGGCTTTCAGAATAAATAAAACCAGACCAAAGATGGGGGGAAAGCAGAAGCCTGGATGAGGGACTTGATGGAGTTCCCACAACAAGTCCATGGCCAAGGTGGAATTGAGTCCAACACCTCATACCCTGCTGGTAATGACCAGTGTGGGGCCGCTTCCCAAACCCAAACCCCCTTGCACTGATCAGGAGGTTATGGTTTTCCTGCTGTTGCTATAACACAGAACCTGGTTTGTAAGATAGATGAAAATTACGGCTTCATTAATAATATGATCCAGTTTCTATTTGCTGGCTATCTGGTCTCTCTTGCGTATTCAGGATTACCAGCAGAGATCCCTGATAACCTAAGAGAACTGCACGTGCTCATTTTGCCTCACTTCTGAAGTCCCGGATGTGTTTATCCTTAACCATAATTCTTTCCCCAGCCTTGCTCCTGCATCCAGCCCTGACCTTATCCTAGGCTGTCAGAATAAAAGTTTACAAACAAATACGCAGCCAGTTTCCTTTTTTTTTTTTTTTAATACATCTTGATAGTCTTAAAATGCAGAACACAGATCTCCCAATTATCACAAACTGCTGTGATTGCCTATCTGCTTTGCGTGGTTTTAACGTCTATACACCCATTTTAATTTAAGAGAAAAGAGTGGGATATCTTCCATTTACAGAGTGAACATGGCAAAAGCACAGGAAGGCTGATACTTATGCATAGCCTTCAGACATAGCGTAAGCAAAGTTGAGAGAATGATAAAACATTAACATGCTTCTTGTTATCCTTTATTGTAATGGCTGTATTGCAAGTTCGTAGCTGGTGGTACAATGACTGTAGTAATTTCTACACGGTTATGGTTGTGCTAGGTGTTACATGAGTCCTTGGCAAGCTCAGGGGGAGGAGAAAGACAAGGAACAAAGGTCTAAACGAGCTACACATTGTCTGTCCCATGAGCTGCCAACAGCCAGAGTCTTAACTGAGGGACAGAAGACAGAAACTTTCAAAAGCAGCCAACTTACCTTGGAGCTGAAGTAGCAATTTCACATGTCACTTGGGCTTTTAGGAGCCTACATCCCACAGGCTTCATGGGGACTGAGCCTGGTCAGAAGCAAAGACAAAAGCGGTTTTGCTCTTGACTTCAAAGGGAAGAGAATCTGGCCCTTTCTGCAATCAGTTCAAAGATGCTGGTGGAGCAGAGGCTGAGAAGGACTCAGAAGCAGAGAAGCTCCAACTCTGTGCCCTCCGTGGTGGGAAATGTCTGGTGGCTCCTGTTGGCACGAGTGAGGAACTGACTGGATGGGCCAAGCCTTAGCTGCATGCGGTTACGCTGCTCTTTCGCACACCTGTGCTAGGATGTGAAGTTGGAGCGAACGCAATGCTGTTATTCACACTGCACATGAATGGACAGAAAAATTGTGTCTATCGTCTCCAGCAGTAAAGCTCACCCCAGCCTACGCTGCAGTCAAGGACTCCTGAGGGCAGCAACCTTAGAAAGGATGGTAGAAGTTTTATCTGGAAGGATTTGTGCTAAAGACCCTTTTGAGGACTTCTGTGCCCATCGGAGTTGCTTTTGCCTACAAAGCTGAAGTGTGCACTGAGGTCCCGAGGAGAACCGTGAGGTCTTTGGCTGGAAGCAACAGTGCAGGCAGAGGGCCCTGCCTGGGCTCTCCTTATAGCGTGGGGGCTGGGGTCTCTTCATTTTGGCTGTGTAGCACAGCCCTGGTGTAAACTGCCTCTCTGGAGGTAAAAAATAGACCTAACAGCTGGACTCTACAAAGCCTGGATGAAGACTTTGTGGGGAATAACTTGGAGAGCACTGGCTGGATGCCTCAGCAGAGCAAAAGGGAGGAGTGGGGCAGCAACCAGCTTCATCAGCAGAGTGTGGAGAGTGACAAGGCAGGGAAGCTGGTGAGGCCGCACCTGGAATCCTGGGTTCAGTTTTGGGCCCCTCACGACAAGAAGGACATGGAGGGGCTGGAGCGTGTCCAGAGAAGGGCAACGGAGCTGGGGAAGGGCCTGGAGCACAAGTCTGATGGGGAGCGTCTGAGGGAACTGGGGGTGTTCAGCCTGGAGAAGAGGAGGCTGAGGGGAGACCTCATCGCGCTCTGCAACTGCCTGAAGGGAGGTTGGAGCGAGGGGGGGTCGGTCTCTTCTCCCAAGTAACAGCGATGGGACGAGAGGAAACGGCCTCAAGTTGTGCCAGGGGAGGTTTAGGTTGGACATGAGGAGAAATTTCTTTCCTGAAAGAGTGGTCAGGCCTTGGCACAGGCTGCCCAGGGCAGTGGTGGAGTCCCCATCCCTGGAGGGATTTAAAAGACGTGTAGATGAGGCGCTTGGGGACATGGTTTAGTGGGCATGGGGGGGTTGGGTTGACGGTTGGACTCGATGACCTTAGAGGTCTTTTCCAACCTTAATGATTCTATGATTCTATGAAGCTGCCGGGTGGCTGCATCCATGGTCACCGATGGCTGCAACAGGAGGGCTGGTGCAAGATGCTAGAGCGAGTTGTGCTGGCGGTACAGGACTAGGGCTGACAGTTAGCTAGCATAGCGCTGGCTCGTTCAGCTCTTTCCAGGTTGCTGTTTTACTTTCCCCATCAGGTAGTTTCGTTTCATCCCTTTGCTTTGTATTTGCAAGCGGGAAGTGCATCAGGACACGGCTGGGGTTGATTTGTTGTTATTCTCGAGGTTGTGACAGGAAGGGGGGAAAAGGAGTTTGAAGGTGACTCGGTTGCCATTTTCTGCACTGTATTTATCTTGTGTCAGTCACATGTTTCATGCTTCTGCTGACTGCCTGAGGACTAGGAAGAAATCAGCTTCACAACGGCTATGATTTATCACCTGCACTGTAGAGTTTAATTTCACTTTTGAAGCACTGGAGTTGCCCTGGCTGAAAAAAAAGGAGGCTGGACAAGCATGCTTATGCTTGTAGTGGTATTGGAAAATTTCTCAAGTACCTGTGGGCAGGTGTGGCTCACATACTTGGGTTAAACCAATCGCCAGATCTAGGGTCAGGAAGGAATTTTGCCCTAGGTCACATTGGCAGGGACTATTGTGTTGTTGTTGTTTTCCTTGCTTCGCAGTGTGGGTTGAGGTTGGCTTCCTAGGTTATCTACTGCCATCTTAAGAAATGCTAAAGACCCAGGCTTTAGGCACACAAGTGGAAAAGCAGATGGAACCCTGCAGGTCTCAGGCCTGCCTCTTATAATCACGCAGCCACTTTGTGGCGGAGACTCCAGTCTCAGAGCGTACAAGGCATCCTCAGGGCTGTCAGCATCCTTCAGACTGCCCTGTCGTCTGAGCATCTCCGCCTAATAAAATCCCTGTAAGTGTGCGATTTGGAAATCCAGCCATGCTGTTCATCTCCCTGGTTCTTTGCCTGTGGCACGGCAGGTTTGGTGGCAAAGGTTTTCAGACTGTTTTGGGTGATGGAGCATTTTGTGACACGTGCTGTGGGAGGACGGGGCATGGATACTCCCTGGGACTTGTCAGACCGCAGGACACTTGTGACTGCGATGCCCTGGACTTGTGATCTTGCCTGAGTGCCACAGAGCTGTCGTTTGGTTTCCTGTGTTGCTGGGGTGGGGCTGTGTTGGCACTGTTCCATTTTTTTTAGGAGGATCTTGCCGAAATTACTAGAATCTTTACATTTAACAATGACTGTTCCTCTACCCCTTATGCAGGGTGACTGGAATCACATTAGGAGCATCATCGCATGATCCAAGAAAGGCGGAATGAGAGAGCATTGCTTTGGAGAGATGGCAGGCGCTCCTCTCTGTTAATCAAAGCACTCCAGGCATAACTGCACTGTTAATTCATTTCAAATATGTTGCTGCATCTGACTTTCCTAACTAACCGGTGATTAAAACAACATGCTTGTTAGAAGTCTCTTGGGGAGTGGCTTGTGTGATGTTGGTATTAATAGGATGAAAACAATCAGAAAGTTAGGGGCATTCTTCTGAGGTATTGAAAACCCTTAATGAGGCCCTTAGTTATGCAATAATTTCTTTGCAAGCAAACACATGCCTATTATCATTATTATTGTGCTGATTGTTGATATCCCACTGACATGAACAATTTAGAGAATTCCAAGTATTATGCAGCTCTCCTGCCAGCTCAGAATAGGCTGACACAGCTACAGCTACCTATTTAAGAAGATTAGCCTGATTTTATTTGCATAAGAATTTAAAGCGACAAAACCACTTACCACACCCAGGAAATGATCATTAAAAATGAATTACTGCACATTCTTTTATTAGCTGTGTGGTTAACTTCTGAATGCTACAGTAAACGCCAAATCCAAAGAGAAATGCCCTGGAATATTTTCCCCTAGGTTTTCTAGGTTCTCGGACGTGCAGAGAAAATGTCTCATTATCCATTCTGACAAAAAGGGATCTTGTGTACAACATACATAAGTATCCTTACGTGGGCATTCCCTAGCTAAGATGACAAGTAAATCTTTGCATGCCGTGTGTTACTCATACGCAATTCTAGCAGTTCTGCATGTCTGGGTCGGCCTGTATGTAATTCCAGCCAATACTCCGAGACATCGCACTAAAGCGGTCATGAACAGTGGGCTTCATTCTCTGTTGAAGTTCCCCCAGTCCCACTGGCAGCAAAAAGGAGCCCTTCAGGAAAAGTAAGCCATTTTATGCTGCGGCCTTCTGCTTGAAGGGAGGCTGGTTGCAGAAGAGAATCTGTCTCAGCAGCTCAGGTTTCGGCAGGTAAGTGAAAGCAGAGAAGGAGCAAAAGCAGATGGAAAAGCGAACGTAGAAAACTTGTCCCTCTAAAAAGTTTCAGCCGTAGGCTGCTCTCCTCGTTGATATTTCTTGGTACTACAGAGCACTGCCACACAGTGGGAATGAGATTCAACCGGGACGATCCGATTCTCTTTTTCAGCTGAGAGGTCCCCAAACACGCCCAGGGACAAAGATCAGGCTCACCAGGTAGCTTGAACCCCCAGATGCAACGCCCACGGCGAGCATCCACCCCCGGCTGCGGGCCCTCACATACACAACGTACCTGTAACCCCGCGGTTTCGGCAGGAGCGGGGAGCAGAGGTGCCGGCCCGCCGGCACCCCCACCCCAGCGGGGACCAAGCGCCCAGGGCGGCGGGGCCGGGCGGCTCCATCCCGCGGCGGCGGCTCCATCCCGCGGCGGCGGCTCCATCCCGCGGCGGCGGCGAGTCGCGCCCGCCCTCTGCCGGCACCGGCAGCGGGACCGGCACCGGCAGCGGGACCGGCAGCGGTAGCAGCACCGGCACCGGCAGCGGTAGCAGCATCGGCACCGGCAGCGGCAGCGGCACCGGCAGCGGTAGCAGCATCGGCATCGGCACCGGCAGCGGCACCGGCACCGGCAGCTGCCCGGGTGCCCCAAGAGCCGAGCTCTCGGGGAAGCTGCTGGAGAGAGGGGGACACTGTTGGTCGTTATTTAAAAAATAACAAGTGTTATTTCAAAACGTCAAGAACAGAATTGCATTTTTTCTGTCTTTTTTTTTGTTTTCCCCCCAAATTTAATTCGAGCTATTTTCATGTCTGTTGAAATGACTGGAAATAGTTTCATTTTGCAACCTTTGAAATTTGAGAAGCCTCTTCAGTAATAATTTGGAAAATATTTTCGGAAATAAGAAAGGATGCCTGAAAGAGATTTCCCCCCGCCAGCCCAAGGGGCAGCAGCAGCAGCATCCTAGCCCAGCTCCTAGCAATGAGACAGCAGGGAACAAAATGCAAAATGTCCACCAAGAGACAGTACCAGTGGTGAGAACACCTTTTTTCAAGGGACCGTGTGGCACTTGCATAGCTGTGTCACCGAAACAAGGCTGAAAAGTGCCTAGAAAGGAAACTGCACCTGATGCAGCCCCTGATCACAGTGAAGGCACTATCTGGCCATACTTCTTAAACGCATCTTTATGGTGAATTGTGCCTCTGGAGTTTCCAGCCTTCCTCAGCCAGGAACTGCATACCAAAATCTGCACGTGACTGAAAGCAGCATGACAGCCAACCACACCTTGGAGAAAGTGAGGGAAGAGGCGCCCGGGGACGAAATCAGATATAGAGGTAACGGATGCCTGAAGGTCCCTGCTCCATCACGGGCTGAAGCAGTCCTGGGCCTGCGGCTCCTTCCCAGGGTGACCTAGGGATGGTTGGTCTCACCTCTCCCGCCTCGCTTCCTCCCAGAGCTGGGGATGCAGGTTGCCCAGCCGCCCCTGTGTAAGCCACAGCCTTGCTGCTGGCCACGCGGTGAAGCCACACGTTTGCAGAGCTTGTGAGCCAAGCGTTGCTTACGCCCTGTGATCCCAAGATCACAAGTGACTGGCAAGAGATGGCTGTGGGACTCGCACGGCCTGGTTCCCAGGATGCTAGCACGTGTATCAACGAACTGCCAATGCATTCAGCATCTTTCCTTGCCACTCTCATGGCAGTTAAGGGACTTAAAAGCAATCAGGTGTCTGACCTGAACTGACCTGAACTGAGCAGAGCACGAGCGTCTGTCTGAATTCTTCAGAAACACGTGCCTGAACGGCCACAGAAAGTACAATCGTATCATTGTACAGGAAGAGCTTCCACTCCAAGAACAGGAATTGGGAGGTTCATGCAGGGAGCATTTGTATTTCTGTTCCCATGTCTGTAGCTCTTCTATGAGGCTAGATGTTTGCTTCCAAGGCTGTCAAGCTTATCGTTTATGTGGACCCTAAATTCACTGCAGAAGACTTCTTTGCCAGCTTGAGCTTCTCACTCTGTGTAATGAGAACAGGAAGACTCTGCACAGTGGTAAGAAGAGTGACACTGGGAGACCATGGACAGTCCTGCTATCACTGAAGCCTGCAAGTAGAAATGCTCTTCTTGTCGGTGACACTGGTGCAGGGTCCGTATAAGAAGGGATGCACTTGTGCTTTTACAAGCCAGGACAGACATTCAGGAATTTAGGGCTCCATACTTGTCTTGCCAGAACCTTCTGCCATGAATTTAGGGAAGTCACTTAACATGAAATATTGTTCTGACAGTAGCTGGTGGGAGTCTTGCCATGGAACTCAGTCCTTTAATAAACAAATGTCCCCTGTTTGACATCTGAAAGGAAGTGCTTTGGGGCTAAGGCTCTCTCTTGCTGTGATGGTTGGTGGCCCTTTCGTCCACCAGTTACACATGGAACGAGGAATAAGAGCTAAATAATTGAATGAGAGGGAGAATTTAAGTCTCTNAGATGGAAAAGCGAACGTAGAAAACTTGTCCCTCTAAAAAGTTTCAGCCGTAGGCTGCTCTCCTCGTTGATATTTCTTGGTACTACAGAGCACTGCCACACAGTGGGAATGAGATTCAACCGGGACGATCCGATTCTCTTTTTCAGCTGAGAGGTCCCCAAACACGCCCAGGGACAAAGATCAGGCTCACCAGGTAGCTTGAACCCCCAGATGCAACGCCCACGGCGAGCATCCACCCCCGGCTGCGGGCCCTCACATACACAACGTACCTGTAACCCCGCGGTTTCGGCAGGAGCGGGGAGCAGAGGTGCCGGCCCGCCGGCACCCCCACCCCAGCGGGGACCAAGCGCCCAGGGCGGCGGGGCCGGGCGGCTCCATCCCGCGGCGGCGGCTCCATCCCGCGGCGGCGGCTCCATCCCGCGGCGGCGGCGAGTCGCGCCCGCCCTCTGCCGGCACCGGCAGCGGGACCGGCACCGGCAGCGGGACCGGCAGCGGTAGCAGCACCGGCACCGGCAGCGGTAGCAGCATCGGCACCGGCAGCGGCAGCGGCACCGGCAGCGGTAGCAGCATCGGCATCGGCACCGGCACCGGCACCGGCACCGGCAGC
>VZTQ01002001.1:43067-63691 GCA_013400755.1 Pelecanoides urinatrix | reverse complement strand
ACGCCCTGTGATCCCAAGATCACAAGTGACTGGCAAGAGATGGCTGTGGGACTCGCACGGCCTGGTTCCCAGGATGCTAGCACGTATATCAACGAACTGCCAATGCATTCAGCATCTTTCCTTGCCACTCTCATGGCAGTTAAGGGACTTAAAAGCAATCAGGTGTCTGACCTGAACTGACCTGAACTGAGCAGAGCACCAGCGTCTGTCTGAATTCTTCAGAAACACGTGCCTGAACGGCCACAGAAAGTACAATCGTATCATTGTACAGGAAGAGCTTCCACCCCAAGAACAGGAATTGGGAGGTTCATGCAGGGAGCATTTGTATTTCTGTTCCCATGTCTGTAGCTCTTCTATGAGGCTAGATGTTTGCTTCCAAGGCTGTCAAGCTTATCGTTTATGTGGACCCTAAATTCACTGCAGAAGACTTCTTTGCCAGCTTGAGCTTCTCACTCTGTGTAATGAGAACAGGAAGACTCTGCACAGTGGTAAGAAGAGTGACACTGGGAGACCATGGACAGTCCTGCTATCACTGAAGCCTGCAAGTAGAAATGCTCTTCTTGTCGGTGACACTGGTGCAGGGTCCGTATAAGAAGGGATGCACTTGTGCTTTTACAAGCCAGGACAGACATTCAGGAATTTAGGGCTCCATACTTGTCTTGCCAGAACCTTCTGCCATGAATTTAGGGAAGTCACTTAACATGAAATATTGTTCTGACAGTAGCTGGTGGGAGTCTTGCCATGGAACTCAGTCCTTTAATAAACAAATGTCCCCTGTTTGACATCTGAAAGGAAGTGCTTTGGGGCTAAGGCTCTCTCTTGCTGTGATGGTTGGTGGCCCTTTCGTCCACCAGTTACACATGGAACGAGGAATAAGAGCTAAATAATTGAATGAGAGGGAGAATTTAAGTCTCTGATTAAGGGAAAAGAAAAAAAAAAATTACCCTTGCAAAGACAACTGGGACTCACCTTCAGCTCAGGGTTTTCATACACCGTGAGGCAGAAGAGAGAAACAGAAGTGCAGACCCCTGCAAACCCGGGGGCCAGATTGGTGGCAGATAGGCCAGACTGATTTAATGTTGCAAGGAGGTCAAAGCAGAAACTTTAGCATCAAAGAAAGGAGGAGTGCTGCGAGAGCCCAGTGCTCACAACTAGCACTTACCAGAGGTATCAGATAAACTTAACCCTGCTGTCGTTATTCCTCTTGGAAAGAAAGGAGGTGAAGGCCACGACCTGTGAAGCAGAGGTCAGATGTTACAGACCATCAGACAAAGGAAGTGACAATGGGGAAAGCTTCTTCTCTGAAGCGTTACCAGATGGTAGCTAATCTCAGGCAGGGGAGAAGGCATGGCCACCAAATCTTCTTGGGCTCCCTGAACCTGACACTCAGGCATTATCAAGGGAAAAGACTGTTCTTCCAACTGTTACAAGACAGACTATGCAGTGCAACCCATGCAGTTAATCACAGCGCTGTGCTGATTTGGGACAGAAGTTGCCAAGATCAGACATACAACACGTATTTGCTTCCTAAGTGCTTCGGCATAAAAGCTGGAATCTGAAATAGCCTGAAAATTTATGCCTTAATGGAAATTTTCCCTCCTGACCCCTTTCTTTATTTTGTGAAAATGACCTGTTTCCAGATTTACAGGAAAGCACAGTCAGATCAAGGGTTGGTATGAACTGGCAGAGCCCTGTGATCAGTACTGGGGTCCATCCTAGTGACCTCTTTTATGGTAATAGTGGTGGAAATCCTTGCATGCAAATCTGCTCAGAGATTTACTGCGAGATCTCTGCTAGCTGAGCTCAGGTAGGGCTCCAGCATATTTCCAGATCTATAGCGGGGATGAGGAACCCACAAATGGGCACGCAGGTGGAGGCCAGCTCAGTGGTCCCAGAGTGGCATCTACTCGAGGCAGTAGGGCACAGACATGAGAATGGAAACTTAAATACTTCTTGTGGTGTTCATCACTACATGGCTTGCGTTTCGTCTTGTCTGAGTAGCTTATGTTTTCACCACGCTTCTGTTTTCCTGCCTGGACAAGAAGGAATAGAGTCCTCGTTATTGTAAGCAGCTGCCACGAGAGCCGCACGCAGAACGCAGAGCCGGGACGCTGCTGTGCCCGGCAAGAGCCTCGCGTGACAAAGACCATGATCGGGTTTGGGTCTCTTCCAGTCATTTCTTGTATAGGAATAGCAGGTTCACTAGGACCCCAAGCTAAGTGCTCTTACAGTCTATCTTTGGGAAACCTCANTCTATGATCTGAGTCCCTCAGTTTTGCAGAGCACGCAAAAGGTTTAAAAAAACCCCAGCCCATGGCAAACGATGGCAGTTAAACACCTTCATGAAATTCAGCGTGTGCCAAGTCGGTTCTTTCATTGCTGCGGTGGTCAGACCTCCTCAGCGTTATGCAGGTGAGCAGTATCACACACATACCTGCACGCCTTTTTCCACCGCCAGGAAAAGCAGTGAAGACATCATTCCTCACATCCTTGGCTGCTCATTGCCTTCATACCTGGAACTGTTATGATCTGATCTAAGGTCCTCACTTCTACCAGTCCTCTTGGAAACGGTGCATAGCAACATGCACTTCTTAAAATGATCCACTGTGCAATGCCGGTGTGTTTGTATCTACCCCTAGTATAATTTTGTTTGCCTGCCAGGTGGGATATCCAGCTCTGGACTGTGGAAGTGAGAGCTGCAACACAGGCCAGGGGAGGTCCAGGAATGGAGTTCAAAGCCGTGAGGTAACTAAACCGTCCCAAGCCCATTGAGATATACCCCCAAAATGATCCTGCCATGTGCTGGGAGATGTCTTCCTAACCCATTTTCTGGGTACCTCAGCCACCTTGTAATGAAGCAAGGTTACAAATACAGCAGAAAAGCGGGTTTTACCCATGATATAAGCTGTAAAACCTCTCCGAACTTGTGCTGCTTTTGCTGTTGTTACCTCCTGGGAAGTTCTGCTTCATCGTGTCCAGAGAAGGGCAACGGAGCTGGTGAAGGGCCTGGAGCACAAGTCTGATGGGGAGCGGCTGAGGGAACTGGGGGTGTTCAGCCTGGAGAAGAGGAGGCTGAGGGGAGACCTCATCGCGCTCTACAACTGCCTGAAGGGAGGTTGGAGCGAGGGGGGGTCGGTCTCTTCTGCCAAGTAACCAGCGATAGGACGAGAGGAAATGGCCTGAAGTTGCGCCAAGGGAGGTTTAGGTTGGACGTTAGGAAAAAATTCTTTCCTGCAAGAGTGGTCAGGCCTTGGCACAGGCTGCCCAGGGCAGTGGTGGAGTCCCCATCCCTGGAGGGATTTAAAAGACGTGTAGATGAGGCGCTTGGGGACATGGTTTAGTGGGCATGGGGGGGTTGGGTTGACGGTTGGACTCGATGACCTTAAAGGTCTTTCCAACCTTAATGATTCTATGGTTCTATGATTCTATCTTTTGAGTGCTGTTAACGATGACATTTCAAAGCGTTTTTCGTGTGCTAAATGTGCAGAGCTAACACAGGAAACAGAAGACACACTGCTTGCAAAGAGCCTTGCTCTGCCCATTCATACAGCTTACCACTCTTGAAATTACCTTCAAAATTTGGGTCTGTTGAATCTGGGGCACGTTTCTGGTTTCTCTTAGGCATCTTGTTGTTATTGTTGTTATTGAGATGGACTCTGCAGGGCAGGCAATCCTTTTAAAGAGAATGGACTGTTTTCCCCCCAAACTGGCAGCTATTTATCAGGAAATGGCCACAAAGTGACATTATTTTAGAACTGCAGCAGTAGAGCAGAGCTGGCTGGAACTCAAAGCTTCAGTGAAAACTTTCAGCACGATTTCAGATTTTGTTGAACAAGAGAGTTGGAGGTTTTGACTCAAATGTTTCTGAAAATAGCAAAACTCTCACCCACTCAGAGAGCTGAATGTGAAACCTCAAATTTTGACGGGGAGGGAAAAAAGCGATGACATTTTCCTTCCAGTTTTGGATCAGCCCCAACAATAAACTTCACTTTATATAGGAACGAAATAGACATAATAGGAATTAAACTGCACATAGATCATAAATAGAAAACACAAGACTAATACAAGTACTACCAGACTTGTTCAGCTATGCACAGGGCACAAAGTTGAAGAACAGCAGAAAAGAAAATGAAATAAAGGGGGGAAGATCTAGTTTATATGTTGCAAAATGAGACCAGTGTAGAGATAGAATCATAGAATCATAGAATCACTAAGGTTGGAAAAGACCTCTAAGGTCATCGAGTCCAACCGTCAACCCACCCCCCCCATGCCCACTAAACCATGCCCCCACGCGCCTCATCTACACGTCTTTTAAATCCCTCCAGGGATGGGGACTCCGCCACTGCCCTGGGCAGCCTGTGCCACGGCCTGGCCACTCTTTCAGGAAGGAAATTTCTCCTCATGTCCAACCTACACCTCCCTTGGCGCAACTTGAGGCCATAAGATGGAGGCACAGATGTAAGCGAGTTGTCCTGGTGCAGCGGGGAACACTCTTGCCCCAGCAACGGAGAGCTTGGAGGCACGGACAGGGCAAGGAGCCCGAGGCAGGGAGTCTGCACAGCCACATCAGCAAAATAAACCACCCCAGGGCCCAAAACGCCAGCGCGCGTTACGTGGAAGGGGGTAGGGGGCAAGTGAAAAGGAGGACTGGTAACGCAAGAGAGGTGAGATAACGGCAGGGAAGGTGCAAGAGCGGGAAGGGGGAAAGGAGGAGCGCTGGGTGCAAACAACAGCTCGCAGGGCCGTGAGCGGAGGGGAGCCGCCTGCTCAGGTTGGCTTGGAAAGTCTGACCATGCCGTGCAAACTGGTGGCAAACGGCGGCTGACCCGGCCTGGCTAGGAACCGAAGACGTGTCCATGCTGTCTCTGAGGACCGTGGAGGAGCCGGTGGCGGCTCTTGCCACCCAGAAGATGCTCCTCCAGAGGACTGGCCCTGCTGCAGCCCTCGGGCAGATACCTGCCCTCGCTCGCCCTGGCCTGGGCTGAGGGAATTTCAGGGAGCTGCCAGAGGTGTTTGGCAGCCACCACAAAGAGCCTCCTGCCGCGGCCAACCTCCCACAGACTTGTCTACCCGCCCGGCCCGGGGCCCCGGGAAGCGCTACCGGGGAGCAGCAGCCATACACTGGAGCGGCAGGAGCTGTTTCGGGAGAGACCGATGAATCCTTCGGCCAACAAAGCCGGCTGGGACCTACAAGCTCAGCTCCCGGCTCTGCCAGAGGCTTTCTGGGTGCCTTTGGGTGCCACTGCCCCCCGGGTCTTGCTTCTCTGACTGCGAAATGGAAGTAACGAGTATCGTCTCCTCCGTCTTGTTTATCGGCTCAAGCGATTTGCGAGCAGTTCACGTCTTGGGCTGGGTTTTTTTGCTCCCTGTCTCTCTGCGCTCCGGGCAGGGGATCCCGGGGGCACCGCCGCGGGACAAAACAGCGAGAACAACAATAACTGCACGGTCCTGGCGCAGGAGGGGGGAGGATTGTTTTCAGCCTTTGCAGCCCACGAGTGTTGGTACAAATGACAGATACAATCGGGCCTCAGGGTTTTTTTTTTACATTTATGTGTCTGGGGAAGGATGTCAGCGGCTGTTCTCAGCCACTCTGTCGAACTGAAGCTAAAGATTTGGGCAGGTGGGGGAGAGAGAGAGAGAAACGCATTGAATTGCCATCGAAAGAAACATGCATAATTCCTAGAAATGCTTTGTGTCAACTTCAAAGATCCTACTGGGAACGCAGCTTATTCTCTTACCAACATGTTTCCTTTGCAAAAGGCAGCAACTGATGTCTTTTTTTTTTTTTTTTTTTAAGCCTCCAGCAGCAGTCAGTACTTATGTTTTCTTCGTCTGAAATGCCTGTAAGTTCAATCAGCTGAAATGGCTTAAATGCAGTAAGGGATGGGGCAAGTTCACATGTCTCTCTAATAGGACCTTGAGACAAAACACGGCCTCACTGATGTAACTGGAGGTTTTGCTTCAGATCTCTGCGGATCTCTGAAGGATGAAGCAGGAAAGAAGGAAATACTTAACCCTTCTGGTAGAAGACACCATAGGAAGCAGTGAAACTAAGACAACATTCTTCTAAAGCCCCATCGCAGAGTCGTGGCTAAATCTGAATAAAGTTCTTTCTCCTCCCACTGCCTTTACAAAAGTATAAAAATGGGATTTCTGAAAATTTTCTGGTGTTGCACTTGAGAAAAAAACAAACAAAAAACCAACCAAACAAAACCCTGCAATACTTAAGCACTGTTACTTAATAATCTTTAAATGCTAACCAGCATCTAGCGTAAAGGTATCAACTTTAAAAACATATTTTCGGACCATGGTTAAGTCTAAGGTTTAACCTCAACCAGTGATTTTTTGCTTAAGCCTTAATGTGTTTATGGCATACTGCTTGTGGTGACAATCCTAGTTTCAACAGCAGTATCTCTGCTTCAAAGCCAGGTCTGTCTTCTCCTTTCACTGAACTCAGCACTCTGCTGAAAAAATTCTGTGGATTAAAAAAAAAAAAAGAACTTGTTTTAAAAACAGCCAAGAAACAAACATATTTCTGAAATTATTTAAATGTTTAAAAAGGAGAATATATCTTTTTTGTATTTATCCTGGCATTATACACACCAGCGTCATCACTTCATAGCCTCTCCTGAACCAGACAGGCTGCGAAGCCTAAAGCTTCTCTTTGATGAACACTCAGTGCCTGTTTTTGGAATTTTGTTTAATTTTTTCATCGAGGGAAGTGCTGGCACCATCTGCTGGGATTTTAGTCACTGCGACAGTAACTTTAGGATTGCAGTCCTTGTACTTATAAATATATCAAATATTCCCAGTTTGACCTGTATGGCTACTTTTTTTTTTTCAGATGCACTTAGTTGGGTTTAGATTTGAATTCCCCAGGCCTCAGCAATTCCCTGCAGTTCTGGGTGCATCTCCCTTCCCAGGGGTGGGATGCCCCAGGATCGGCTCCGTCCGGGCGCTCAGCTGCCCTCCCGCTCCGCCTCACTCCTGCTCCGTGCAGGAGGGCTCAGAAACTCTCCCGCTGTTTTTCCACCTCTTTCCTCACCTAACAGGCTTTGGCGAGTGTCGTGGTTTAACCCCAGCCGGCCGCTGAGCACCACGCAGCCGCTCGCTCACTCCCCCCACAACGGGATGGGGGAGAGAATCAGAAGGGTAAAAGTGAGAGAACTCGTGGGTTGAGATAAAGACAGTTTAATAGGTAAAGCAAAAGCCGCGCACGCAAGCAAAGCAAAACAAGGAATCCATTCACCACTTCCCATGGGCAGGCAGGTGTTCAGCCATCTCCAGGAAAGCAGGGCTCCATCACGCGTAACGGGGACTTGGGAAGACAAACGCCATCACTCCGAACATCCCCCCCTCCTTCTTCTGCGCCCAGCCTTATATGCTGAGCATGACGTCATATGGTATGGAATAGCCCATTGGCCAGCTGGGCCAGCCGTCACGGCCACGCTCCCTCCCAGCCCCCTGCACACCTGGCAGGGCATGGGAAGATGAAAAGTCCTTGACTAGCGTAAACATTACCCAGCAACAACCAAACATCAGTGTGTCATCAACACCATTCCCACACTACATCCAAAACACAGCACTGTACCAGTTAATAGGAAGAAAATCAACTCCATCCCAGCCGAAACCAGGACGGCGAGCCTGGCACACAGGGTAGGGCAGGCACATGGCTGGCTTTCAGGATGCAGGAGGGTCCGCTGACTTCTGTGCAATGGCCCAGCACCTACAGTGCAGGGGCGTCAAACGCAGCCAGCTACGGTTGCTTAACGAGCGCCTAGTGTTTAAAGACAGGGAACTCAAGCATTACCGAGATGAAGACAAACTTACAGGCAAGTCAAAAATCTTCTGAACAGTTTGGTGCTGAGACTAAAAAGATTAACGAAGGTATTTTATGACAGGACAAGGGGTAATGATTTTAAACTAAAAGAGGGTAGATTCAGACAAGATATAAGGAAAAATTTTTTTACAATGAGGGTAAACACTGGAAGAGGTGTAGGGAGGTGGTAGATGCCCCATCCCTGGAAACATTCAAGGTCAGGTTGGACGGGGCTCTGAACAACCTGATCTAGTTGATGATGTCCCTGCCCACAGCAGGGGGGATGGACTAGATGACCTTTAGAGGTCCCTTCCAACCCAAACTATTCTATGATTTTATGATTCTATTTATTAGCTTTACAGTAGCCACACAAGGAGCCAATATGACTTATTGTCCAGGTCCTGTATAAACAGATTTTATCTGCTCAGGAGGCCAATGAGTTTAAATGCAGAAGACAGAACAAGACCAGGATGAAAAATAACAGCAATGAAAGATGGAAGCATTCCTTAAGCTTGCATAAGATTCGGAGCAGGAAACAGATATCAGTCTGTGACAATATAACCAAACTCTTTTCCTGTAGACCTCAGGGCAAGATTTTAACAGGTAAAGAAGCGTGGGAACAGGGAGTCACAAAGGTCTTCTTTTTTAACATTTTCAATCTAAAATAAACCTTGTAACTGGAAATTATTGTAGTCATTAGATCTGGAAATTACTATAGAAATTAGATTCACAAGCTTGTAGGGAATGTAAAATAGAAGAATGTGTTAAGTACCGTCTATGTTTGGGTCATATCCCTCACATTTTTAGGGAAATAAGAACTATTTATTTAAAAAGAATGCATACAAGAGTATGTATCATTCATAGGGAATTGTCAAAGCTTTCACTCCCGAAGATCATAATATAGATATTTTAATAATTTGAAAGTGTTGTACTAGATATATTTACTCTGTATTTTATGGCTTATAATAAATTAAGAGATACTTATATCCTTATGATAGCTGGCTCATACATTAAATCCTAAACATAAACACCTGTTATATTTTGAGGACAATTTCCCATTTGAATCTCTAGATTTATCAAGGATAAGGTGGTTTAGTTTTTGTGTGGATCCAAAATGAAATTATTCCCCCTTAAGGTTCAAAAGCAGTTTTTAAGGTGGTACAACGGAAACATCAAAACAAAATTAATCTAATGAGATTTTGTGTTCTGGGGTGACAAAGTCGCTCAACTCTGATTTAACATGTCATCTAAAGAAAATGAGCAGAAACTTTCTACTGCAAACGATCACTCTGCAAGTCTCTCTGATGCTCTGTACTGACTTGAACACTAGCGATTGCCAATCCCTGCAGTGTGTTGCCATTTTGAGGCATTTTCAGGAACTTCTAAAAGGAGGCATAATAGTTGTGTGGCTGAACAAAGTATATGAGGTCTTGCTTTTGGAGCTGAACTTCATCGCCGATGTAAGTAGGTACCCACCTTTGGAAAACTTAAAATGTGAAACTGGGCAATTCACATTCAAGCTTTGCCTTCTTGCTGATTTTGTCAATATTTTGAATGTTGCCTCACCAAATTTTAAAGCACCAAAAGACTTGATAACAGTTGGCAAAATTCAGCATTAATAATTTGAAACAGATGCTAGACCTACCTGCATTCAGAGTTATATGCTATGAATAGGTCTGCTGGAGGGAACGGTGACGGCACCTGCCAGTTATCAGGAAAATGGTCTGACATTCAATTTGTAGAGCCATTTCTTCAGCGCAGTCTGAGACGCTGCTCAGTGCTTCTTCCAGCCTCATCTTCAATGTACTGTGGAGCACATTGTACTGCGGAATCTGACGGCCCTGGGCAGATGGAGCGGTGATGTCATCGGGCTTTTCCATTTCTACTTCCTATGAACATTTGCCTTATTCTTACATCCCAGCTCTTTCTCGACATGTTTTAGACTAGAAACATTTTTCTTTTTTTGGGTGCAGAGAAGGAATCACTTCTTTTTGATTTCAGACAAGATCTGGCAAGTGAGCTCTTGTTGCTAGTCAAAGAAAAAGCCTTAAAAAAATTAACACAGAATCTGTGTTTAGGAAAGTGATTTGCATAAGCTGTACACTTGGTTCTTAGAGTTGGAACAGTTCTAACCTATGACAAATTCCTCTGTCTGGGCTGTCTTCCAAAATCATTTTCATCGACCCTGGCAAAAGAACTGAAGTCTGCGTTCTGCGCTAATTAACGGCCTTCAGGAGAAGGGCCCCAGTTGAAATGCTGACACACTTTGTACACGCTTTATTTGTGAAAGGGGATACTGAGCCCATTTGATGGCGCCTCCTGCTCCATCATGCTGTGCAAAATTTTAAGTGGGGAAACAAAATGGGTACAGTTATGTCTTGTTAAGGTTCTGAGTTACTAAAACACTGCAGTTTTCCCTGTTAAAAAGCATGATACTGGGATTTTTTAATCTTTGACTAACATTAATAAGCAGTAAAAAGACTAAAACCATGGCAGTTCCTTAGTGAATATGAACAGACACTCACAATTTTTATGAAGCATTGTGACTTAATGCAGCTGAGTCTCTGTCTCAATAAATGTCTTCATTTTGGAAACAGCAGAATATACACCCAGTGTCCCTTTTACATAAAACTGGAAATGGCTGAAAAGGGAAGGCAGGGAGAACAGCTGTCCTGATAACTCTGTGGGGTTCTTCTAGCAGGTCTACTCAGTCCCATCAGGAAGTTTTCTGTGCTAGACCCATGAAAGGATTCATAGCTTTTAGGCACCCAAAGCATTCAATGGAATTCAGTGTCCTTGATCGAGCAAGGCAACCAGAAAATAACACATGTGGAGAGTCAGGCATACCAAAACATGGCATCCCAAAAAACTAGGGGAGACACCTCCGTAGGCACCAATAAATGGGAGATGGCATAATGTTAGTCTTCTAGAGGAGAGCATCCATCCCTGTTTGGGCTTCCCACCAAGGAGCTCTCTTCTGGAGCTTTGTGTTCGAGCCAAGAAAGCTCCTGCTTGCAAGGTTCAGCTTTCTGCAAGAGGAACATCCTACGCCAGGTTCAGATTCAGCCCCTGCTCTGTGTGCTGTGATGACCACCTTTGAGCTGAACATCCAACCACAGAGCCATCTGTGGAAGGGAGGCTGTCTTAGTCTCTTCTTCTGAAGTTGTTGACCTGAAAACTATTCAGCTGCTTTGGAGATATGAATACACACGTGCTTGGGCTGAAGAGAGAATCTGACCCTGGATGTTAACTATTTCATCCAAGTGCCCAGCAGAAGGCAAGGAAAGAAACTCCTTTTCTGGCTCCACACGAGCCTCACCTAGGAAGTGTGCTGTGAAAAGATTGATTAGACTCAACTCTGCAGCTGAACTACATGGAGAGCTCCTGTGGAGACTAATAGAGCTTAATTAGGGTTCAATACACTCACCCTGGTCAAGGAAGGGAGAGAAGTACATCTATCCAGCAGCAGATGTTCAGATGCTTAGTGACCTGTGGGAAAACACTTGGTAGAGGCAAGGCCATTTAGGCAGCTGCATGGTGTTTGAGGAATTTAAGGAATCCCAGCCCATGTCTTAGGCTTTTCTCCTTGCTCCTTTGCGATAAGTGCAGAAAAGAAAAAAAGGAAGAAGAGGAGGATTTCTCTCTCGGACATCCTTGCAGAATTTCTCTCCTCAGGCTTCGCCCTGCTTGCCTCTTGCAGCCCTCAGTAAACTATTTCATTGTGAAGCAGGAATGCACCGGTTCTGTAGCCGCTGAGACAGATCCAGGGTTTTTGCTAGCAAATAAACTAGCAAACATAATCAACATTCTTTGTGAATCCTCATCGTTGCCTTAGGAGGAGGAATTTCAAGTCTATTTTCTCTGAACCTTAAATGCGAAGTTTCCGCAAGCACAAATGCTCCAATATTTTCCCGTCTTTTTGGGTACAGAGGACAATTCTGTCTTGTTTTTGTCCCTGAAAGTATTGACTGTGCTAAACACTAGGCACGTGCTTTCAAAAGAAAAGCACCATGAATGCTTACATGTCCCTGTATTATCAGCCACGTGCTCCATCACTGGGAGACAAACGGTCCACTGAAATGCGGCTGGCCTGGACGTTCCACATACCAAGCAGATGCAAGGAGAATGCCATAGGGAAATAAGAAACACATTGTATGTGATTTAAAAGGCTTACAGCTATGGAATATCCTTCTGAAAGCCTAATGAATATCTCCAACACATACGAAATCGAAATACAAAACGCGCCCTGCATCAGAATACAAAACCACGGAACTGGAGATAATCTCTGAAGAGACCCACAAAATAAATCTACTGACAGCAGCACCTATAATCATACAACCCCAGCATTTGGCTTGTCAAAATGTCTCCAAGCTCAGGATTTTCTGTGGAGAGGAAACCGTCCACAGAGATTATTTCTTAATTTTATGCCTTCTGTTTGCCACTTAAATAAGTTTGTGTGCTGGGTTTGGGGTTTTTCTTTGTTTTGCTTTCTTAGATGCTAATACGTCCCAGACTGACTTTGACAAAGTTACTAATTATAAATTCAGCTTTCTTTCCACAGGGCTGGAAAAGGACCATTTAAACAAGCACTTGTTCAAGTGACTGAAAATACAGGCTTTTTTTTTTACCTGGTGACTGCTGAAGTGGTAATACCCTATGTTTAGATCCAGTGAGGAGAATATTTAGGAATAAGGAGGAGGGAGAAGGGAAAATCTCTCAGGATTAATCTTGTAAAGGTGCTTTTTTGCATGGATCTCCCTGGTTATTTCACATAGAAGCTCTTAGAAGTACACCTGCAGAGTTTCCACCAAAAGCTGAGGTGGCAAAGGCAAGGTGAAAGAGGTTAAGAAGATAATTTCATCCCTCGTTCTCAAAGGGAAACACAGCTCTGAAGCAATTTACTCTAGAAATGTGTTAATTCCTGAGTTTTCCCAGCTGCTGTAGTACGTGGAGGAATGGCTGGTGTGTTATAGCTGTATTGTGAGGTGAGAAGCAGGCCAGGCTCAGGGACTTTCTATCCACAAGACTGGTTGTAAGGGCTCAGAGTGTCCGCTCTGTGGTTAAGCAAGCTGAACCCGAGGTATGTAAATAGCATAGGTTGTGTTGTTTCTCCTTATCCCTGTGTCATACGCCTTACGTAAAGGAGCTATGACACACCTTAAGGGGCAGAAAGCATTCAGACTCTCCTCCTCCAGAGAATGCTAAAAGCTTACAAGCGTGCTCGAAAAGCAGTGGACAAGTTTGGCTTTGAGAACAGGCTCAGCCTTGCTCATAATGTGCACCAAGTGTATCAGGGCTTTGGAGCAAAAGCAGACACAGCATAGCAAATCCCAGGAGATGCCTTAACTTTGGGGACAAAGTTCTGGGAAAAAGCGTAGGAAGAGAACACCATACAATAATGCAAAAAATCTGCCTCCCATTCCCCAGGTTGGTCCTGCATGGACAGATGATCAAGACTGCCAGGAACAAAATATGTACTTCCACACACAAAAAGAGGAAGAAAAGTAACAGATATAATAGACAGGGACTAGGCTGAGACTCAGGAGACCAAGCTGAGAGACTTCAGCACTAATTTCTGCTCTGCCACTGACCTGCTGTAGGACCTTGGGAAACTCATTTTACTTCTCTTTTCTTGCCCACTCATAGTATAAACTCTTCAGGGTGGGGACTGTCTCTTGCTTTACATTTAAACTCTACAATGGGAACTCAGTTTTAGTTCAGGCCCGTTGGTGCTACTGCAATTGAAATAATAACATGTAAATAAATAGATTATAACAAACAGTCAAATCAATTGGTGGAAGAGTGGGGATAGGAGTGAAAAGAGATATGGGTGAAAGAATGTGAAGGAGCAGAAAAGATAGGCAGAAAGAATGGCTTGAAAGGAAGAAAGTGAGAAAAGGGAGTAAACAAATGGTAGAAGAGAAACTGAACACAGACAGACACTGGTCATTCTGAGATCAGCTGATGCCTGCAGTTTGCCACTGTTCAGAGAGAGATTTGGAAGTGACTCGAACAGAGAAAGGGGTGAACAGGCTAAGCAAAGCTTTCCCTTGTCCCCAGTAAGAGAACTAGTGCTAATACCATCCTGCCCTTCACCAGCTCTCTGCCAACCCTGGTTCCCTGTTTGTGAACTCCTAAAAAGCATTTAGTAACCCGAACCTGTAAGACACTTGGTTAAAGGCAGCGGAACCTCTCTTTAAAGACCCAGCACAACTATATCCCCAGCACACCGTTATGCCAGCATTTATGAGCCCTCCAGGGGTCATCTTCGACCTGTGCTCATGTAATTCTGCTAAAACCTTCTGGTGTGTCTGGGGCCTGACTGTCTTCAGCAACACACCGGTGTGAAATATTTTTGGATTAAGATAAAATTAAAATACAATTTTTAGAGGAAGTCTAGCTTTACTTGTGGCTAAGTGGTAGACAGACTCTAAAAGGTTACAAGTAACAGCTAAGTGGCTCAGAATATTGTGATAGAAGTTGAAGTCTATGGAGACGGCCCAAACTAATGCTTTTTAAAGTCGATGGAAAGATTTCTCTGTCTCTCTGAGTGTTGAATTGGTCTGCAAGAGACTGGATGAGATCCAATTGAGGCCCATAGTTACCAGAAGTTGCTACCAACCAGTGGCTGTTCAGTGAGTCACATTAAGCGAAAAGATGGTTGCAGTAACGTGCTCAATGACCAACGGCTGCAGACACAAAATATTTTTCATTCTTTATAGTGGTCTGGGGTCAGAAGACCAGGGAGGAAAGGGCATGAAGGCAATAACAGTAATGAAATTATCAGTCCACGCATGCCCCCCACCAAGGGGCCTGGAGGAACGGTCAGATGAATGTAAACCCCACTCTGTTTTCCGAAAGGTATTTGGTCCAGAAGGCTGCAGGCTGAAGTCACTGTGCCTGTCAGGCTGACTCCCTTTACCAGCAGTGAACCGCTGCTTTAAAATAAAAATCCAAGTATTGACCTACAACCACTACACTGCCAAATACAACTGAGATTTCTTAGAATCTGCTCTCACTGTGTCTTTTGTGTAAAATGTTTCCTAAGATGTCTTCGTGTGGCTATTAGCTATTGTAGTTGCTGTGCTGTTAAACTTCTTTAAAATGGCAAGTCAAAGCGTTTCCTTGAGATCTCTTCTGAAATCCTCTTTTGTTATGGACCACTCCCAAGCTAAACCTGGAAGACAAAAAAAAAAAAAAAAAAGAGACTGTTAAGGAATGGGTAATATTCCTTTCTTTCACCCTCACTGAAAATTACTCAGAAGCATGTTTGAGGGAGCACAGATTTCAGGTTAACCTGAAAGAAGACACTGGAATAAAAACTGGTTAAGATGAAGGATCGAATTGGTGATTATTCAGCTATTGCAAGTCTTTCAGGGGAAAGTTAGACTTAACACTGCGACACTTTTTCTACTGGTAAGGCTGGTTAATAGAATAGGACAGAACACATTGCCTAGAGAAATAGTGTAATTTTTGATTTTGGAGACTTTTAAGCAGAGACCAGGCAAATGTTTGCTAGGAACAATTTAGGTAGTGCTGATGCCATGGTGGAGGAGGGGAATAGACCAGGAGACCTCTTCAGGTCTCCTGTAAATTTATCTTCTTTGATTCTGTGCCTACAAACAGAAAGGAGTGTTAGCCAAGAAAATGCTAAACTTGGGAAGGTGTGCAGTAATGTTTTAAATCCATTTATATACAAACTAAAATTTAAGAAAATATACATATGAGATGAAGAACTGCAAATGAAAGATGACAGAGAAATAACACACAGGCATTTGAAATGTGGGCTGAAAATAAAACAGGATTCAGCTTGGAAAATGCATGCTAACATACTTGGGGAAATATAATCTGAAATAATATCCTCAGTGGGAAAGCGAAACCTGGAAATCATTTATGTTACAAAGGAGTCTTCTGGCTGATTGAGGACAGCGAATTAGATTGATGTGTTTCAAGCACCACTGTAATGGATGGAGCTCAGCTGGGACTTTCAAATTCAAGTTTGCTGCTGCTGCAACTGAGGCACACAAATAAATCCCCCAGCACTCACGGTAACAGTCTACCATCTGATTTATACCTCCATTGAAAATTTGGCTGGAAGTGTTTAGAAATTCATGCAATTTTACAATGCAAAATTAAAATGACCACCTGCCCTGGGAAATAGTTTTGTTGCTGAGTCCCTGAAGCTTCACCTGGAGACCAACAGCCAGCTCTGGAGATATGGCCTGAAGACCATCTGGCTGAACACTGTTTTCCAACAGAATGAGTAAGTTAACAGGCACCGTTCCACCCCTCCCCAATTTATGTGTAGTAAGGCAGTCTGAGCAAGGTCTTGATTCACTGACATTAGTAAATATTAAAATTCCTCTTGCTGGCTTCTTTGGACACAGAATTGTACCAATACTGGATATTCAAAATTTCTGAGATTAGCTGGAAGAAAAAACTAGGCTAGTAGGTGGAGAAGAATTCAAGTGATGAGATAAATAATAGAAAACAGTATGAAGAACTGGTAAAAAAACCACAAACACAGATATTGACAATCTCTTAGTTTCTCAATTCTTGCAAATTATTAGACGTAGTCTCTTTTACCTGCCTTGGCCACCAGCTATGTTCCCTACCAGTCTGTTCACAAGGAGATCTAAAGCCATTGAGGAAAATTCCTTCTCCACCTGATAAGAAATCAGTTTGAACTCCAGACCCTTGCTTGTGCAAGGAACTGTAAAATGTGGGTAGACAGAGATGACAGAAATACTACACCCCACCTGGTGTACTGTTGGCAGCACCTTTTTACCGAGTTTCAGAGAAAAACAACGTATTAATTTCAGAGACTTTTATTTCCTCAGAGTCCAGGAGCACTAATTTTGTTTTAGATGTTTTCTTTAACACAAAGTTTTCCATTCTGTCAGTGGCACACTCAGCAGTTCCTGCCATAAGCACAAGTCCAAGCACAGTCTGACTTCATGAAAGACCTTACATCAGCTGATGGCAGCAATGGGAAAGTCTGTGTTTGCTCTGTGTGAGATCTACGGACTCCCATAGTGAACCTATTTGTACTTACACACGGGAGTTAGATGTCCCGTTACCAGATATAAAAAAATTAGCTTGGTTCCCTCTGTCTCCAATACTCACTTTGTGATTGTTGTGTCTTTTTCTAACTACTCCAATTGGATGTTCCCATGGGCTCTTGACAGCTCTTACTTGTCCATTTGGAAGGAAACAGGAGGTAACGTTTGCAGAGGAGCTAACCTACAATCTGAGAAGTCTGCCTCCTAGCTCTGTTAAGATGATAGCCACGGAGTAAACCAATCCTTCCACTTCTCCCTGCTCTTGATACTATTTCTCCATCCAAAGCAAGCTTTAATTAGACCTCCCTGTTTTAACTACATCACGCGCTGAAATGAGATCATCGCTATACTCTGGCAAATGAGGTTGATCTGTGTGGTCCTCCAGCTGCGCAGAGTGCTTTTCTCCATGAAACTTTTCCCGTTCACTGTGAAAGGCATTTTGTTGTCTGACATTTCTTCTTTCTTTTTCAGTGTACCTTATGAACACACGGAAAGGGTCTGATGTTGGGCTTCACCAGATTAAGCCGCGTTGGACAAAATAATTTACTGAGTTCATTGTGCAGGATCCTCTCCGAGGGCCTTCAGTGGTGGAAAATACAGCATGACTACTGGCACAAGCCATGCCGGTTTTCTGCTGTGAAATAAATACTGGACTGGCAAGATCTGCCCATGCAGGGAGCCGAGCCGTCTGGGAAGGTCACAGCCCAGGTCACCCAGACTCATGCTGTCTCCCCACTACGGTCCTAGTTCTGTGGCAGGAGCCCCTTAGGGTGCAGAGCGTCAGTTTGTTTACTGCACTCAACGGAGTCATTCCAGGTTTAACGCTAGTGCAAACACGATCAAATTTGGGCAAAAATAACTTCAATAGGCTGCAAGGAGGAGAAACGTGCGAGTTCTCAATTCTCTGACCTTCTTTATAGCCTTAATGTATATCTACTGGCTATGTAAGTGTTCCTAAAGTAACACAAATGTCTGGCCAGGATCAGCTATGAAGCACAGTTATAAATCCTGGTGAAGGGTAGTGATTACTTACTGGTATTTACTTTACCTCTGTTATTTTAGTTATGCCTTCTAGTACATTTCTAAATAAATTCCCTTCTTGCTTTAATATTTAAAGACCTCTTGCACAAGACATCATGTTATATATCCATTCACATGAAATCTTGTAACCCACATAGACATATTTAATTTTTCAAAAAATCACATCCTATGGCCCATTATAAATTTTGTGTCTTCTAAATTTTCTCCATTATTTCAGTATTTTTCTGTTAAAGCAGTTTCTTGGACTAGATTTACTCTTCAAGGAGCAATCTCATGGGGGTGTACAACAGAAGACTATGGTACCCTTGTACTTTAAGTCAGGCCTTAACATATTTCCCTATAGTCTCTCTGCCTCTGTGAAATAGTGTATTGAAAACACATCTTCACTGTCACTCCTTGGTCTCTTTTGGTGCTGTTTTCCTGGTTTCTGCTTTCCACCGTGTATTTGTATTTCAGGTTTTTTTACAGCTGCCTTGCATTTTTCTAAATTCTGTCTTGAGAATATATCTCTTTCTGATATTATAAATTATATTATAAATATATTATTCTGTCTCTCCTGACACCGTATGCAATCTCTCCTTATGTCATAAATTTAGTTTTTTGTGCATCATATTCTATGCCCTCAGTGGTAATTTTTGTCTTTTTCCTATTGGCATTATCTAAAAATTTCAATAACATACTATTTTCTCTAATTTCCACATTATGTAAAATTACTCTTAACCTGCAGTCCCGAAATTTGTATCCGTCATGCTCTCCCTGGATCTCTGTGATTTTTCTCATATCACTATGCAGATTTCTAGAGAGCAGACTACGCACTACAGAACAAAAATCTCGGTTATTTAGACACCAGTCACAAACTTGCAAATGCTTTCAAGTGGATAAAGAGCGAAGTTTGAGGAATGCTAAAACCGTAGTGAGTGCTTGCTGGGGGACAAGGACCAGCCAGAGTGCATGAGTGACCTGCAAACCCTACGTCGCTCCAGAGAGCAAGGAGTTGCCTTTCCTTGGATGCTCCCACTTTCTCATTCCATTCATGGGCAGTTATCTAGCAAGCAGAGGGAGAATCAAGCTGTATTGCATGCAGTGGGTTCAGAGGAGAAACAAACCTGGTAACGACTCAGTATCTCCTGGGCTTGACTCCAAGCAAAGTTAAAACTCGAGGTAAAAGGGCTTAGGTTGCTCTGCACTGGGCCAAACTCTGCCTGAGGAAAGATACTCAGAAAGGGTAGGAACCCTGTGGTGGAGGCAGCCAAGAAGAGCACACAAAATTTTCTTCAAGGAGGCAGGTAAACGGTAGTTTTTGTGACTGACATTTTTTTTTGGACAGATTTCCGCAGCTATTTTGCATGCTTTTTTAATTCATACATATGCCAAGCAGGAGTAATACAACTAGTATCAACTCCTACAAATCACTGGTGTATAAATGAGTCTGAGATGATGGAGTTCTGCTCAGTGCTTGGCTGACATCAGCACGCTGTGCTTTGCTGGCCCAGCATCATGCTGCTAGTCAGGACATGACAGGCAATGGCCCTGCTCACGAGTTTTTAAGCAGCCAGTTCCACTGAACAGAGTTGCCTACAGCCTCACCAGACTGCCTTTCCTTCTTGTATTTCAGCATTGCTTGTAAAATTTCTCCTACTTCGTACCCCTTTTCTACCGCTACTGATGACACTTTCTGAAGCTGCAGAAAACCAGAAACACAGCAGAAGCGTGTTATACATCAGAAGCGATATACAGGTGTGATATACCAGACGTACTGATAACGTCAGTTATTTTGAAGGGGAACTGAAGAAACTGTGCACATGCATGTGTCTCTGTCTGTGAGTGAGCGTGATGCAGCAGATGCATCCCAGTCCTCTACTTCCATCCTGCCATTGGAAGCTTACATTCTCCATGGCTGGATTCTGTACGAGGCTATCAAGCGGAATGATTATAAGACATGAAGAGCTGCTGTATGCTAGGTCATTAGTGAAGGGGAGAAGACTCCAAACACAACTCAGGCTGCTCTTCATTGTCAAAGTTGAAAGAAATATAATAAATAGAGAATGAAAAGTAATTTGGGATTCTGAATTATTTGGATACTCAGAATCCATAGCAATTCAGTAACATGGGTAAAAATGTTTGTGAACAACTCATAATGTTTATAAATGTAAATATTTCTTTATTAAATGGCATTGCCATTAGAACATTTCTGAATGTAAACATCATAATTTACGTAATAAATGTTGGAAGCAAATGTGTTTGTTACCTTTAAAATTAGACCCACTGAATTTGTGGGAAATCATAGAATCAGAGAATCATTGAGGTTGGAAAAGACCTCTAGGATCATCGAGTCCAACTGTCAACCCAACCCCCCCATGCCCACTAAACCATGTCCCCAAGCGCCTCATCTACACGTCTTTTAAATTCCTCCAGGGATGGGGACTCCACCACTGCCCTGGGCAGCCTGTGCCAAGGCCTGACCACTCTTCCAGGAAAGAATTTTTTCCTAATGTCCAGTCTAAACCTCCCTTGGCACAACTTGAGGCCGTTTCCTCTCGTCCTATCGCTGTTACTTGGGAGAAGAGACCGACCCCCCCTCGCTCCAACCTCCCTTCAGGCAGTTGCAGAGCGCGATGAGGTCTCCCCTCAGCCTCCTCTTCTCCAGGCTGAACACCCCCAGTTCCCTCAGCCGCTCCTCATCAGACTTGTGCTCCAGGCCC
>VZTQ01002001.1:0-42950 GCA_013400755.1 Pelecanoides urinatrix | reverse complement strand
CCTCATCCACGAGGCGGGTCACCTGGTCATAGAAGGAGATCAGGTTGGTCAAGCAGGACCTGCCTTCCATGAACCCGTGCTGGCTGGGCCTGATCCCCTGGTTGTCCCGCACACGGCTCGTGAGCGCCCTCAAGATGAACCTTTCCATAATCTTCCCCGGCACCGAGGTCAGGCTGACCGGCCTGTAGTTCCCCGGATCCTCCTTCCGGCCCTTCTTGTAGATGGGTGTCACATTGGCAGCCTCCAGTCGTCCGGGACCTCCCCCGTTAACCAGGACTGCTGGTAAATGATGGAGAGTGGCTTGGCAAGCTCCTCCGCCAGCTCTCTCAGCACCCTCAGGTGGATCCCATCCGGCCCTATACAGCATATAAGATAATTTTGCACCACCTTTGTGATGAGCTAAAGGTACATATTTTTCTTTATGTCTTTAATTCCTATTAGTTTACTATTTTGTAATAAGACAGTAGATTTAATATTACCACATTGCTACTGTGGGCACTAGCTTAAAAAAAGAAATGTCTAGAAAAGATTTAAGAAAATTTTTGTTCCCCTTAAGGCAGTCCGATTGGGAGAACCAACCAAACAACTAAGTACAATCAGGTTCTAATTTCTGCCTTGCTCACCTTATTCATGAACTCCTCATTGCCATCCAAAGTGCAAAGCACAGGCATGTCTGCCTGAGAGGCAATCACCCACTGCGAAAGGGCTCAGAGCTGTACATATACATTTTCAGCAGGATTTTGATTCACCGCTACCACCCTGTGTCCTGCTGCAGTACCTTTACTGGATCCAGCCACGAAGTTAGGAGTTCCCATGCCCTTAGAGCCTACTGATCCTGTGCCATCATCACCGGTCCCTGGCTCTGCCAGCAGTGACTCAGCGTTGCTGTATTTAACTAGCATAAGACGCAGCTTTAGCACTGTGTCCACCAGACTGCCAATGAATTGTGCGCTGTTCCTGTCTTCTCTGCTCAGACCGAGTTGATCAGTAAGCATTTTAGTCAGTCCAGACATGGCCTCTTCACAGGATTGCTCAGTGTCTGAAAGGCCAATATGTCCCTTAGTGATTTTGCCAGTGTTTTGGTTTGTTTCATCAACAGTTGGATTTCCAGGCTGACCTTCTACTTTGCAAACAAAAAAACCTCTTCTGTTTTTTGTTTATTAACTTCCGGATTAGTACTAATGTAGCACTGGACTTATCATTTTCAGGCTTCTGCCTTTCAGTGTCTGACTTCCGTGAATCTGGTTCTTCAGCTTCTTTTGATGGATCCTGACATCTTTTTGAAAATGTTAGGAAGGTGGGACCAATGGGTCTCCTGTAATAATAACCCAAAGGCAGCATGACCTGCTTTGCTAACATTGCTACCTTCTGTTTCTTTCTCATTGACATTCTTCTGCTAGATTAGATGACAATCTATGGGCAATAATGCAATCACAATCAAGCCCATGAATCTGGTAACATTTTGGCTACATCCCAAATTTATGAACTCCAGGGCATGTTCCTTGGTGATCACGTTTCAGCTTCCCTTCCTGGTTGTGATTTTGAGCATTGGCTGCATTGGGTTTGGTTTTCATGCCAGAGGGTAAACCCTTGCTTAATAATGTGTTTACCCGCTGCATCTGCACGGGTCATAGAATCATAGAATCATAGAATCACTAAGGCTGGAAAAGACCTCTAAGATCATCAAGTTCAACCGTCAACCCAACACCCCCATGCCCACTAAACCATGTCCCCAAGCGCCTCATCTACACGTCTTTTAAATCCCTCCAGGGATGGGGACTCCACCACTGCCCTGGGCAGCCTGTGCCAAGGCCTGATCACTCTTGCAGGAAAGAATTTTTTCCTAATGTCCAACCTAAACCTCCCTTGGCACAACTTGAGGCCGTTTCCTCTCGTCCCATCGCTGTTACTTGGGAGAAGAGACCGACCCCCCCCTCGCTCCAACCTCCCTTCAGGCAGTTGCAGAGCGCGATGAGGTCTCCCCTCAGCCTCCTCTTCTCCAGGCTGAACACCCCCAGTTCCCTCAGCCGCTCCCCATCAGACTTGTGCTCCAGGCCCTTCCCCAGCTCCGTTGCCCTTCTCTGGACACGCTCCAGCCCCTCCATGTCCTTCTTGTCGTGAGGGGCCCAAAACTGAACCCAGGATTCGAGGTGCGGCCTCCCCAGTGCCCAGTACAGGGGCACGATCCCCTCCCTGCTCCTGCTGGCCACACCAGTGCTGATACAGGCCAGGATGCCGTTGGCCTTCTTGGCCACCTGGTCATTTCTTTTTCTTTCAGCAGTGTTTTAATCTTTGTTGCTGCAAACCTCAATTCTGAGCCTTTGCCTCTGTTCGTGAACCTGTCTTCACAGAGGCGTATGCTGGATGTTATCTCCTCCAGGTTTTTGCACTATCAAGGTAGAATGCAAATGATTCAACATTGCTTGTACAATTTCTGCAGCCTTACGACTGCCTAGAGTGAACAGAGTCAGCTTCACTGAAGAAGCAAAATCTGAATTAGTCAAGAGTTTGCCTGCTAGGTCATGTAATTTTTCGTACATGAGTCTACTCAGTCTGAAACCACGGCCTTAGAGTGCTTCAGTAACACATTTTCAGCACAATACAAGCTGTGTTTGAGTCATTTGCCTGACCTTCCATGTTCTTCATAACTGAGACCACCGTGACTGAAACCACATTAGTTGCATAAATTAGTATCTCTTTGCTTAAATTATTTGCAAGTTCATCTTGGCCAAAATGTTTTTGTCATGGCATTTTCCCTTCTCCTATTATCCTACCCTTCTCTCCTGGAAGAGCTCATTTCTATTGGAAGACGGTTTATTTCTTTATAAAAAATGCCTTCTTGGAAGGTGGACTCTCTTCATATTTAGTTTCTTTCATATTGACATGAGTAACATTTGCTGATGCATTATTTTTATCTTTATTTGTACCCAGTCCAACAGATTTATGACTAGTCTTTCCAAGAACAGCAAAACATGGGTCAGGGCCATCTGACTTTTCATTAATCTCTTTATGTGTCGTTGCAATGACAAGTTTAGAGAGCCTGTCAGCATAAAAGGAAACCTCTTCCAACTCTCACTTGCCTTCAAGTAGTGACCTCACCCTCTGCGCCCTTTGGTTCCTTTGGATTTGGAGTGATTTTCATCTTCAAGTGAAAATCTGGTGGCCCAGCGCTGCATCTGAAAACCGGACTAATATGTTCACCGTAGATACTGAATCCTCCTGGTGATACGCTGCACTGTTTGAGGCTCTGCCCCTCAGCAGATGGTTGTCTTGAATTTCCATCACTCATGCTTTTCAGCGCATCCTCAATGCTGAGTGCACATCTTGCGGGGTCTTTTTGAAACCAGCTCGAATGGATCAGATTCCTGAATCAGTCTCAGGAATAAAACAAAATGGAAATACATAATGATTTGTTATCCACACCTTTGTCCCTTGGCACAAAGGCTCTTTCCATGTCAAGGAGTTGTGTGTGAGTACCAGGTGAAATTCTGATTGCTCTTGGGGACTACAGATGAATCAGTATGTATGCTGATCTCGGTGGTATGGTGTTAATGGTAGAACTAGCTCCACCAGTGGCATAAACCATGTGAATACTGATATGAATAAAGGTCAGCTGGTTTTGCCATCATACTGTTAAAGTTTAAAGTTTTTTTTTTTTCTGTTGGGGGCTACTGTTGCTCCCTAAGTGATGGTTACTGCTGTCTAATAGGCTCTATTGCAGCTTCATGACTGAGGACACATCTAATTTCAGGTTGGATTAAAACCATAGACTCTAAATCACTACTCCTCTGTGGTCTTGTTTTTTACAATCATTGTACAGTCAGCCAGCTACTCCAACTGTATATCTTTCCACAGAATGAAGGAGACCACACATTTGAAAAGGAAAGAGTGAGAGAAGAAGCCCAGAAGAATGAAGGGATTTATGGACAGGTATCTCAAAATATTTTGCATTTTCTGAACTTGTCTGGGGAGTTGAAACAACTAGTCTTTTTGCCTAGCATTGCTCTCAAGTCAGCATCTGCGGCAAGATTGTATGAAAAATTGTATATGTGTCAGTATAAATAGTGCAGTGAATACTGGGAAAAATGTGGGGACACAGCATGTGGGTATGTCATTTCAGCAGGCAGCACTAATTCTAGAGGCAGAATTTCCTAGGCTCATCCCCTCTGAAAGGCTAAAAATGGCTTTGGCATAAGAAGGGTTTGCAACTGGAGAATATATCCTACACTTAGTACTGACGCAAGCTAAAGTTTGTGGTAGACTTCAAAATTGTAGGCATAGCGACAGGTATGCTCACCAAGATGGGCATGACCTTATTTACGTATTTGTAGCTCAGTTAGGTAACAACAGAATGGCAGGGACTTGATTTAGCCTGCTAGAATTCAGGATAAGCCATTTTACCAGTGGCACTCTCATCCAGACAGTATTTCCACGGTCACAGTAGAAATATGAGGCAGTTTACAGCTGTGCCACTCCTTATTGTCCGAAAGCTTCCGTTTTTTTCAGACTGGCATTAAACAATATTTGGGTCTCTCTGACTGCACTTAAAGGCCTATTTCCACTAGCTGGAACAGTCAGTGTGTTTGGCATCCACTTCAGTGGCCAGCTGTGTCTTCTCAGCTAGATACCTTCCGTGCTGTGGCTGTGCCACAAATGATTACCTTCCTTATGTTTCTGTCACAGAGCATGGATTTGTATGCCCACCTGGCTGTTTGAAACTCGTAGGTTTTTTATTTACCCTGACATGCACCAGTGGACATAGGATAAAGAATTGCAATCCTTCACTATGTTTTATGTTATTTTCTTATCTCTCCTCCTTTAGTGACTCCTTTGAATAGAGTGGTCTCCTTTCTCCTACCTTCCTCAGACTAGCTCCTTTCCACCACCTTTTCTGTCATTTGTGAAAGGTGTATATCTATTGTAAGCTGAAATACCAGCGATTATCATAAAGATTCAGCGGAAAAAACATTATTTGTCCATGGCCTCTTCTTCTTCTTTCTATGTCTTTTTCCTCTCACCTGTTCTTCTGTCTTTAATTTCTACTTAGAAATAGGATTTTCCAGTATTTAGTTTCTCTCTAAAGCCATTGCAAACAATCCCCAACACAGAGTTTTGCCATTTTTTTTCCCCCCATCAATCTTTGTATCAGTATTTGGAAGTTAAACAAAACCCAAACATTCTGTTAAACTCAGGGTATGCGGCTGCATGAATGTGAAGAGATAGAAAATTAGTACTGTGTCAAAGAATGTTCAGTCAAAATTTTGAATATGTGATTGCTACACAGAGAATGCAGACTGAACTATACATGCTTCTAGAATTACTCCCCCTTGACATCCAAGTCCTCATATACAGTAAGTGAACCTTTGTAGTTCCTCTAAGAAACCAGAGCACCTTTGCTGAGTGGTCTGAAAGAGCTAGTCTAGACTTACCCAGGTCTAGCTTCAACTCAGAATTACTTGGTTTGGATTAACACAAAATCTTAATTCAAATACTCGTGGCTTGTGCCAACGATAATGTTATTAAGCACTGAGGAACATGGTCTGGAAAAGTATGCAATGGTTTACTTTGGCTGATAAGAAAACATGTATATATCAGATGAGGAATTCTTAGTCTCAGTTCTCTGCATGTGCTTACCCAATTTACAGTACAAGAAACTGAAGAATTTTGCTTTCCCTTATTTAGACAACAAATTCCTTACCGCAAAGCAGCAGTAACTACCGTTTGTAGGCAACAGCGACATTCCTATGTTCAAGGGATGACAGTCCTAGAATTAAGCAATTGGAAGAATCCAAAGTTGTGTTGCACATGTACAAACATTTGGTATTTGGTGTTCCTTTTATTAGCAAATTTAACACGGAAAAGGTGTAACTTTCTTAAAAATATTTAACCAGATACAATCCTCTTTCTTGCTTTTCTGGGTGCTTTTTCTACAAGCAGATGCATATATAAAACAATTAAAAGAAACACATTTTTTACTGTCCAATTCTGTTCTTTCTTGCCTCCAAGAATATAATGATCCACTTTACAGAGCTCTCTGGCTCTGCAGCCAATCAATACCATCAGATATCAATGAGTAAAAAAAAAAAATTCAAGAAAGGCATGGATATGAAAAGAAAAGAAGTGTTTACAGTATGCAGTGAATTATGGAAATATGAGGTTTTCAATTTTTCACCAGAGAAAAGTCAGAATTTAATTTGGTGGCTTAATACTTTTCTTGCACCTATGGACAGACTCACACACTGAAACTGGGATTTTTCAGAGAAAATGAAGGTCTTCCAAAAATCTCTGTCTGAATGAAAATAAAAGTATCAAAAATAAAAGAAGTTTTTGTAGGCTGAGCTTGCAATTTTCTTTAAATTCATGCAAGCATGTATATTACACATAGATTTCTAAAGGAGTAGAAAGTTGTAATTTAATACTGTAAGTCCAGAAAATGCCTCTTGCCTCTTCTGGAGATGAGCGGTATTTAAATTAAGTTTTTGAAATAACTTACCTTTTTGTTCCTGCAACAGGCTGAAAGATTGTGATTTTCCTCAGTGTTTCCAAGAAAAACTCCTGTAGGCAGTCATGTATAGCTACAGTCTAAAATGGACAAAAATTGTTGTTAAGATATCTTTGTGAATGGCAACACCAGCACTGTACTTTTGCTAATTTTTATTAGGGTTCTCACAATGCATTTGAGAGCAACATGAATCAAATGCAGCAATATTATTGGCATTTAGAAAATCTTGTTAGATGCTGAAATAGTAACTGAGAAGTATGAAAAAGAGAAAGGCAGCAAAACAAGAACCTATCAAATTCTCTCTTGTTCTCATTTGGTCAAAAGTGATGGCTTAGATGTGGATAATCTGCTGGCTTTAATCAGGCTTTCATTTAGTCCATGGGCACGAATTTGCTGAAGCAATGTACTTCAGAAGTCTAGCCTTGTGCACCCTGAGGTATCTACCTACCCTCCCAGGCGCATAAGCAGTAGCTCTGATACATGTTGTTTGGAAATAATTTTTTGCAGAGAGAGCACCCACTTTGTTAAATATTATGTTAGTTTCTTTTTTTTGTAGCATGCATAATTCAAATGCCACCTCCCTTTCATGCTATATAAAATACTGTTCCCCAATAACCTTCGTCTATCTTTCTCCAAAGGAATTTTCTGCGTTTGTTTTTTTTTTGTTGTTTTTTTTTAATTATTATTTTCTACATAAACTACCCTGTAGCAATTGCAATTATGGCAAAGTATAAACCGAAATATAATTCACTGAGCAGACTTTGTATCACTAGTGTTATTCAATAGTGTTGAGAAAGAGTTGGGCTCCAAAGTTTAAAATGCTCTAGATCCTTCAAAGTCTTATGCAGATGATTAATTTTACAGTTTTGAAGATTTTCTGTTGATTTCAGTGAGCCTGTCCACGAAGGGTACTTCAGCAGATGTTCACGTTTGAAAGAGAATGCTACAGCATTCACATAACACATGCTGTCTTATCCTACTTCACTTAAGAAATCTCGTGTTTTAAAAATATCACAAAATGCCACAGAAATCCTAGTGTGCAGCACTACTGCTGCAGAATTTGGATTAACTTCGCTGCAAAGGTTTAGTAATTGACTGTCCTGGTTTTGGCCGGACATCGATACAGTGAAATAGGGGAAGGTTGTCAACTGCATAGTTTTTCTCTTTTCCATGGATGTTTTTCATTTATTTAATGTTACAAAAACCACCTAATATTACAAACAGTAGCCATGAGGAGACTTTGATTTCTCTATTTAGTATTTTGTGCATTTGACGTGCATTTTGACTGTTTTTTCAATCATATCATCCTCTCATCCGATTTCCTACTTTATTTGAGTGTTCCATATGGCTATAGGTGGGACAAGATGCTTACAACTTGGATTAGAAAATCCTGATAAGGAAATCTCAAGAACAGATATGGTACCTGCAATTTTTTTTGTTAATTTTATTTTGGAAATGACTAATTTTCAAGTTGACCTTGTCCCTTTAAATCAGAAAAAAAACCCCAGCTCAATTCATTCCACCCATTTATGGTGGCATGAAGCCTACCTTGCTGGAGAGCAAAGGAGACCAAGAAAAACAGTTCTGCCAGTGCAATTCAGCAAGAGGATAAATGGGAATGGGAAGCCTCAGTGATGTCTTGCTGTCATTGAACCTAACTGTAACGGAAGATTAATTCACCCCGACCTACCCAGAAAGTGAATCTCTTACCAGATAAGGCAATTAGTGCTCGCTGAGGAAGAGCTGTTGGAAACTAAGATTTATGGATTACAGGCAACATAAATAGAAGCATTCTGATAATTGTTTGAAGCAGTGTTTTACACAGATCCTGGGTGTGACCGATGAGTGAACCTCAACAATGGAAAAAGCCTCTGAAGAGATCGGCAGGGGCCGCGTGCTCATGAAGCCGAGGGAAGAATGCACGGAGTGACTGACCACAGCTGTTGCACAGAAACCTGAACTTCCCTTGACACAAAGGGGACTGGAGGGTGGCCTTTGTTCTAGGTAAATGGCTACATCAGCTGTGAATAAACCAGCTGTAAACTGCTCATCTCTGACCTCATCAAAAGAGCACAAATGTCTTCCTGCGTTAGCCAGACCAGGATGAGAAGTGTATACGTGAGAAACGTCTTTGAAATACTTCTAGACTATTCACTTCTGAGACTTCTCACGATAGTCTTCCTGGTCCCGCGCCTGAGCTGGCTTCAAACCACATGTTACTTCCCAGCAGCAGAGGGTGCCCACCATCATGACGTAGAGGTACAGAGACCCATGACGAGAGACGCGTTTGTATTGTGTCAGCTGTCTACTGCAATTGCTAGAGTCTGCTACGCGTAACTTGTATTGGTATTGCAATTAAAATACATTGCTGTGCCATTCTGCTAAATTAAAATCCCATGTAACATCAAATAATTTCAGGTGAGTAAATCTGGTATTAAACATTAAGCCCCCCCCCAAGTGTGGAATATCTAAAAGCACCTAATTAGAGAGTATTGGACTCTGACACTGGGTCAGATGGGCCGAGTGGGATCCAGGACAGCCAAAGTATCAACTACCTCTTAGCTTACATCCAAGATCTACTGGAAGGACAATGGATGTAGGTGCTCACTGTTTGCCCCGGGGTTACCACTGGCCCAACGTAGCCACATACTCACATCGGTGGCATAACAATGCTGTGGGCACCCCCGTTCCCTCTGCACCTTCCTCTGAATTCTAGGGGATGTGGTTGCCGTGTGCCCTCACCTTCCCCTTCCTATGACACTTCTGTCCCAGAGGCCCCACGTGTAGGTGTAACATCAGTTTCAACCGAGGCTGAATTTAACCCACTGTAGCTTTTAGTTTATCTAAGAAAAAGCTTTTATTGATAACACTAAAATAATTTGTTTATGTAGGTCTTAATGTGAGATGGTCACATCTGTTTTTCTCAGTTATTTATTGTTATATACAATGAGAAAGACAATTTGTGGTGAGGCAGGGATAACTTAGGATACCACTCTTACAAGGATAAAGAAAACAATAACAGTATTGCCTACTAAGAAACAATTTAAAAAAAACCAAAACAGGTATTATAAAAGCTGTAATTCTATATAAACAGAAGAAGCTGAAGGATTGGGATATTAACCTAAAAATATGCTACCTATAGGAAATAAAGTTAACCAATAACAATAATATCAATACTCTATTCTAATATAGGGCTTTTCATGAGTGTATTTCTGAGTGTTTCACAAAGTAGGCGTCGTTAATACACCTTCTGGATGGGGAAGCTGAGATGTGACAATGTGACCTGACTTCTATATGTCATGGAGCAGACCAGCAGCAAAACTGGGAACACACCCTTGGTCTCCTGAGTGCTAACCCTGTGCTTGATCCACTGGCAATGCTGTGATCCCCTTCTGCCATCTACAGTATATAGTCTAGCTTTGTCTAAGTCAAATTCATAATTAGCATCACAGGAAACAACCGATCACGCAAAGATCTCTGTTTTCGTGCACTCAGAAATGGCTTTCGTTCTGATTCACGGGGTGCTTCAATTGCAGCCATGAGAAGTTGACACCTCAGGGAAATCACATAACAACATATAAATCAAACACTGCTCAGGGAGTTAGCAAATGAAACAGATGCAAGATACCACGAAGGAGACGCAACACAGCATGTACGGAGCAGAGGTACTTCCCGCCTTCCGCCCTGCCCCCCTCCTGACTGCTGGCCTAAGCCACCCAAACACCTCGTCCGGGAAACCCAGCAGAAAAGGAAGGAGGAGCTTTCAGAGGAAGGAGAATATCTACTGGCTGTTCTTCACACACCTCTCGCAAAAGCCACATTAGGGACAAGGGAGACTATGGCGAGGGGAAGTCTCGGAAGCGAACAGGCTAGAGAGGTTTCCTAAGCAGCTGAAACATCCAGGTGAATTCAAAGGATGGTGAAATCAAAAAGCAAATGGGGTCTCCAGGCATTAACTCAGGTTCTTCTTTATCCCTTACATGCACTGAATAATCTGAAGAATCGACTGGNAGCGGCCGGCCGGGGTTAAACCACGACAACTTTCCTACCTCAGCAGCTCCAGCGTGTTTGTTGGGCCCAGGGAGCTTTCAAAGGATGGATTTATAACTAAGCTGTTCGGTCGTTCTCACCAGACAGGCTCTTTGGTCTCCTGCTTATCTTGCTCCAGCCAGAAAGCAGAGTGACATCAGTATTTCCATAACAAGAGTAAGGCCACAAGGAGACCAAGGGTGCAGGGTTGTGTGGAAACTGAGGCATGCCGTTCGTACCTGCCAGCCCTTAGAGTCAGCATTTGCAACCAGCCCGCTGTTCCCTGAAGTAGGAGAGCTGAGAGATGCCAGAAACACTCAGCACGGGACTCAATAAATCCTCACACATTTTAGGTGATTAGTAGCCCTGAGGCTGCTTTTAGATGTTTGGCTCTAACTTCCCTGGGATTCAAATACGGTGAGATAGTCCTTAATCAGCAATCTGATGTTCCAAATTGTTTTTAAAATCAAATTCAGCTCCCTGTAAATTGCACATTTAACCTAGTTAACTTGTAATTGGAGCTGTAACAAGTTGGATGTGTCCATTATCTTATTGCTTTTTTTTTTATGATTACATCATCATAAGACATAAGCATCTCTGGTCAACTAGCACATCTTATCCCTACAACAGCACTGCTGAAATAGGAAAATATTCTCTTAAAAATGGAGAGTGGAAACCACAGAGCTCTGGTTCATCTCTCCTAAAATCAGGCAAGCCTGGAGCAGAAGACACATCTCCTGATTTATAGTCCTTTGCCTTAGCCTTAATTCATCCTTCTCCTTCTAGTCCAAGCTTAGAATTTGTTATAAAATCACTTCCCATGGACTTTTATGTCACCGTACAGAACAATTAAAGGGTCAAGTCCCCACAGCAAGAGGCGCCGACTTGGATCAAGAACAAGACGTGCGTGTGAGATGCGGGAATTGGACAGACACTTTCATGCGGCTCTGCGCCATTTCTGAAACAAGGCTAGGTACCCAGTTCCGCGTGGCAAATTTGCACTGCTTTCGTGCTTTTCACGATCATTTGTAGACCGTGAGCATCAGCTTTTTTGTACCATAGCTAAGCACAACCGTACAAACTGGGTTTCCCAAAGGCGTTGAGGCAGGCTGGGCCGCCCAGAAAAGCTGTGGTGAGACCGTCAGGCACGGTGAAAGTGGAGAAAGCAGTGGTGGGCAGGTAGTTTGGGGGTAGGAAGCGGAGGGGGCCCGCTGCTATGGTTCCCGGCTACCAGCAAAAAGAGTCGAGCACGTTTAGTTCGGTGTGCGCCCGCCTTACAGGTCCATGAAAAAAAGTATGTTGTGGCTGAAAACTGGAGATGGCCATACTTCACAGAGCATCCAGATTTTTGCCCCAAACCCCAAATAACCTGCTATGCCACAGCTCTGGCAGAACTGCCATTTGGATTTGCGTCAGAACAGTTAAAATCGAGTATTTTGGAATCTGTCCAAATTGCCAGAAATATTCCCTGACTGTTCTGCTTTTTACCGCGCTGAAGCTTTAAAAACTTTTTGGTGAATATGACCACCAGCTACAGCGGTGTAAGCCAGGTTACAAAAGAATGGCCATTTGTATTCAATGCAGACCAAAAAGCAATGGGAACCCATGGGAAAAACGAGGCTGTAACAGCGCGAGTGGCAGATTTAGAGGGCCCTGCATGTGATCGTGATGCAACATTCACAGCAGCACTTGCTCAGGGGAAAAAGTCTCAGTGAAGTGTTGAAGACCTAGGACGACAGAGGCAGTTAGGAATTTTAGAGTAGTTGCATGTCTGTAATCATAAAATTGTTTAATCCCCATTTAAGGCTAATTTAATGAGGCCAGGTAATTCAAGGCATAAGTAAGGCGTTCCTGAAAATGTTTTCGATCAGTCCAGCTCAGTCGTGGCTGAAGTCACTGTCATTTAATTGTTGAACTTGGCTCGTTTCCCACTAGACAGGCACTTGGAAGCAAGGCCCTGTGAAACAGCAGTTCCCCTAGAGAGATTAATAAATATTTAAGCTTGGGGTTTTCAAATGCACCGGCAAGCCTTGGGGGTCATCCTCCCTCTGAAATTCCCTCTCTCGGCTGCTTCTACACGTCGTCCCACCCTCCAGAGCTGAGTCGACCACTTCAAGCGTCCTTCCCCGGTCGGGCCCAGACTGTGCACCACGCCCTGCCGCGGAGCTCACCGCCCGGCCGCCCGGCTTGGCTCCAGCCCCACCAGCTCGGCGGCTGCTCCGCTGCGAGGTGTCTACGGCGGCCCGCGGCTCCGCTCCGGGGCCGGCGGNCTCCCCCCCTCCCTCCCCCGCCCGGTGGGTTGCTCTTGCGCGCGCACCGGGGAAGAGGTTTGACCCTGTCCGCGCGCCGTCCGGCGCGAGGGTTGGTGGGTAAGGCAAGATGGCGGCCGCGGCTCGCTGCTGCGGGGCTGCCCGCGGCCTCCTGTTGCCAAGGGCAGGTGAGTGTCACCGCCGCCGCGGGGGCAGGTGCCGGGGGCGCCGCTTCTCCTGGCGGGGCCGCGGGGAGCCGGGCTGCCCGTGCGCTCTCTGCCCGAGCCTGCGCGGTGCTATGGCAGCCGCCTGCCCGCGGGCCTCCCTTCTCCCCCCGCGGCGCCCTCGGAGTAGAGCTGGGTGGGGGAGCTCCCAGGGCAGCGCCTGAAAAGCAGCTGGCTAAAAGAAGAGAAACGGTCGGTTTTCTGCCTGCCTTCGCTTTAGGGAACGGGGGTTTGTAGCCCAAAGGGCTGCGTGGGATTGGCTCAGGCGGCCGCTGTCGCTGCGCGGTAAGTTATCTCGCTGGGGTTGTCAACATCTCAGCAAGTGAAATGCCGCCCTGTAGGCTAAAAGTTTCCTTTTACGATTTCGTAGGTGACCTTGACATTTTGGCCATGATCTGTAAGCATGCTCAAGTACCAAAATTATATTTAAAGCTTGTATTTGGGTCTTCACCTCCCAAACAGAATTTTTTTAATTAAATGGATTCAGCACGTGCTCCTCTGTTGAGTGAAGTGGGAGATGGCAAACAGGTTTTGTTGATTGATAAAGATGAGGAAGGAATTTAACATAGTTTTAATTGGAGCAATGTGTCTTTTCAAGAAAATGATGGTTTACTATGGATATTTGAGGTTTAATTCAAACCAATGTTCATAAACTGATTCAAATACAGGTTGTAAAAGTAAACTTCCAGTGACAAATAGGTTCTGGTTAGTGAAGAAGATGAAATCCTACTATTCTGAGAACGTGCTCCTGTGTAACACAGGGATTCTGAATTTTAAGCACGGCTACTCGGTCTGGAGAGATTAACATGGGCTGTGAAAGCTGTATGGCTCTAATAAGTTACGTTGTCCTGAGTTACTAAATGTTACATTTTGATAGGGCTCCACACCACGTGGAAGGTCCTTTACTGGACCTAATCTCTAGCCTGCTTTCTTTGAGTCTCATGGATACCCTTAAATCTCAACTTTTTTTTAATCATCTGGTAGTAATTGGGCACGTAGCCGTAGATGGTGATACTTTGTGACAGATTTTGTACAGTTATGGGACAAGAAAAGATGTACACCGCTAAAGACCTTACAGTGTGAGGCAAGTCACAACAGGTGTATACACAGAGGTGGGAGAATACAAAAGAGTAATTGGATGTTATTTGTTAGTGTCACACTGATAGCATCATGAAGAGCCTGTCACCAATAATTTTTGCAGAAATAACAGCAAAAACGCCCCAAAGTAGTTGAAAGATGTGTATAATTTTTTTTTCAGATTAACTCTCTTGTTGTTCTTACATGTGTCGATCTGTTTAATAACACTTTTTTCAACACGTGTTCACAGTGGACTGAAGTCTTGTTGCTTTTAGGTTTTATATTGTAAGGACTGAAATGTGTTCCTATGTGAAAGTATCAGATATTATGTTAATTCTGCCAATAGAAATATTGTGTAATTTTTTTTTTTTTACAAACCTTTAGAAAGAGAAGTGTATGTAAACAAAGCACTGAGGAGTATGGGTCATCAAGCTTTCTCTTTCACCATCTCGGCATACCGTGTAGCCTTTTTGCATACTTGAAGGAATCCAGCTGGTTATAAAGAACCCAGTCATTTTTTTTGTGAGTCTGCTTTTCCTGAAAAATAAATTAAATAATAAAGCCCTAGTTATTAGAGCACTACAAGAATCATCCAGCTGTCTTGCTCAGTGTTATCCTTTACGCTTGCACTTGTACTGAGCTTGGTTAACCTTCACTCTCCCAATACCCATTACATAGCTACCGGCTTTATTCTGTGCAGAGTATTCAGTATACACTGCGCATTTCATTTGCGAATTTGTTCTGTTGTTGTTGTTTAATAGAATAAAGAAAAAAAAGCAACCTGCCTCTCAAGATTTTTGAATGTAAAAACCTAGGGCGTGGGCTGTGTGCTTGTGTAGTCTGTGTCAGATAACATTGTAAGGGTAGTAGTAATGTGTTTTAAGATGTGCTGTATTGGAAATCCATTGAAATGGCTGTCTTCCCCTTCACTGTAATTCCGCAGAAGTATACACAAGGATTTTAGAGGGCAATGTTAAATTAACTGGATGATAGAAAAAGCAGAGAGTAAAGATAAGTGGTGAATATGGGAGTGACGAGTTGGCATGTTCCTTAAAATATCAGTTTGAGGTATTGTGAAGTTTAATATAAAGATATTCTGTCACTTTTAAAACTGCACATCAGGTTTTCAGACATTAATTGGATGCCACAGGAGTGTGTACTTCTGTTAAACTCCAGCAGATCTTTGACAAACAGTGTAGGGTTTTTTTTTGTGTGGGTTTTTTTTTGTTGTTGTTGTTTGGTTTTTCTTTTAACAAGTGCTTATCATAGAGTGTATTTTCCTTCTTTCTCATAGTTAGTTTCAAAGTCTCTGTCTCAGTAATGGAGAGGCCCTGCATATCTGCCATTTTAAAACAGATGCCATGCCCAGTTTAACAGTTCCTGAGCTTGGACCTATTTTGTAGGAGAGTTGCTTTTTAAGAAGTCATATACCTACTTGAAGTTTACATACGTAGTGTCTTATTTTGTCCTGTTTCTTATCAGCCAATTGGAGTGTAGTTTCTAGGCATAGTATATTAATTTGATAAGTACAAGTATATATGTGTGATTACTTTATTTAGTTAAGTGGGTGTCAAGCTTCCTTTCAGGACAAAATTGGAGATGTGGTATCTTTTATCATTCCAATTTGTGGGGTATGGAGAGAGGAGGGATAGACAAACTTTTAGGTAGAGAAACATCTTCTTCAGGCACTGAAATCTTGCTGGGTTTTCTGGTTTGACTTCTGTCAGCTGATCTAACAAAATATAATTTGTGTCCAAACATACCCTGTCCTTTTGAGCCTCTTAACATCCTGGCTACATCATCAGTGCCACTGTGTAACTGGTAATACCTAACCATATCCGGATAAAACCGTTCAGTGTACAAGTGGGATTTTTGTTTGTTGTTTCCTAATGCATACGTCATTCTGATACCAAATACTAGTCTTGTTTTCATTATGATTCTTGTTACTTAGCTTTATATGGAGAAGATTAAATTTATTTGCTTATTCTTATCCAGAAAATGCTTATGGCCATGACTTATTAAAAGTTGGAGGGTCAGTTACTGGATTTCTGTTATATCCTCGAGCTAATTTTCCAATGACAGCTCTTACGCTCTGCTCTTGTCAACAGCCAGATGTCTGTGGTGTATTTATGCACTCTGTATTTCATCTGTTCCTTTCTTTTTATGAGCATGGACATGTAGTAACACTAAACACTTCCAATTTCAAAAATCTCTTACAAGCAATTTATTTCTTGCTTTTGGCTAACTTGGTTGGAGAGGACATATGTTTCTTCTTTTCAAACTCCCTGTTGGAGCTGCCTTGTCAGTTTATGTCAGTATTCTAGTGATGTCCTAGTTCCATGGCTTTCAAGTTTTCATAACTCCTTGAGAAAAGGAGCAGCTTTGAGGCAATATTCTATGCATCATGGATCTGGCTCTTTGCACCTCTTTATTTCCCTTCGCTCTAGAGCTATGATAAAGGAGGATTGCTGCCTCTTCCAACGTTTGGGTCTGCTATATTTAGACTGAGGTAAAAAGGTCTGGTTAACTGCAGAGTGATTTTGAGGTCTTTGTCCCGCAGTTCCCAGATCTGGGAGCAGGATGTGGAGGTACTCGGGTGGGACCTGCCTTTAGCAAGTATTCTTTATTTGCTTAACCTCTGTGCTTCACCTTATATATCAAGTACTAATGCTAGCCAGTTAAGATTTACTTGCTGTTTAGGAACCGATAACCTTAGTCTGCTCCTTTCGTGTCTTAGTTAGGTCTTTGACTTTTATCAACAGCTCCCTCAAGCCTGCTGTCCTCTGACCTATCCAGATGTCTCTGAAATAGCCTGTCTGGAGTCTTGACATGGGAAATTTTGTGGAGGGAGATTAGAGAAAATGGATCTATAATGAGAAAAATAACATTAACTATAGTTTGACCGCTAACTTTTAGCTTATATCATATGCTCTCTCCCATTTTGTGTTGTAGGCCCTGGCATTTCTGTGTTAGCTGCAGCACCATCTGTGTTGCAGCAGCACCGCCAAGTTCATCACGCGGTGATCCCTCGTGGAAGAAGTGGACGATCCTCTGTTAGTGGCATCGTGGCCACTGTCTTTGGGGCTACAGGTTTCCTAGGACGATACGTTGTCAACCGTTTAGGTAATGTTCCCCAGGAGTACTAATTTAAAAAAAAAAATTAACTGTTTAATGAAACTAGTTTTTCTTCAGGTTGCAGGATAATCTAGAAATCTCTGGCATTTTGGATCCTTAAAGTGTTTTGTGTGATGCTTTCGTAGTGTTTGGTCTGCTAAAGTACCAAGATGTGACAATTAGTAAAAACTGTTTTCATCTAGGAAGTTTAGAAGCTTTTGAAGATTGTTAAAGTCATTAAAATAAGTCGTTCTCCTTCAAGTTCCGTTTTTCAGTCTGTAAAATGCAGATCTGAGGAGAGGTACAGCACATATTTGATTCTTCTGGTTTTGGCCTTATTAGGACATTTTACTAAAATGTTTGCAGGAATTTGATTGGAATTCTTTAAAATTGCCCTTTTGAATTTAAGTTTTGGAAAATAACTTGCTTTTTTTCCCCCTTCTTTCCATGCAACTTAAAAAATGCAAATATCCTTAGATGTGACACATTTTTAGGTACTGTACTATGTTCATAGCACACACTGTGATTTTTTTTGTTGTTTGTTAACAAGTTTCTTGAAAGCTTCTGTATTTTGTCTTACAAGCCCAAATACTCAAGTTTGTCCCTGCTTAAGAATTCCAATGGTGTAGGTTCAAAAACTTACTTCTGTTTTACTTATAGCTTTGCAGATAACTGTTCAAGATTATGTGTATTTGTTGTGCTTTAATGCCAGGGAAAAAAGGAAGTTTTGTATATTGAGAAGTTCATCTACTTAAAGTTATGAAGTGGTTTGAGATAAATGAAACTTTTTATTTTGAACGCTTAGGTCGCATTGGATCTCAAGTAATCATACCCTATCGCTGTGATCAGTATGACCTCATGTATCTGCGGCCGATGGGTGACCTGGGGCAACTTGTCTTCTTAGTAAGTCTTTGGCTTTGGCTTTAGATCAAATACAATACCATTGCTATACAAGGAAGTCTGTTAATCATGCTCAAAGTCAGAACTCCAGCTATTGTTTAGCCTCTAAATGGAAATGGTGTGAAAGAGCTTTCTTTGATTATGCCTATTTACACATTATCTCATCTTTTTCCCGTTTGATGCTCTGGTTGCAGGAGTGGGACTGTAAGGACAAAGACTCTACCCGAAGAGCCGTGGAACACAGCAATGTGGTCATTAATCTTGTTGGAAAGGAATGGGAAACAAAGTAATCTTCCTTTTTTTTTTTCCTATATAGATAAATTTGCACCAGGTATTGGACATTGTGGCCGTGTTTTATAGCATGTGTACGGTATGCAGCGATACTGATATTATTCTTGGCTTCTATGAAAAGGCAACACTGAAATTTTGCATATAAAAGTTCTTCCATTTCTTTAAATGGTTAACTAGAGTCCTGGTTATGATTTGCTTTTGAAAAGTGCATTCTTTCTATGATTTTCTAGTGTACAGCTTTTGTTTTGTCAGAGAGTTCAATGTGCTGCTTTCATACACCTTACGGATGTTTCGTGGGTGCCTTCCTGTAGCTGACAGAGGCTCACCAGTTTCTGTATTTACATTATTGCAGAAGTGGGCTTTCGTCCTGTCACTTCAGTGTAGCGATGAATTCTAGCCTACTAGAATAAGCTATGATCAAGTATTTCCCATTCTCTGGTAAATGTTAATAAACAGGAATAGCTAATGGAGGGTCTCTAAGATTATGATTAATAACATCATTCCTTGATAGAATTTTGGCACAGAGACTATTAGCTATATTTTTTTGGTAATATTTTAAAAAAATATTCCTTTTGGAAATCCATTTTAAAAAATCCCATATTTATTTAGGTTTAAAATACCTGTAATAGCCTCATATTTATTGTTTTGCATGCGTGCAATTATGTTCACTTTATTTAAAGCCTTGTGCAGAACTGCCAGACAAAAACTCATTAGTTATGTGATTTGCCTTTATACGGTACATGTGCTATCGTAATAGAAACAAATATAGATACCAGTTTCATCTACGTTTACAAGCCTAATGCCTTTTTTGCTCTTTTTTTATGAACAGCCATTTGGTGTTCGAATTGTAGAATTAGTGGTCAGATTGTATTAATAGAATAGAATTAGTAGTCTCAAATTGTACAATTATTTTTCCTAAAATAGAAGCTGGCCAACAGACATACTATTTCAGCTGTTTCTTGGCTAGTCAAATATCATACGTAACTTCTGGGGGACACAGATTTTTACATTCAAATTTGTAGAGGTACTTTCTTTTTCTGAAAGTCACTTAACTCCTTGTCTCACTGTTGGGAGTCTATAACATAGTTTATTTGGGGAAAAGCCCACCAAACCTAAATTAACTTCAGTTTTGTGCGTCTGACAAGATTTTTGATTCTTTTTGTATCTTCTTCTGACTTTGGGATATAGGTAAAAATGTACAAACCAACCTGTCAGGATTGTTTTACGCTGTTACTGAATTATGAACGTTAAGAGTTCAAGTGCTTATTGCTGTCAAAACAGAAGAAACTTCTTCGTAATGTGGGAATAAGGGAAGAAAAGAAAGTCTGTACAGTTGGCCCAAGGACAATGTAATCTCTGTTTATCTTTCAGATATGTATTTCATGTGTACTTCCCCATTTAAAATTTCTGGACTCGTGCAAAAAGTATGATTTATATAAGGGAGGACTTCGTTGTTACTGAAAGGAAGTGTGGCGACAGCAACAAAAAGTTTCATGCTAGTTAAAAACCCCCAAACTTTGTCGCTCTGGTTTCAACAGATTCAAAAGCAGAGAAGTCTTGGTACAGGTTAAAGACTTTTGGACATTTCAAAACTTACCACTGCACAAATGTTCTTATGATTTTAAACATGTTGGCATCAATGGTGGTTCTGGAACCCCGAGATAAAATCCTATAGTCTGTTAAACACGAGGTCAGACTAACCATTGTAATCATCCCACAGTCTATGAGAAACTTAAGCAAGCTAAAAAAAAGAGTAAGATTAGAAGTAGAGATCAGTCAAAAAAAGTAAAGCCTGCCATTAAATACTTTTGTCCTTGCCTAGTATTAGTGTACGGTCTCATCTGTGTATACTATGTTGTTTGAAAACTCCATAGTTACAAGAGGGATGTTGTTCGTTCGTGTGTGTTTCCAAAATCTATTTTTGTGAGTAGAACAGGAGTGATGGTTCCCAGGATCAGATTAGTTATTGACGGGTCAAAAATAACTTTTTATTTTTAAGGCTTTCTTTAGACTCCAGTGGGACCTGAAGAGCTGTGGGAGTAGATAAGGACAGAGAGACAGACATTTGGACAAGATGTTTGTTACCCAAAGCAAATGGAATAGATGGAGCGGCGTGCTTACAAGGACAATACAAAGACATGAGAAGCCAATCCTCTTTCTTGCAGTCTTGGGATAGTTGGAAAGAATTTTGGGATTGTTGCCAGCCTATAGTGTCAGTTCTGCTTGGAGACAGAGCTTCTGTATTGTTCTTGATCAGATGCCAAACTAGATTACAGTTGAACCCCCTAATTTAGGCCCCTTGAATGCCATAAAGTGAGTGGAGTTGTTCTTCTTTCTGCATGCTTCTCCTTGAAGTCCCATACAGCTGCTATGAAACGGTTCTAATGTTCTGTCAATGTAAAATTTCCCATTTGCATAAGCACCTGTGTGTTCTTTGGTCTGTTTTTGTCTGCTTCCCCAATGCCTAGCATCTGCCCTAACTTACACTGCTCAGAATTTTTGAGCTCCTTCATAGTGTAATTGAGTGCATCAAATCAAGTTAAATTTTGAACAGGTGTTGTAAAAAGACAGCTTTGCTCAGATTTTAAGATGCAGCACTTCTCTTAAAAAAAAAAATCTGTTTTCACTTGAGAAGAGTTTTCTATGGGCAAGAGGATTTTTCATACTGATTTAATCTTAACAGGTGAAAAAGCAGACAGTATTAAAGCTGTAAGTCAGGCTTACTGTTGCATTTCACTTGCCTCTAGTTTTTATCATAGGAAGAGTCCCTCATGAAAGGAAACTTTGTTTCTAACAAAGGGCATCAAGATAGCTTTTTGAAATATATTCAAGTAATACGTTATGATTGCTGTTTGGTTAGTAGGCAGCCACTGTTAATTGCTCTTAAAGTAAAATTTGTTTTTTGCCTTATTTTAGAAACTTCAGTTTTGAAGATGAATTTGTAAATATTCCTAAAAGTATTGCGCAGATAACTAGGGAAGCTGGTGTGGAAACACTCGTTCATATCTCTCACCTGAATGCTAGCATGAAAAGTCCTTCCAAATACCTCAGGAGTAAAGTAAGTCTGGAATCCTTTTGAATATATTTTCTGAGAGCCTACTTTTTTTGTTGTTGGGTTTTTTCCCCCAACTGGGTCTGTTTGAAGGAATCAGTGTATGAATTTACTATGGAATGTTTTCTGCAGTTGAGGAATTTTTGAGTTACTGTGCTTACTGGAGCTAGAAATCCTCCTTAGTACTTCATGTGCTGTGAAGGGAAATAGATCTTGTGTTCCTGAAAACTCTTCCTTTTTTCTGTCCTTGAATATCTTTGCATCTAAAATTACTGTCATTAAGAAAGAGGAACTAGTTTGATCGTTTGGGATCCGATATCAGGTCTAACATCTAAGGCTGGAATGACCTCGCAAAGTAAGTAGTTGATGCCAACATGAATGCTGCAAAGACAGATGAGTATCATGATTACAGGCCCTTGGAGTGGGATTGTTACCTGCTCCAAAGTTAAAAAAAAAAAAAAATGTTTTAATATCTTATTTTTCTCTTCCTTATTAGGAGGTACAATTTTCTATTACTGATTTTCTCCTTTAAATATACCTATTGTCCCACTTCCAGCTATTTTTGTTTTGTTTGAGTTCACTGTACTCTACTTTGTATTTAGTATAAGAAAATTTTAAAACCAAGGTTAAAATTTGGTAGCTTTTAATGTGAACCACTCTATAGGTTAGACCTTACTGTATTGGCCAGTCCCATGTGAAAGTAGAGAGATGCCACTGAAATTTCTAACTGTACTTAAGCAGTTCTTGGAATGTTCTGATAATGTAGTAGGGGTTATGTAAACCTTCTGTTATCTTCCAAGCTCTGGTCTGAATTAGCAAGAGAAGTACTTAGGTTAGGCTTCTTCCTGTTTGAATTTTGTCACTTTAAATTTGTGTCACTTCACTAGTGTGACTGTCTGTATCTCAAATAGAAGAAACGATCCCCTAGTTTATGGGACTTTTGGGACTTTCTGTGAGACCTTTATCTTAGCATAGCATCTCAAAGATCAGATGGCTCAGATATAAATAATTTTTGTGCTACTGATGGTGTCATTTCTTTCAGTGCTGTAGTGAGGATGCATTAAGTTCTGAAAAGGCATCCTTTTCTGGTCTGTTCAGAATGGATCTAATTAAGGCGTTCATTTTAATTGAATGATAGGCTGTTGGAGAGAAAGCAGTGAGGGAGGAATTTCCAGATGCTATAATTTTGAAGCCCTCTGAGATGTTTGGGAGAGAAGACCGATTTCTCAATCATTACGCAAGTATGTACTCTTGAAATAATAAAACCATATATGATTTGTATACCTGTCTGTAAAGAGCAGAGGGAAAATGTGATTTGCTTTTGAAAAGCAGAGAGGTATGTTTTTATCAGAAATGTAATGTATTTTGTTAGCTGAAGGTGTGTAATGGGCAACAGTAAATTTTCATCTCATGGCTGAATTCTTTCTGAATCTAGTTAGACTTTGCTGTTTGATTTTTTTTTTTTTTTTTTTTCTTTTTTTCCTTGGGGCGGGGGGCGTGGGTGAATGTGTACTATTGTTTTATTATTTAAATTGTTCTGAGCTAAGGTCTGGTCATCTTAACCCTCAAAGTAGTTTACCCTGAAAGTAGTTTTTCAAGTTGGTAATGCTTGAATGTAAAAATTGACCTGGGCTTGGAAGCAACAGTAATGACTCTGATGTATCGCCAACAAAATTGCTAGACAGGATAGAGTGGAATCTGTTTCTGTCTTGCAAAGTTGAGATATCTCTGAACCACTCTAAGGAAATAGTAAATACAGCCTTCCCATCGTTGTTAATAAGAAAACTAAATGCATTGAAAACAGCGCTACTAGAATTGGGTGATAATTCTTCCCAATTCTATTTTTTTAAAGTTCAGTCACTTTTCATAAGAGATCCACACTCGGTGTTGTGCAAAATGTATTGGCCATTTGCTTTCTGAAAGGATTCACAGATGTTATTCTCAAGTTATGTATGTGTCTTTCTATCAGACATGCGCTGGTTTGGTGGTGTGCCTCTTATTTCTCTGGGCAAAAAAACAGTGAAGCAACCGGTATATGTAAGTTTCCAATAAAACAAGACAATCCCAAATCCTCTGTGTGTGTGTGTTGGGTTTTCTTCTCTTCCCCCTGTAAATCACTTCTGAAAGAGGAGTGTGTGTATGCATTCCTGTTTTCTGTTGGTAATTGTCTGCATTTGTTTCTCACAGGTGGTTGATGTAGCAAAGGCAATTATTAACACAATTAAGGATCCCGATGCTAAAGGAAAAACATACGCCTTGGCTGGGTAGGTTACTTTTCTGATTTTAATTAACTGAAGTACTTCTTTTTGGTGTCATTTTTTGGCATGCTGCACAGTACATTTAATTTCTTCATCCATGCACACAGTTTGAGCTGCAATAAATTCCACCTCCTTTTTGGGAGGAAAAATGACTCAAGCTGTTATTGTGAGTACTCTGAAAATCCTAGCTTGGGCCCCATTGCATTTAATGTTATGTATGTGCAGACAAAGAAATAGGCAGTCTTGGGAAACGTGCTAGACAGCATAGATTTGGAGAAAATTCTGCTAAAGCTGTGTGGAAACCACCTGGAATTAGAATGGCTAGAGACAGTGGATCTCTTTGTGTACAAAAGCTCCAACTCAGAATAGGTCATTAGCATTAAGAATAAACAACGTGGCAAATGCCAAGGTAATGGGTCCACGTTTTGATACTGTAACTTAGCACTGGCGCTGGTCTTTATCCAATATATGTGGTGAAAGGAACTCATTGATAAAACAGTTGCTAATCAGTCAAGATAGAAATGATGCTGAACAGCTCTCTTTTTTTCTATTGCGTTCAAATCTCTGTCTTCCCCCCCTTATACACTGAAAACGTGCATAGTACCTGGATTTTGCAAAAGGCTTATCTGACATTACATTGTTCTTTCCATGTTCGTTTTGTGACGCTGTTGCAGTGACAGCTCTTTATTACCGTAGTGCAGAATTGTTCGTCTCTTACTCGTGCGATGTCATTTTCTTCAGCGCTGTAACTGTGCTGTTGAGGAAGACGTTGCCCTGGCAGCTAGGCTGGGTGTGCTGTATGCTGGTCTTCTGGAAAAGGCAGCAAGCAGGTCTTCAACTTCTGCTGGATCATGCTGAGGAACATCTGCTCAAAAACTAGCAAAATAACAGCAACAAGCTAACAATGTTCTGAGAGGACTACTAAGAGCAACAGTAAGGTTGTTAAGTAACTCGAAGTTGCTTTCAAATCTCTGGGATGGTGTGAAGTGTCACACTAAAGTGAAGTGGAAACATGCTAGACAGCCATTCAAACCCACTTTTTTATCAGAGAATAGATATGTAGGTGTCAGATGGACACAACTAGCGCAAAACCACGAAATGTGACGAAATTAACCCTTTGAGTGACTATTTTATCTTTTGGGGGCAAACTTGAGGATGAGTCAATATGTATCCAAAGCTGCCTGCTACAAAAGGAAGGAGAGGTGCCTGTTTTTAGGTTCATCGTTGTCTGAGCAGCAGCAACTGCTCCAACTGCAGGAGAAATTGAGAATTGCACACTAAATAGAACACTATTTGCAGCCAAATGGAAGGGCTAAACTAATTGGCTAAACTTTGAGTGTATTCTTACAGTTTCAAAGTCTCATTTTTTGGCAATTTACAGAAGGCCAGGAGTTCAGTGCCCAGGTTTCAGAGGCAGGAATTCAAGCAAGGATGCCAGGCTCTCACTGCAAGGAATACAGTTTCAGGCACATAACAATGACTGAAAAGACTTTGAATAAATGATGGTCTAAACCGAAGATCCAAATCAGTGTTGGAAAACCAAGGGAACTCTGCAGCGTAACCCTTGACTAAAGCTGTATGAGACACTTTTATTTTTTTAAAAGGAGTTACCAGTTTGAATTTAAAATACTAATTGTGTAAAAGAACATTCTATTTCTGTGTTGTTCTTCATTTGTGGATTTTGTGTTTTTTTTTTTTTCCTTCCTACTATATGGTGGAATAGAGTTTTAACTATGACAGCTAGTGGTGTCATTGCTATTTCTGAATGACTGAAGATTTGTTACGGTTTTTTTTACCTGTTCCCCTTTTTCCCCTACAGCATTGGTTTTGCTTCATCCACTCATTAAATCATGACTTGAACGCTAATGCTTTCTGGAGCTTGCTGTCTCCTAGTATTGTGGTTAATGTAATGACACTTCAGTGTGATTTTATTCTTGGTGAAGTTGTGTTGTTAATGTTTGGTAATTTGGAAAGGAACAAACAGTATTTATTTTCACATTTTTAAGTTTAGCTATACTGTACATCCTTACGTGGTTCTTGCATATCAGGATAAAAGTGAAATGGGCTTATACTACCTTTGGATAGGCATGAGGATGTTAAAGTGTCAGGGCAAAAAATTTGGTTAAAAAAAAGCTAATAACTAATGAAAATGAAGATTGTGTTTTTTTTTTTTCCCTCAGCTGAGTAAGTAAATTTGACACTACCACTTTTTGCTGTGTTTCTCTTGTAAGTTCTATTAACAGAAGAAAACTGAGTATCTTGTTTTTGATGGTAGTCCTTTAGTGTAACTTCATAAATGCAGATGTCTCTCAGGTTCTATAATCCAGCCACCTGGATGATGTTGATAAGGAGTTTCGAGTGTTGAATTCTTTTGAATTCTCCCACGTATGCTGACCTACCTTTAAGTATATCCATTAGAATGTTTTAACCTAGCTTGCTTTTACAAACTAAAGTAGCAGTAATTTGGGGTTCTGTCTTTTTTCTAGCATTTATCAACAAATGTTGTTTGTGGTTATTAATATTGCTGTTCATTCTGAAGGCTTAGTTTTCATGCATGCAACCTCAGACCTTGATATCTTTGAGATCTTGGGTTTATCAAACTGAAATTCATGTTCTTTGTATCATAATCTTGGATTTTTGGACTGTGAGAAGTTTTGCATACTTAGACAGTCTTATTACAGCATGGTTTCATTTTTGTGGGGCTTTAGATTCCAACAGTAATTCAGTGTCTCCTATTTAAAAAAAAAAAAAAGGGAGGCTGAAAATGAAAAAAACCCTACAGAGTCTTATTTTTAGGAGGCCCCTACCTGGGAAGTAATCAGTCTCAAGTTGATTGTCATGTCACTGAGCTCTCTGCCTTAGCTGAAAAGTATAGCAAATCCTTAGGAGACACATACTTCTGGTGTGTTCGTTGCCACTTTGATCATGATCAGCAGGATGTAATTTTGAAGGTTGAAACACCAAGTGACACACCAGTGCTCGGCAGAGTGTTCTTGTGTGTTGTCACGAAGATTTTCAGAATGTTTTGGAATACCAGCAAGTTGCTTTGAAAGCCAAGGGAGAGATCTGTTTCAGTCTGAGGCATCTATAAAGATAGATCATGAAAATGCTAAGGCAAAGGCTGAACAAGAAAGGAATGGGAACTCCCAGTGGTGTATGTTTCTCTTAAACTACTCTTAAACTACTGCAGGTGTGCAGGAGACTGACTGCTTCCTTCCCTCAATCTTGAGAAGGGGAATGCATTCTTTGGGGGGAATTTATCTTAGTTTCTTCCTCTTGCTTTTGAAGAGAACAGTATGTTCTTAGTCAAGCAAAGGCAAGTGAATCAATTTCCTTGCAGCCATTTGCTACCAAAGATGGGATGTCTTGTTAACAAACCTTTCTTTATTTTACCATTTGCTTTCTGGTTTCTTTCTGTTACACGCTGCCAAGTGGGCTTGTACAAATTCAGTCCTGTCCCAGTGCTGAAAATCTTGTATTCAGAATTTGAATCAGCATAGAGGAGGCACATTAAAAGTGTGCTCTAAAAGTACACAGAATACACTTTATTCAGTTTGATTGTGGTGGGTTAGCCTTGGCCAGCAGCCAGACACCCACCTAGCTGCTCACTCCCCCTCCTCAACAGGACAGTGGGGGAAAATAGTATGAAAAGCTTATGGGTTGAGATAAAGACAGAGAGATGGTTTACCAGTTACTGTCATGGGCCAAACATGGGAAAAAGTAATTTAATTTACTGTCAATTAAAATAGATCTGAATAATGTGAAATAAAGACAAAAAGAATAAACCCAAACCTTTTCCCCTGACCCTTTTCCCAGGCTCAACTTCAGTCCTTCACTCCCAACTACTCTACCTGCTCTTGCCGAGCGGCACGGGGGGATGGGGAACAGCGGGTTATGGGGTCGGTCCATAACAGCTCCTCTCTGCCGCTCCTTCCTCTTCACACTTTTCCCAGCGTGGGCCCTTCCACAGGCTGCAGTCCTTCAGGACAAACCTGCTCCAGCGTGGGCTCTCCATGAGCCACAGGGGAATCTCTGCCCGGGTACCTGGAGCACCTCCTCCCGCTCTCACCTTGGTGCTCGCAGGGCTGGTTTTCATGCTTTTTTCTTCACTCCTCTCTGCCTGTGTGGCATTTTTGCCCTTCCTTAAATGAGTTTTCCCAAAGGTGCCACCATCTTGTCTGAGGGGCTGAGTCGTGCCCTGCGGTGGGTCCATTGGAGCCGTCGGTGCCCGGCACGGGGCGGCCCAGACCTGTCTACATGGGCTGCCCCGCAGCTCCCCCGCCAGCGCCTGGGCACTGGCACCCAACGCAGCGACGAAAAAATTCTGCAATTTGTGACTTACACTGTCACCATCGCTGATGTCAGATGATATGTTTTTCTAACTTAATCTCTCTCTATTTCAAACAGTACAGAATCTGGAGAGCTAAAATTTGTTCCCGTCTTGTGAGGAAAAGGACAAATTTGGCAAATCATTTAGATTGGAGGAAAGAGGTCCTTAGTAGGCTTGAGGGTAGAGGGCTTTAAAATTTTTGTCTCTTGCTGCAAATATTTAAGTATACCTAACTTACCTATAATGTTTCTTGTTTTTTTTTTTTTCAGACCTAACCGATACCTTCTTTACGACATGGTAGAATACATCTACGCAATTGCCTTTCGAACCTTTCTTCCCTATCCGCTTCCACGCCCTCTCTACCAGTAAGTGGGACCCTTCCTTCACTAAGAACTTGGGACCCAACAGGTGGCACAGAAGCATAAATAACTGTTGCATTGGTTATTTAATATTGCCTGTTGTTATTTAACATAGTAGGATTGTAGAAATTGACTTTCCCTAAGTTCTCATTAGCTAGCTTTGAGTCTTCTGCTCAGGCACAGGCCTGCATTTGATGAGCTAGTGTATGAAAGGTGTACTTGTAATAAACTTAACATAACTATTTATTCCAGAGTCATTGAATGGCTTTGCTGAGTCAAGAAGTAGCAAAAGGTCTTGAGTAGAGACTATCAGTAGCAAACTAAGCAAACTTTTAATAGTACCGCAGGAAAAATCTGTGTGTATGTTGCTGACCTGAGAGGTTTGTCTGCAGCAGCTTAAGGTATTGCTACTGTCAGCTCTCCTTCCAGTCTGGTGAGCACTGTCACTCTGGAAGCAGAGTTGGGGTAAGGGTGGGTGTGGGTATTGACTGACTTTCTACTTCAGTCCTTTGTATTGATTTGAGCCAGTGTTGGAGGTAAGTTTGTTCTGAGATTGCGGCCTAGGAATTTGAGCAGTGCAGTTGTGAGGAAGCATTTCTTTGTCTGCGATACGAGGGCAGTAANTGAACCTCATGCAGTTGGCCTGAGGTTGGGAGATAAGAAGGGAAAGGTGTAGCATCACTTCAGTTGACTACAGCGGATGGACTGCGAAGGCTCTGTTTGCATGCACTGAGCTGCTCCTGCAGCTCTATGTTTTGGCCTCAAAGCAGATTTGCTGAATTGCAGCTACTGAGTAATAGTGCATGAAAACGTGCAGTATAAATCTGAATCCGGACCTAGTCCTTAAGGCATAATCACATTCTTTTGAAGAGCTACCTCAAACAGTAAATGCCGTTTCAGAAGTTGCCCTCAGCATGGTTGAGATGCGTTAATGTTTGGGGTGCTGGTCTTCCTCAATTTTAGTGTAATGCAAACTAATAAGCTAAAAAAGTCACCAGTGTTAGAACCCTCCTACCGATCTGCTAAGAGGACTCAACATGGGGTTCATGTAACTGATGATGAATAACGCTAGAACAACATCTTAAACTGTTGTGGCTGGTTCTGAAGTGGTTGTAGAGGCATCAGGTTCACATGGCTCAGCTGACACAGAGCAGCTTGTTAAAAAGTAACTATGTGGGTGCTTATTAGTTTCATTCACATTTGCAGCAGTCCATGTTATGCTTTTTTCTTTATGGGCTAAACTAAGTGGTAGTTCATATTTTTGAGAAAAGAGTGCATCTAAAAGGTGGATAAGCCTAGTTCTGTTTATGTGCATAACTTAGTAACACCCTAGTCTGCCAGGTGAGCACTTTCAGTAAGAGATTCTGCCTTGAATACTGTTGGTCCTGAGACACTGAGCAAGAGCTGTATTGTTATTTTCTTTTCTCTGCTAGATTTTCTTTCTTTCAAGGGAAACTTCGTTTCTCGAAACTGCAAATATACTAATCCTTATCCTTTTTATAGATGCAGATCGCTCCAGATTCCATCATCTTGTTTGTATGGCTGTTAACTCATTTAGTTGTCAGCAAGCGTGTTTTCTCATGGAGGCATTGAATCAAACTTTGTGACTAATTGGATTACTGCCTACACTACTAGGGAACAGAGTTTGGAGGAAAGGCAGGGGCAAGACTGGATCCTCTGGTGTGTGGGGAATTGGATGTGGAGGTTTACCTTCCCCACCCACTAATGCTCATTTTTACTTCTAGATAGCTGCTCCTCCATTCCCTTCCAAAGTAAAAGAATAGGAGATCGAATAATTCAGTAGCAAACAGTTAAAGTTACCAGAAACACCACTAAGAACTTGCTGGCTGGCATGTTGACTGCTTTAACGCGTGCCTAGCTTGCAAGAACAGCTACAGAACAAGGTCTTGCTCACTGTCTATTAAGTGTGAAATATTTTTACCAGTTCTCATTTTCTTCTGTGCTTCTGGATAATGACTATACTTTTGCAATACTCTTTCTGATTACAGTTTAGTTGCAAGATTCTTTGAGATTAGTCCATTTGAACCATGGTTAACACGAGACAAAGTGGACCGGGTAAGTGTAGGACAATTCACAAATTCTTCTTGGGAAATGTTTCATTGTGTATTTGTGACTTGCATTTGTAGTTTTGCATTCAAGGAGTGCTGAAATATGTGTACATCATGTGGTGCAGTATTTCAGTCAGTTCAATGGCTAGAATTTGATTATAAAGAATTGTTTTCAGACTGTTTGGATACTACAAAAATTTAAAATTTTAAAGGTATTCATATAGAACCTTCCTCAAAAATGGTTATGGTTTCTGCCATACAACTGCTGCAGCTACTGTTCTGCAGTCTTGCTCTTAACTTATTTGTCCAGAACTGTTACAGTGCCAAGGGGATACACTGTCAAAGCAGTCTGGAAATTCCTCTGTAGGCTTACAAAGACTTAGTATGAGAGTACGACTAACAGAATTTTTTTTTTAAAAGGCATCGTTATGATGTAGTCTTTCCACTACCAGCGGTGGAGGAAAAATAGTTACCATATTTCTCTAAATACATTTAAGTAAGTGCTTGAAACGATTGGTGAGAGGGTTATATAGCAAGAAGTAACATGATGGTGGTGGGGAAAGGGCCCAACCTTCTTAAGTGTGAAAAGCAGTCAAGGCTGCATGCGTCTCTGTGCTCCTGCCCCCCCACCTCAAAACACATGCTATTGAAAATAGCAAAGCCACAGTAGAGATTGGATGTGCAGCGTGCAGCTAAGTGATGGGGGCAGGGTGTGCTCCCCTATTCCAGGTAACTAGTGAGTTTATGTACCCCTAGATGCATTAAAGTCACTTATAGCATCCAGATAATGGCGTTTTTAACAACTCAAGTTGAACTGACAGCGCTGGATACAGCCCAAATTCTTGCTTAACATTAGAGTTCATTTCTCATGAACATATTGCAACTTCATGTTTATTCCTAACTTCTCAGAGTGTCTAAGTGGGGGTGGAGAAATAACTTGCAAAAAACCAACTGCAAGTGAGGAAAAAGTAGGATTTAGCAAGTATTAATGTCAAAACTGTTGGCATATGTGTAGGTTAGCAAAGATGGTCATGTACTCTAACAGTCTCTAAGCTTGCTGCTCTCTGAAGGTTGCAGGTACTCTCCCAAGTATTTTACAGAGTTGGAGTTTTAATGCCTTTTGTTATGATGCAGTATCAATAGCCTATTTTGACCTGATTGTCCCAAAATGAATTTGAGATGGGGTACTACCATGAATCTGGGAGAACTGGGTCCTATACTTAGAGCTGCTTACTGAGTAGCTGTAAGCAATTAATGTCTGTTTACATTTCTCCATCTGTGAAATAAACCAGTTTCCTATTCTGTTTGGAAATAATTGTGAAAAACTGTGGACAGTATGTGTAATAAAGAGCTAAGCTTATTCATGGTCTAGTGCAAAACTTTTTTTTTTGCCCCAAACCACTAACTCATCCCCCATACTCGAGAGCGTTTGCATTGTAGTTCTATTGGTTGTATTGACCTGGGATGTAGATGTAACATCTCCTGAAAACCTTACTTCTAGCTGCCTTTGTAGTTTATAGAGTTACATTTCATAAAATAAGCTTGCACCAAATCACTAAAATTACTGCAATTTAGCTATAGCATGGGTAGTGTAAGAGGGGAGTTTCTCCATGTCACTTCCGTGTCTGATTTGTGTTCCTCTTTTCATCCTTAAGTAATCTACACAAAATTAGATATGGTTGACTTAAAGACCTTTCAAGGAATAACAGCATAAGAGAAATCCCCATTTTCTAAGATGTAGGTCATATGTGTTGCAAATATGGTAACAGAATTAAGTATTTGTCCTGTACAGGACCCTGTTCTAAACCACGAACAGAGAAAAACAACCTACCAAAGGTGATAACTCAACATGTATTTTCTTGACAAAGCAGAATGTATATAATTGCAGTTCAAATATGCCCTTACAAGTTTGGTGTAATTTTGTGGTTGCAATGCAGTAATCTTCCTGATAATGTATACCTGATGGAGAGAAAATGAAGACACTTTCTGCATGTCTCACTGCTATTTATTCCTGAATCTAAATCTGAAGCCTGAAGGACTTTTTTCCAGATGCAGTATCTCCTGTCGATGTACACTGGGTACTCAATACCCTGTATAATTATGCCATAGTTCTGTAGGGCCACATTGAATCTTTTCTTCCTCCCAAGGAAAGACACTGAGCCAAAATCGGTCAAGGAACTGGAACTGACGTGCAGTCGGCTGAGTCCACATTTGTGTTTGAATAGGTCTTCAGATCTACTACAAGATGCAGCAGTGTATTATATTGTGGGGTTCTTTCTTGGGGGAAGGTCTTATGTCAGCAGCCTTAAAATTGTAGTAGAATCTCCCAAGAGCTGCCATTTGTAGAAGATTATTTTGAGACATATTAAAATGTTTCTAGTACTATGGATTTATGCTAGTTTGCTTCCCTAAAAGAAAAAACGTGACCTCAGGTATAAATAAAGAATACTTTTTTTTAGTACGTGAATGGTTGCATTGGGTGTAATGCTGTTCATTCTATCAAGTGAATTCCCTCTTTTTTTTTTTTTGATTGATTTTTTTTTTTTTTTTTTCCCCCTCTCCCTTCTTTTTAAAGTTTCACACAACAGACATGACATTTCCTGACCTTCCTGGTTTGGAAGACCTGGGTATTCAACCAACACCTCTAGAACAAAAAGCAATTGAAGTTCTGCGCCGTCACCGCAGATTCCGCTGGTTGGACACTGAGCTGGAGGAAGCAAAACCAGCTAAGACATATCCCATGTAACTGTTGATAAGGTGGTTACTTAACGCTTCTTAAACTGCCTTTGTATGACCCAATTTGTTTGGAGAACTGTGTACATATTGAGTAAAATATATTAATCATGTAAACTATATTTCACCAGTGTTGTCTTTTCAATTATGGAAGACTGTCATTGAAATGCAGTTTTTCTCTTTAACAGGTCATGCAAGCAAATTCTATATTGGTGCTTAGCTGGTGAGCATTACAATATTTTGAAGGTTGGGACTGGGGGAATGTGTCTTAACACTGCCAGTTTCTCCCTTGGCTCTCAAAGCAAGCACATCACTGAGCTTTAGTGATTTGAAAGAACACTGCAGTTCATGACTATGTCACCTAGAACGTCGCCTTTCCAATAGGGATTGCTGGTACTGCCACCTGTTCAGGTTATGAGGTCTGATAAAGCCCTGTTTTTAAGTTCTTGACTCTTCTAAGCTTTGTTTTCTGCCCTGAGCACAACTACTATAGAAAACGCCAACCAAAATGGCCCAAGCTGTTTCTAAGATCAAGGAGCGTCAATCAGACATGTAAACAAGTTACTATGTGTCATCTGATCTCTTGTGATAGTTGTGTGCTGTGGCTCATAGACATGAGGAAATGTGTCATTTCTTCCAATTTTACATGAAAAAGTCTAATTATTTTTAGATGCTCAAAGCCTTTATGTGCTGGGACATCGTCTTTCTTTTGGTACGAGAGAGAAACTTTGCTTCAGGATTAAATATTTTCAGTTGTTTTAAGATCGAAGACAGATCCCTGCCTGAATTTGATCAAGAACTGTCTTTTATGTTTCCATATCCAAAGAGTTACTGGAGACTTTTGGTTAAATTTTGGTGTGGACATTGTTTGCTAAGGTGCAGCTTAGAGCTGAGTAAGTCTGTGCACAGAACTGAGAGCAGAGGTCTAGATCTTCTCTATGCAGTACAGTGTTCTGATGGCTTCAAGATGTGAAAGAAGACATTTCTTGAATCCAGGAGTGAGCTGCTAGTTCTGGGAGTAAGGCAAATCATATTAACTAGGGTGAGTTGAGATTGGTGGGGAAACTGGTTTTAAACTGGGGCTGAGGGGATAAAATGAGTGACAACATTTTGTTTTCACCTGCAAGCTTCCTACTACTCTACCTTTGTTGGATGTGAAATCAGGGAAGGAACTGGGGCAAGTTAGACAAACGGGTATCAAAGGTAGAAGCCTAATGGAGGGGAAATCTGAAGTGGAGAATGGGGTGGAATAGGTGATGAAAAAAGGAAAGTAGGAAAGAGAGAATAGACAACTGAAAAGAACAAAAAGGTCAAGGTTAGGGAAAGCACAGAAGTCTCTTGACTAAATCACACTGATTGCTGGAGCCAAAGATCAGAATCTCGCTATTTCTGTATTGTTGCCCAACTACTGTGAAACTTTTGGGCAAAGTGTTTCTTAAATTGCAACAGCGTCCACATGAAACCTACTGCTGCTAATGTTTACTCTGTTAGGAAGAGGTAGGCTTTTGTGGTAATTTCCATTTTTTGATCCTGCCTACTATGCATTCAATTTGGCTCTCATGGATTGTTTATTTTTCTAGTGATAAAATAAGTTCAGTTGTTCTAAAATAAATCTACCAATTCAAACATTCAAAAGCTAGGAAAAACTGGAAGTGAAGTGCATATTGTTAATAATTTGATCCTTAACTTTTTTTTTCTTACTCAGGCTTTTTTCTATAAGACCCTAACTGTAAATAAGTAGCCTTATTAGTGCTCATTTAATATATGTGGCCCTAATCTTGATTTATTGCATGTTACTCATCCGACTGTGAAAACGGTAGTATTTCTGAGCTGTTTCACAAGTGTGCATAGAGTATAGAGATATGCAATTATCATGATAGTCCTGCATAGCTAACAAGCAGTTTCCATTTTCAGATGGCAAACTGAGGCAGAAAAAACTCAAAGATAATGCAGTAATGTTAGGTGCCAGTGCTGGGAACGCTTAGCATAAGGCAGTGATTTTTAGTTTTTTTTTCCCCATTGAAAGCACAGCTTTTCCAGTGGCTTCAGTTGCACCACAGACCACTCTTACAGGATCTTAATCCAGACAACCATTAGATGGAGAACATGCAGGTGACGAATACCCATGAAAAGTTTGCTTTAAGCAGCCTGCTCCACATCAGATAGGAATACTGGTAAAGCGGAGTATCATATTAGTGCTCAGCTGCTGCTGCTGCAAGTTTCATTTTCCATAATACTTTGTCTTACATAGCATTTCTGCTTCCTACCTTGTAGAAACGACAGTGTGATTTCTCATTATTTATCCTTCCAAAGCAATTTCTTTAGGGTCTTGAATGTAAAAAAAAAAAAGTCACTTATTTTGTAATACAGTCCAGAGTACAAAATTACTATAATTCAGTTTCGTCAATGATTTTTATCCCTACTCACTTATCAATGAGGGGATCTTCCTTCTTATCCTATCCCTAGTTTCTCAGCTTGCAATAGTTTTTCAGCTGATCTGTAATTTGCGAAGTACCGAAGGTCCTTTAAACGTGTGGACTCGAGGCTGGACTCGAGGCTTGCGCTGAACACCTTCGTGCGGGGTGTTGCTGGAAGCGGTGTGGAGAGGGAAAGAGGGGGCTGTTGTTTTCCACCCTTCCCACAAGAGGTCACTGGCAGAGCAGAAAGCGGCAATGGTCTTCAAGCGCGCTGGGTGCCTCTACTTTTTGCAGCCTGTCTCCTGCTGAGGCTTTGCCATTTCTCATCTGTGTTCCTTGCCCGCATGCAGCTAGAAGGCTGTCCAGAAAGGGATTTTCAGGTCAGGCCCAAAACTGCATCAACCAATTTAGAATCATAGAATCGCTAAGGTTGGAAAAGACCTCTAAGATCATCGAGTCCAACCGTCAACCCAACCCCCCCATGCCCATTAAACCATGCCCCTGAGCACCTCATCTACACGTCTTTTAAATCCCTCCAGGGCTGGGGACTCCACCACTGCCCTGGGCCGCCTGTGCCAAGGCCTGACCACTCTTTCAGGACAGAATTTTTTCCTAATGTCCAAACATTTAGGTACAGTGGCATAATAATACATGGCACTGGTACCATCTCTGGCCGAAAGGGAACCTGCTTTGGTCCTTCCCCGGCACATAGTCCAATAATCTATAGCCCACCTTCAGCCTGCCCTAAAGGGTCTTGTGAGAAGGTAGACCCTTGGCAGCATCTGTTTATGGACCAGATGAATTATTTGCATGGCCATGTGTGTACGTAGGAGACAGATGGTTAGGGACCAGTAGACAGATGGTTAGGGACCAGTAAAGGCTGAGGAGTTGGTGATGGCAATCATACTGGCAGTTGTGTTAGATATATGTGTACATGTGTATATATCTCTGCATGTGTGCATGTACATAGATACGTATATATACACACCCCACCCTACTTTGGGCAGTCTGATGTAAAGTATATGCATTTCTCTGGGACTGAGAAGAAAAAAGGAAACAGTGCATAGGTGTCATAAAACATCACTTCTCACTTTTGGCGCTCGGCTAGCCTGAAAAGAAAAAGTGATGCTTTGCTCAATGGTAGTTAAATTGGTTCATATGTTGCCTTGGGGCACCAGTATATCTTGGTTGATGTGAAGAGAAATTGTAAGGAGTAGGAGAATATCGTGAGAGATTGTTCTAATGGTAATGGTTGTCTTCAGAAAAATTAGAGCACCTCTATATTTTGAGTCCACGTGGGAAATATTAATAGCCTTTATCCTTTATTGGGAAGGTAACTGCTAGTGCAATTTTTCAGTATGAAAGGAAGTAGGTATGGAGGAAGGAGAAGGAGATAGCAAAAGCGAAAAACTTAACCCACTTTGCTTTTTTAGTTCCCCATGCAAGTAGGACTGGAGGGTACTTGCATTTTAGGAACAGCCTGTGTGGGTGGGAATAATACCTGCATCTAAGGGTGGAGAGAAGGATTTGGACCATGTGTTTCTTCAAAGACTGTATGTATACTAAGCAGTTAGGACTCTGGTTTGGACTTACTGCTAATTATATGCGTATTCGCTGGATAAGAAACTGGCTGGACGGCCGAGCCCAGAGAGTTGTGGTCAATGGAGCTAAATCCAGTTGACGGCCGGTCACGAGCGGTGTTCCCCAGGGCTCAGTTTTGGGGCCAGTGTTGTTCAATATCTTTATCAACGATCTGGACGAGGGGATCGAGTGCTCCCTCAGTCAGTTTGCAGATGACACCAAGCTGGGCGGGAGTGTTGATCTGCTGGAGGGCAGGAGGCTCTGCAGAGGGACCTGGACAGGCTGGATCGATGGGCCGAGGCCAATGGAGGAGGTTCAACAAGGCCAAGTGCCGGGTCCTGCCCTTGGGCCACAACAACCCCAGGCACCGCTCCAGGCTTGGGGAAGAGCGGCTGGAAAGTGCCCAGAGGAGAAGGACCTGGGGGGGCTGGTCGACAGCGGCTGAACACGAGCCGGCAGCGTGCCCAGGTGGCCAAGAAGGCCAACGGCATCCTGGCCTGTATCAGCACTGGTGTGGCCAGCAGGAGCAGGGAGGGGATCGTGCCCCTGTACTGGGCACTGGGGAGGCCGCACCTCGAATCCTGGGTTCAGTTTTGGGCCCCTCACGACAAGAAGGACATGGAGGGGCTGGAGCGTGTCCAGAGAAGGGCAACGGAGCTGGGGAAGGGCCTGGAGCACAAGTCTGATGAGGAGCGGCTGAGGGAACTGGGGGTGTTCAGCCTGGAGAAGAGGAGGCTGAGGGGAGACCTCATCGCGCTCTGCAACTGCCTGAAGGGAGGTTGGAGCGAGGGGGGGTCGGTCTCTTCTGCCAAGTAACAGCGATAGGACGAGAGGAAACGGCCTCAAGTTGTGCCAAGGGAGGTTTAGGTTGGACGTTAGGAAAAAATTCTTTCCTGCAAGAGTGGTCAGGCCTTGGCACAGGCTGCCCAGGGCAGTGGTGGAGTCCCCATCCCTGGAGGGATTTAAAAGACGTGTAGATGAGGCGCTTGGGGACATGGTTTAGTGGGCATGGGGGGGTTGGGTTGACGGTTGGACTCGATGATCTTAGAGGTCTTTTCCAACCTTAATGATTCTATGATTCTATGATTCTATGATTTATGCTGAAAATATGATAACTTTTAAATTATGCTGTTCATAGTGTATTGCTCCAAGTTGGAACAGGTGACTTGCATAGAATTAAACCTTCCTGTCTGTCTGCTGCTTTATTCTTACCTCTTAATTTTTCTTTCTTGACTTACTTGGAAAGCCTTAAAACTTTCTTGAGTCGCTTAGAGGGCAGATGGTTAACGACTGAGAAGAGCATTCACACTGGCAGTAATTATTCTGTAGTTACCTCTCTCTCCCTGTGTCTTCTCTTCTTCCTTTCCCCCTGTCCTAAGTGATATGCATGGATACGCATTATATTAAATGAGGAGATCAGAGGACTGCTATATTTAAAGGAATTCAAAGTGTTATAAGAACTCAAGGGTAATTCATGATAGTGTTACTGCAGCCTCTTTGAGGTATAGAGGCAGAAGGACACTGATGAAATGGCAAAGGAAAGCTGGTGCCTGCGCTGAGAATAGAGTGACAGTGTGCTGCTGTGGCTTCTTTCTGTCCTTTTAATGACTAGTTATAGCCTGGGACTCACTCACCCTAAACACTATTCTTTCTTGAAAAAGGTGGTAACATCAAAATTTTTGTAATAAACAAATGATACCTTTTGGAGAAAATTCTGAATGAAGCTAGTTCTGGATTCCTGTGAATCTCTACTTTTGCTTTCCTTTGTGCTTTCTTAGGCCTGTTTTGACAAACATTTCTATTTTGGTTTATAAATGAGCAACAATAAAGCACAGCTGATCTGCTTCCAAGATTTTGGAGAGTGGTTTAATGTTAATGGGCAAAGCTTGTTTGATTGTGGTGTTCTGTTGGTTTTGGGTTTGGGTTTGGGTTTGGGTTTTTTTTTTTTTTGGGGGGGGAGGTAGTAAAAACTAGAAAATGGAAATCGCCTTTCTCATTGTCACTAGGGAGTCTCTTCCAGATCTCAGGGACTTTGTTGTTGGAATCGTGATTTGGAGCAGGGCATAGAGTACCCAGTTTGAGAAACATGTATAGCAACATGTGTGCATTGGTTTACCCTCTGTATTGCTACAGTCTTGATTAGAATTAAATTGACCAGTAATCAGAGCTACTGCTTGGCAAATCCTTTTCTAGGTTTTCTAGGTAACTTTATTGGCCAATTTATCCTCTGGGCTGATAAAACTCATTAAAAAGGCATTAAACAATTTCCTTCAAAGTTTTATCATTTGTGTGTATGTATGTATATACGATAAGGGTTTTTTAATCCTTCAGCTTTTCTGGTGTAGTACAAGAAAGTAAGACTTACAAGGAAAAAGGAAGGAGATAAAATAATCGCTCCTGCAGAACAATTAGGAAAATAGGAATGTAATTTTTTGGGACAAGGTTTCTCATGGCTGTATTTGTACTGTTCATCTTCTTATGCCACTACTTTTTCCTCTACATGGGGGGGGGGGGGTGGGGGGGGGGGGGAAACAAACCATGAGAAATCATAGAAGGATTTGGGTTGGAAGGGACCTTTGAAGATCACCTAGTCCACCCCCTCCTGCCATGGGCAGGGACATCTTTCACTAAATTGGGTTGCACAAAGCCCTGTCCAACCTGACGTTTAATACTTCCAATGATGGGGCATCCACAACTTCTCTGGGCAAGCTCTTCCAGTGTCTCACCATCTTCGTCATAACTTCTTTTTTTCCTTATGTCTGACCTAAACCTACCTTCTTTCAGTTTAAAACTGTTGCCCGTTGTCCTGTCACTACAAGTCCTGGCAAAAAGTCTTTCTCCATCTTTCTTATCAGCTCCCTTTAAGGACTGAAAGCCTGCAATAAGGTCTCCCCGAAGCCTTCTCTTCTCTGGGCTGAACAATGCAAACTCTCTCAGCCTTTTTTCATAGGAGAGGTGTTCCAGACCTCTGATTTTCATGGCCCTCCTCTGGACCCGCTATAACAGGTCCCTGTCTTTCTTGTACTGGGGACCCCAGAGCTGGATGCAGCCCTCCAGGTGGGGTCTCATGAGTGCGGAGTAGAGGGGGAGAATCTCCTCCCTCCACCTGCTGGCCACACTTTTTATGCACCCCAGAATACCATAGTTTTATACGATGGGGCTTTTTATGCAGCCCAGGATACAAAACAGGGAGGTTAACGAAATCTTGGGCGTGGACCATCTCTTTCTACTCCAGTTCCAATGCACTGTCCTGTACTGGACGGTGTCCCTAGGAGCCTGCCCTGGGCAGTGCTCAGTTTCTACCATGGAGGGTAAGAATTCTTGAGTTTGGCAAAAATGCCACCAACTTCAGCTAGTACGGCAATCTTGCTCAGTGTTGCCTTGTTAGCTGTGGAGGGTGCTGAGTGTGCTTACCAGCAACCCCCAGAAATTCTGCATCTTGGAAATTGTTTCCCCTCCCTCCTTTCTTCAGTGTATCACAGTGGTATCTGTGCTGTGATACAGGACCAGTAAAGAATCATTCTTTGATCCTGAAAGTGAGTGGAATAGTACAGCTCTTGTTGGCATGCTTCTCTCCTCTCTCCTGTCCACTCTAGTACACCCAAACCATGCAGAAAGCGTTCCTATTTCCAAAGAAGTATTTCGTGGGTACTTTTAACCAAATATTGAGGGTTTTTTAAACATAAATATTTTAAAACACACAGTATTTAAATACGATTGTAGTATGATTGTAATATTAATCAAGGTAGTCTTACGCATTTACAGTGCATAGTACAATACTTACTATGGTTTAACCACAACATGTACAGTACAAGATGCTCTTTGCTGTCTCCGGTTCTGGTTTTGGTTTCTTTTTATGTCTCTAAAACGGGCTGTGCATAGTATTTCAGCCGTGGTCTGAGCAGAGTTTACAGCAGACAGACTTACCTTGCTGTGTGTGGTGGCATGCGAATCCTGAACTGCCCTACCTTTTCCTTCTGGCATTTCACGCTGTAGTTAATTTGATGGCAATTGTTCATGTCCTGTTTTACTGTTTATTGGACTTCACAATACAATCCGCTATGTTCTTGCTAGCTTATTTTTTCTTTCCCAGGATGAATCTCATTCTGTCATTTTTTCTAGGCCTGTTTCTGTCCTGAGGTCCTTTATTTTTCTGTTTCCTGGATTTCCATAAATTTCAACAAAAGCATAATCTGTATGTTTCGTGAAAGTACTGTTGTCTTCTCTTTGTAAGGGTTGATAAAAAAAGTAAAACCGAATTTTTTTTTTTTTCCCCTACAACAACCAACCTAATGTGATGCTGGGATTCATCTTTTTATTTGTTTCCCTGCTCCCTCCTATACCTGCCCTCCCCTTCTCCTCCTCCCCCCCAAAAAAACCCAAAACCAAAAAAAGGTTCGGAAAGTCTAAAAGAAGCAGGAGTATCTTAGCACGGGTAAGCACACTTTCTTTTATGCATCAGGAAAAAAAAATCAGATTAATTACCATTATTCCTTTCCATTTGAAGGTCAGTTTTTTGAGCATGTATGAATCAAACAACCTATTGGCATGTCTAAGTTGTGTATTCTTGGAGTCATAAAGAACCCTAACCAAAACAAACTATTCCCTTGTATATTTTCTTCATGATTCCTTTGTATTGTTGATGAAATGCAGGACGTGTGATTTTCTGGCTTGGCCAGCGTCATTGAGCAGAAGGAGGTGCTGTGTTTTGCATACAGAGTGACCTTTATGTTATCATGCAAGACCCTGTGCCTTGATGAAGTTTTATTTACTGGTGTGGTTGTATCCCATGACTTTTCTTTACCATGGACTTACTGGTCTTGGCCAGCAGCAAACTTTGACAACAGCAACTTGTTGATTTTGGCAACAGAGGGTTCACGTTCCTTGCCTTTAAACTCTTGAGCTCGCTTGCCTCAAGATTATCCCTGAACCTTGGCTATTGCAAACTGACTCTGCTTGGGGAGATGCCCCTCAGCTTCTGGTCCCTGGTCAAAGCAGTCTGCACTATGAGAAGAGAACCCAGACTTGTCAAGAGCAGAAACCTGGTGCTGTAATTGGCTTGATTTGTCCGACTGCCTGCAGCTGAGGAGACTTTCAAGAGTGGTCAAGTGTGGCTGTCGGGAAGGTTGAGAGCAAAGGTGACTACAAGCTACTTACACAAGCCCTACTTGGTGGTAAGGGAGTCAGATGCGTGGAGAGGAGTCCGCTTGGCTCTCTAGCAATACAGTGTTGGGAGCTCTGTGAAGCTACTGTCACCTCCTGTTTGCAAGCTCTTCCTGGAGCTCCTGCATCCCTTCAGCCAGCAGTGCACGTGGTAAGTCAGTCTTTTGACTCCTTGCTATATAAAAAATTGGCCATGGGAGTTAGAGAATCAGGAAGGTTGTCCAAGCTTCCTTGGCCTGGGGTGTTTTGTAAACAGGGGCTTCAGTGAGCAGCTGAAGGATTTGCACCTAAAGAAGTCTAGTTTCTTCTAGATTTGCATCTTGTGTTTGGTTTGTCAGCTGTCTAGCAGGGCATCAACACTTCATTTCGTCCCTGTTACGGTGTTTGTGATGTGTCTTTGCCATTGAATTAACTGGTGTGTAAGGCTTAAACTTATGCTGTAGTCCTTCTGCAAGTGGGTAAATAGCAGGGTCTCTTCTCTGTGAAGTTGCCTATGTCTTTGACAAACAGGATCGGGACTTACTAGGGGAAGGGCGAATAAAAAGGAACACATATACATTCTATAGATACAATTTTCTTAGGCTGGCAGTGAGGAGGTTGCA
>VZTQ01001999.1:207990-248456 GCA_013400755.1 Pelecanoides urinatrix | reverse complement strand
GTGTGATGGAGCCCTGCTTTCCTGGAGATGGCTGAACACCTGCCTGCCGATGGGAAGCAGTGAATGAATTCCTTGTTTTGCTTTGCTTGTGTGCGCAGCTTTTGCTTTCCCTATTAAACTGTCTTTATCTCAGCCCATGAGTTTTCTCACTTTTACCCTTCTGATTCTCTCTCCCATCCCACAGCAGGGCTGAATGAGCAAGTGGCTGTGTGGGGCTTAGTTGCCGGCTGGGGTTAAACTATGACAAAGTGTAAGCTTTTATTTGTTTGTAGGAAACCATAATTGATCACTGCGCTTCAAAAGCTGGACAGTTTGATGCTGTTCTATCTTTTATCTCTATGGTAAAATGAACAAGTTGGAGTTAGAGCAATGTTGCAGTGATGGATAAGTCTACACACATGATTGGCAGTTATCAGGCTTCTTGGGTGTAGTTTTTCCCTCTACAGCTTTATTTAATACTTTTGTTTCTAAGCTTTTTCTAGCATCATGCCAAAGACTTTGCAGCCATTTTCTGAAACCATGCATTTTAGAGACTCTGACGGTCTAGGCACAAAAGGGCATATTCCTTGCTCATTGCTTCATTTCTTTAACTGCTGGGTAATGCCTTTGTGCATGTAATCCTATGCTTTACAGGTTTTATTTTTTGGACATATGCCTTTACAGGATATTTCTCTCACATCTTCAAACTGCAGATAACAAGGATGACAAAAAAGCAGGATAATCATCTGGTATAAAGCTTAAAAATGGTCTCAATCTTTTAGAATTAAAAAAAACAAACACCAGGAAAAATAGAAAAGGGTGGGATTATATGAAGACAATGCAGATATGTGCCTTGAGGAGCTATATATTGGAGTTATGAAGTCATGTCAAAGTTCCAGGCTCTTTAGTTTTTCTTTTCTTGTTCGCAGATCTTTGTTACATTGCAACTTAATTGCCCCTGGCATTGCCTTTGCACAGCTTGAGCATCTGAGCTGTGTCCTGGGCAACAAAGTCCAGTTAGGAATCTGGCACTAAATAAAGGCCTTGGCCACCCTACCCCTGAGACACGTGGCAGGATGTTCAAGTAAAAACATCTTTGTTGGATTTCAAGTACAGAATTTCTAGAGAAAGTTGGTAATGTTTTGGGGTGGAAGAGTGAAAGTTTCCTACATTTATCAATTTCAAAAAAAAAAAAAGAAAAGAAAATACCCTCAAAATCAACCAATTGGATGCTTTGGCTACTCTTTATTGCTTTATTCTGATGGTTTCTTTATTGTGTCCTTCATTAACTAGAAATGATCCTTTGTTGGAGATAATAATCCAAGTGAACACTTGAAAGAAATTTTATGTGTAAGACAGGAGTGCAGTTGTTTTTTTTTTTTTTTTATGAAAGGAGTTTTAATCCTCTCCTTCCCTATGTCAGAAATCTACAAAACAAGCCTTTTCATATTTGAAATAGCAACAGGAGGAGAGAAGTGCTGTATAAAGGTGCATGATGGTGACATATTGCAGTGTATTTCTCAAATTGTAAAGCTGTCAGTGAGAAAGTGGAATTTCAAGATGGTTTAGTAGTAAAGGTGATATTCTGTTAAAGCCACTTTCTTATCAAGTTATTGTTGCTAAATTATTACAAAGATATGTTGCTGGAAAACCTAGTGACTGGTGAAATTAAAAAAAAAAATGAAGCAAGCTGGGAATAAAAAATCACCTTTCACTTTGCCCTGAGCTCTGGTTTTTTTGTAATGATAGCTCATTTGGTACTGCAGTGAAAACTGTTCTGATTATTTAATATAGTTAATATTTACTGAGTATGCTTAAGCATCAGCCAGTTAAATTGAGTGGTTTAGAGTCAACAACCACTGGTCGTTCACTGTTTCCACATCTCTAAAATGATTCAAAATTAGGTCAGGAGAAACGGAGCAGGGAAAGAAGGTCTCAAGACACTGGGATTTAATTCGACGCAGGAAATCGTTACAGCCAAGCCAAACGGGTAGACCTTGTTAATCTTCATGGATATGCAGTGGACATGCTGATTTTATCAATGTCATTGGTTTTGTGGTGTAATAATGTTGTCATGGTAAAACACACTGGGGATTTACTTAAAAAACTGCCTTATTTTGTAAATGTAGAGGTGAAGTTTCAGGAGACACAGGACTGGAGAAACATAGAACTGATGGAACATGCCTGGGAAGAGGAGGTTTTTAGAAGAGCATTTTGGGATGAAAGGCAACAATTAAAAGTAGGGAATCTGAGTAAATCTTTAAGTCAATGACTTATAGAAATTAATTTTGTTTCTAGTCTTTTACTGAAGTGAGTTATGTTTAGTGTTAGACATCCATGCTGTTTTTCTCAACTTTCTTGATGATCCATCGAGATACCTTGTTATCTTGTAACAAGGTCTTAAGGTCTTTGATCTTCTAGACGTTTGGTGATCTTCTAGACTGTTTGGTGTTTTGCACCAGGTACTGGTCAGTATTGATCCTGATAACAAAGGCACTTAGGTAAGGTACAATTTAAAAAGCTATTTATTAGAGTTAACAGTCTAAGAAGAGAATAGCATAGTTAATCTTATGCCCCTTTAGATCCTGGGAGTCCCAAGTAGTGTATAGAGTTGAACAGGACTCCAAGCGACATGCAGCACATCATGCCGACCTTGATAACAACAGAGATTCTCCCCTTCTGGTCATTCAAGCTATTTTCTTACAAGGGAACAGCTGCATTTGTCATGTCTACAGTCAAACAGAAATGATGTTCTCATGAGAACTTCTTGCTGCACTGTTAGATAAAGGCAAGGCCATGCAGGTGGTGTAGTCGCAGGTATGGAGCAGGAGCTGCCTCCTGTTACAATGAGCCGGTTGAGGTGATCCTGCAGCCAAGGCGTTTGCGCAGCACAGCACTGGCCTGCGGGCCAGGCTGTATGTGCAGCAGAGCAGGGTCACGATCACTACATTTGCGTCACAACTTTATTGCTGTTAGTCATCCTATTGATTTTTGTGGACTTGCTGTCCATAAGATTGTGGTCTGAGATAGAACCTTTCCAAGAAAGCAAAGTTTGGGGCAGTAGACTATCAACATAGACCTCATTGGCCATATCATTGGACCACACTAGTCATAGAACCCATCAGTGCTCCATGATCCTTTTAAAAAACATATTGTCTTTTGTTAACAGTCTAAAATAGAACTCATGAGCAAAGCAAACAGCTGAACTGAGATGAGAAATGTTCCTTTGACGGTGGACTGTGGGGAGGAAAAAAAAAAAAAAAAGGATAGCTAAACCTAATCCTTCCAGAGGAAAATTGTGTTGAGAACTTCAAACAAGCTGTAAAATTACTGACAGAGTGAGATCATCACCCGTTGGGATTTCACATGATGTTTGTTAAGGGAACCTAAGCTGCATGGGAAGCAACATCCACAGATCAATTGTATGCCAAATGAATAAATTTGATAAAATACTATACAGCCAATGTATTTTTGCATACTTCTTTTCAGTCACATTTCCTTTGAAATATACTTTTTAGTAGTATGTAAGCAGCTTTCGTGGTATAAATACTATTTATTGTAAAATGTCTGCTAGGCAACTTAATGCAAAATTTTCAACCATTGTTACTCATGGGTGTGTTAAGTCAGGCTCTTACAAGGAATCGAGCATGGCTGAATTTTTCTACTGACATTTTCAATAAATACTTATCTTTTGTCTCTTTGTCAGTGAGAGTCTCTGTGGGATGTTGCTGGTTTTGTTCTTTGTTCTATGTAAAAAAAAAAAAATTAAAGGAATAAATTATGCTAACTTCTTCCTGCACAAGAGAAGAAGTTTTGAAGTGATGCAGACATCATCTGTCCAGACATTTACAATGTGGAAAGAAAGGGAGGAAGGATCATAACATCACTACAACTGATTGACACCGGAACTAGTATTTTGTGAGGAGGATGGTTATTTTGTTGCTGAAGTCAGTAGGAGATGTGCCTTTCTAACTGTTCGCTCTGGGTTTTTACCATGGTTCATGGAAATGAACTATGATGTGGAGTAACCTTGGTTTTTACTGTATGCATAAGCGTAGGATATTCAAAGTGCCTTGATTTTAAACTCTTACCGCAGGTTTCCGTGTCTGGGCCCTTTGCAGTCAACAAAGACAGTCTTCTCCAAATGCAGGTCGGAGAATGTAAATCAGCTCCTCCACCGAACTAACAACAGAACTGGAGAAGAGTAGTCTCTAACTATGATAGGGTGGTGTCATTTTGCCCAGAGGTAATTTTACAGTGGCCTAAGTAATGAAAATTTTATTTATAATTTGCAGTAGAAAAAGAAGAGAAGCTTGTGTTTTTATTTACACAGTACAGCCTGGAAAAGTGCCATTTTATTTTGATGATGGTTGCATTACTTGAAATTGGTCCTGGACTTATATTTTCTGTATGTTATTCCAAGAAGTACAGCTGAAAATCCACATTTCGTATGATAGGCCTTTTTTTGTCTAAGAAGTTATTTATGCTGAGTATTTTTTTAATATATTCTGTGCTTTAAATAGTTGTGTGTAAGGAAAAATAAAAATGAAGTTTTCTCTGGGAAATGCTGCTACTATAAAAGGTCTGGTATAGAAGCTGTTTTTTCTCTGATATTCCCCTTAGGCAGTATCAGCTGTATTTATTGATATCTGCACCTGGTATGTCTAAATCACAAGCTGGATCAGAACTGAGGCAGGTTATTTTAAAATATTTCAGATCCTGATGAGCAAACAAGTTTTATTGTCAATTTTCTCACCAATGCCAACATTATTTCAGTGCTGGAGATCATTTTGTTTATTTTTGTACAAAATCTATTTCTGCCCTCTACACCTCTAAAAATATTATTTGGACAAGCCAAACAACAGCAAGAAAAAGATTTTAAAAAACTTCTGTTGGTTTTGACAAAATAAAATTTCTGTATTTGTGCTACAGGAAGCCGAGGGTCTTATCCTTTTGCTTTTACTTGAACTCTCTTTGTACCATGCAAAATCAACACACTCTGTGCCAAAAGGCTTATTCTCAACACTTACCTGAATGGGAAGCAGGTAAAATGCTTAAAGACAAATAAAGGGCAAGCCTGTTTATCTGAATCCTCAGCTTTAGTTCTAGGGCTGTGCCTGAATAAAGCTGGCTGTCTTGGAGGTAGACTTGTGCAGAGAGTACCTGGCGAGCTCTTTCTGAGCACATGGAAGAAACTGCTGGAAAGCTTTCCTTGATGACTATGGTGTTTGCTGTCACTCCTTGGAAAACTTTTATTTGTTGAAGTTAAATCATAGAATCATAGAATAATAGAATCATTAAGGTTGGAAAAGACCTCTAAGATCATCAAGTCCAACCGTCAACTCAACACTAAACCATGTCCCTAAGCACCTTATCTACATGCCTTTTAAATACTTCCAGGGTTGGTGACTCAACCCCTTCCCTGGGCAGCCTGTTCCAAGGCCTGACCACTCTTTCAGTAAAGAATTTTTTCCTAATCTAAACCTCCCTTGGTGCAACTTGAGGCCATTTCCTCTCGTCCTAGAGAGGAAATGGTTTGTATGCTGCTCTGTTTGGTGATACTGCTTCACATTGTTCTGTCCGAATAGTCTGGACTCTAGTCATAAGTATCCAAACTAGTGTCAGGCATGAAAGGGACTGATTTTTGTAGTGTTTACTCTTGCCTTATCACTGGGTGGGGATGGGGGAGCGGCGTCGGTGTGTGGGTATCTGTGTGTGTGTGCGTAGAAGACACATCTGTGCTCTGAATATACCATTTCAGCGGCACAATTCTAGCCTAATGGCCATAGGATAACTGAAGGTTTGTGAAGATCTGTGCTACTAAGACAATAGGAGTTTGGATGTGGGTATATAAATATGTCTTGTGTGAGCCGCATGGACATGTTGTGAAAGTGTCAGGGGATTTTATTGCAAATACTGGAAGAGGGTAAGAAAAGAAAGGGAAGAGAAGGTGACAGGCATGGAAGGTTGAGTTGGCCATATTACTTTAAGAAGGGGTTTTGCTCATGTTCTCATGTCAGGCTTTGTCTATAGCTATGTAAGCACAAAAGTTTCCAGTCAAAATACAGATTTCAAGCTGGTTACAATGCTTTAAATCAAATCACTTAGATTCAGATTAAATTGAAATGTTTTGCCGTTTTATCTTCAAGGGGAATCCCTTGTCAGCAGGTGTCTGCAGGTGCTCCAGTAGGTATCTGAGCCATCTTCTGCCAACCATCTTCCTATTTACCCATTTAATGAGGGGGGAGCATGGAAAATAATCAGTGTTCTGCATGGAGCTTTGTTTGCTGTGTGTTTTCCCCAGCTGTTTCTCTGTGTAAGAAAAAGGCAGGTAGGGCTCAGCTCACAAAGGATATAAAATGCTGCTTTGCCAGCTTATCTGGAGGATATTTTGAGGTTCCAGCTTTTATAACTTTTTATAAGGGAACCACTCATGATCCTTACTTAAGAGATGGCTTATCACCATTGTGCTGAGCCCACACGGTTCTGTCTCTGTGGGACTGCATAAGAGTGTGCCACATTCCCAGTTTAGAGGGCAAGCTTCATCCTTATTAATGTAAATGGCATTCTTCCCCTCTAGGTAATAAACCTGCTAGAACAGCCGTCAGACATGAGAGCCAACTTCTATCGCAGGAGGAGAGGTTCATTGCATGAATAGATGTCTTCAAAACTTCTGAACTCTCAGTATGAGAGAGGTCAGAAGCTGCTGAACACTTATTCCGGGCATTCAAACAAAAACAGACAAGATTTCCAGCTAGCTTCAGTAGATCTGTGGTGTGTGTAGGAAATGGAGATGTCTCTCTTGTAGTAGAACTTGCTCTTTGTTGCCTGTTCTCAATTATAGAAGCAGCATGGAGGTTGTGGGCAAATAATCAGGAATGGGGAACTGATATCAACAGCACATCAGAAGAGTGTTTTATCTTAATTTTTTAGTGTGTTCTTTGTGAAATAAGGACAAACTTGCACAAAAACCTAAAAATAAATAAAACTCTCGCCAAGGAAGACCAGAAGAGAAGATCCTTCCCTCTACCCTTACAAAGCTGCTGTATATTATACTAGACAGCGTTTATGTTCACAGACAGTACAGACTGAGCACCAGAGAAATGTCAGTAAATAACAAAAGCAATAATCAGTGAACTGCCTGAGAGAGTCCTTTCTCTTTTATTCTGAATGTTTGAAGTGATTTTCATATGGGGTAACTCTGTTTTAGTAGTGAAACATTTATGCAGTGCCTCAGACAATAGCTGTAGGCTCCTGGAAAAGATTCTGCTGTCTGTGTAGAAGAATAAAGGACATACTTCAGTAAAATATTCAAGAAGTGGCAGATATATTTTGTTACTGTGTTTTGCAAATGCACAAAACAGATCCCTGTGGAGATGGAGAATGAGATGAAGGGAAATCCACAAAACTCTTATGCTGAAACCAGTGCTGCAAAGGCATACTTGAAAGGACAAGGGGTAGTACTTGAGAAAGTCTGTGTGCGTGCAGACTTGTTTACTTAAACAGTGGTAGGCCAAATCTCAAGAGCTTTGGGTGATTGAAATCATATCTGGCTTTGATTCTCTCATGGTGTCCCTAGTCACGTGTGAGAGAGGCATTTTGCAAGGGTGAAGCTATTCTCAAATGTTCGGAGGTCCAGGCCTGGGCTTCTTTGCTACTGTTTGCCATGGTGCTTACCTTTGCACAGAAACGAGCATGACAGCCAGTATTTGAGAGGTGGAAATACATCTTCTTCCTTGGTATTAAGTGCTGTGCTTAGCTTGCTGCACCTGGCTTGGCTTTTTCCCTAAAGCTTCTCCGGATTCTGTGGATTTAAAATTTGGAATAAATTAAATCGCTTGTATTAAACAGATGGTTTTAACAAGCCCAAAATATTAAAGACACTCATTCCTCCAGCATTTTGGTGATTTTTTTTTTTAAAGACTGGATTTGACCAAACATTTATTATATACAGTGCTTATTTATAATCAGCTTCATAATCCATATGCTTGAACCTCCCAACCAAAAGCCAGAGCAGCTCTGAGTCCTTCCCCCCTTCTTCTAGGACACATTAGTAATAATTTAAAAAACTTTTTTATTAATCTGCTAAGGATAAAGTTTTGCTATTAAAGAATTACATGTAATAATGCATCAGTATTCCATACTTCCCTGTCATGACATTCTTAACATTATGAAAATCAAGGGACAGAGCCTGCGCATTATATGCATGCATAAGTGTGACAGTAATTCTTTTGGCTCTGAAAATATATATATTTTCCTTGGAACATACATTTCTAAAGTCTGCATTTCACTCTGAATGTTTGTCTACCACTGCGTACAGACCTGTCCTCTCCTGTTCTTCCTTTGCATAGCTTACTGCTGTTATTGTCTCGTTCCTCATGCCCTTGATGAAAATGTAGCACTTACAGTTAAAAAGGGAACTCGTTCTTGTTTCATTAGGATCTTCTAAGGTTGAAGGGGACTTTTGTCCTTCAGCCGACTCCATCTTCCTTTCACAAAGGGCTTGCGTTCCTCTTAAAGGCTTTTTCCTGTCACAGCTGGCTTCTGCGGCCATTAGCTTCAGAACTGGTGTGAGGCACTTCGACACCCAGGGTGCCCTACTGCTCTCTGCCTCGTGAGACCTCCTGCCTGCCACTGCAGGGGACCGGCAGCCCATCTCCCAGAGTACTAGCAGTAAGTTTGCCCCCATTGGGCCCTCTCTTGCCTTGCTCTCTGCTCAGTTCAGTGTTTTATCATTTGATTAAATGCAATTCTTCATTGTCATGAGTTATGCGTTCAGTGACATAAGTTTTATGTTTTGAAGAAAGTGCAAAGAAAAAGAGACTCAAGCCTTGTACGAATACAATGTGTCAGACTTGCATAAGATGGTCTTAAAAAAATTGTTTAGGGAGGAACAAGTGCTGGTTGACCTAACTGTCAGAAATGGTCATTTGTGGTTTTGTTGGTTTTTTTTTTTTCTTTTTCTCTTTGCTACTAGCCCAGAACTGACTCAGGCTGATGATACACACGTTGTTCTTTGCTGTGTGATTTGACGAATAAATCGTGACTATTTCCAGTGCTAGGTCAGGTTAGCCGTGGCTTTGTGTAGCCACGGCAAGTCTTGAAAAGCTCCAAGGATGGGAATTTCACAACCTGTGTGGTAAGCCTAAGTATGTGTACACGTACCTCTGAAGGAAGCAGCAGAGAACAAATCACTCTGAATAGTAGGGCTGAAACACTTTGATAGACCCGAGGTTTATTGCTGCTACAGTCACCGGTGCTAACAACTGTCATCTTTGCAATGGCACAGCACAACTTTGATTCACAAGCTTTTTCCTGGGAGGAACAAACTAGGTGATACTTCTGCAGTGTTTCATCTCAGTTGGTTTTAGGACACGCGTAATAGCTTTCCTTTTTTAACATGCAGCTTTCTTTGCAGTTAGTAGGTTGCTGATTATAATCCTCTTGTTTGCTTTTATCGGTGTTGCTCAGTCACTTGTCCTTCAAACAGTGTAATCGTCCTTGTGGGTTTGTGCTTCAACCAGTACATCAGCGTGTGTCTCACTAAACACAGGATTCCATAGTCGCCCAGTCAGCTCTGGGTAATACTTGTAGTCGGCATCTTTGGAGAAAAAAAGCAGCATTGTATCGCGTTTGAATGAAACAAAGGTGCAGGAATCCAGTACCATACCTGACTTCTGCATCTCATTGAAATTGGAGAGGCTAAGCATTCCTGCTACTGAAAACAAAAAAGAACAAACAAAAGATCAGCACAGCTAACGCACAGAGCAGGAATTGAAACTGGAAAATTTGGGTGCAAAATTAGTAACAAAAAGAAACGAATGTATTCAATCATCATAAACCTATTTGTCTCACTGCCATAAATAACATAAAGAGGATTTTTTAAATTTTTATGCCTAGAAGACCTAGTTGTGGACAAGGACTCATTGCACTAACTATTATAACAACACGCTGCAGAACAAGGAAGCATTTCCTTATAGCAGCAGAATTACAAAAGAACAGACAGACGCAAACCCTGAAACTGATTGCAGCCACCAATGGGGATTTCAGTGAATATCTAAAGACTTGTGCAGCACAGCAAATGCATTGGACACAGATTGTAAGGAGGGAGAGTCCAACTCAAAACTCATAGAATGACAAATATCATCTTGATGCCAAAAGATAGATTTTGGTGTATTGGTTTTTTTTAGAGCTGGCTGGTAGAAGTCAAATGAAGCTGTTTCATGAGTAGCAGAATTAACATCCCCAGGTTTTCTATGGATTTGTCCCCCATACCCTAGTTTTTCTTTCTTGTCTGCACTTTTTCTTCCTCGTCTCCACTGTACTCCCCTACCTAACATGTTTGGCTGAGGAGAAACAGCAGCACATATGTATAGTTACAAACTAACCACAATGTGCCGACGTACAGGCTGGGTGCTGCCACTTGATTACATAAGGACCTAAGTTATAAATTATTATTTAATGATCTACTCAGCCACCTATTTTTTTAATGAAATTTGTAAGAACTTAATTAATATGTTTAAGGTACCTCCCTTCTGTCAAACTCAATTGAATGTGGCTAATGTATTCAAAAGTTAGAGGAGAGTGCAGTGCTACACTGTAAGGTCAATCTGAACGAGAGAACATCTTACAAAGCATCCTACAAGCATCATGGGGAAATGTGCTTTTGTACGCTAAAAGTGTGGTGCAAGGTCTCTGGGAAATGGGAGGTAATTCATGGGGCCACATTCCACAAGGGCTTGGTAGCCTCACAAAAGCACACCTGCAGGCACCGAAAGCACAAATTGAAGTGAAGGAAGAGCAGAAGCTGATCTCTGAAATGGAACAAAATTATCTTTTCAATTAATAAAAGACTGTAAACAGGGACAACTGAGGGCAAATCTGTCATATAGCAAACTGATTTTTCATACATGCAGGTTTGGATTAATATTCTGTCAGACCGAACAGAATAGTTTGGATTTTGACTAATATTTGAATTTTCTGTAGTAATCCTTAGTGTGGATTTGCCAGCCATAACAGACAGAAGGAGCTGGGAGCTAGATAAACCAAACATTGCACAGACTTACTGTCATCATCATAAAAAAAAATGGTCAAAGTCTATGGAAAGACGTGGTTGGGTGGGTAATGTAGAATATTTGTGGTAGTTCCTTAAATCTGCCTGTTTAAATTTGAAATACCTACAGTGTTTTCAGTTGTTGAACACATTGTCTGCAATTGGTTATTTTCTTTCTGTAAACTTGAATGCATAGTGAAAAACATGTAAAGCAAGTATAAAGAAAACTTGCATAAGGCATACATTTCATATCTAATAGGAAAAATGCAGTCATAATTTTCACTTAAAAATAAGCTAGTGACATGCTTAGCCATGGCCTGTGGTCTGATGCAGCATTTGAGAAGTGTGGTGTATTTCTATAGCCGTTTGTATTTTGAGTACCCACAAAATACCTGGTAATTCCCACACGTTCAAAAAGTGACTTAATACAGTGAGACAGATGATCAGACTTTAATATAAAATGAACAGCAAACAGTGATCACTATATAAACTCCTCCTTCCCTTTGAGGCTGGATCATGTAAAGTCTCTTGGGATTCATGATTAAAATATATGTCCTTGTAGTAGGAAAAAGCCAGACTAACTTTCAGTAAGTAATGGTTTGTGCATTCTTCGAAATTGCACAGCTTGATTTCAAGCAAACAAAAAACCCCAATGCTCCTCTCAGCCCTCCCCAGATGAAGTGCTTTTCTTTAAAAAGTTATATATAAGCCATGGGTTTTTCACAAGAATTTTGAGTCACACTATTATGTTTATTTAATATACAGTTTATTCAAATCATCCCTCATCTGAATAATACTCTCTAGTTCACTGTGGATGTAAGTCAGGCTGCCTACAAAAATTTAAAACTCCAACTTGCTTTTGGTGTCACTTTTTTGGCTTCTTTGTTCTATTCTTTTATTTTTCTAAATGTATCTTATTCTGATTTACTTTGTTTAGTTTTTGTTTCTCTGTTTTCTATTGTTATAATTAAAGCATTTTGTACTGTGCTTTTGAAAGGAGTGTAATCAATTCAGTGTAGCATTAAAATAATTCACTGTATAATTAACTTCAGGTCTTTCAATACTTGCTTTTGATATGATGTACAAAGTTATTTCCCTTATGAATTTCAATAAGTTAAAACTCTCCAGAGCTTAATGAAACTTTAATGAAATGATGTTTTATCACACTAGTAGTATTTTCTACCATCTTCAGTTTTGAAAAGGGTGACAAATCAGTGAATGTAACTCTTGCATTTCCTAAATGTCTTTGTGGAATATAAGGGATAAATACAGGCTCCATCCAGCTGCATTAATGGTTACTGGTTAATGATTGTTCCTTGTATAAACACATGTGAACAATGTTCTTTTTTGAGTTTTATTCCCATTCTTTTAAACTGGAACATGTTTCACATCCTTTAAAAAAAGCCATAATGTTGGAATTAGATTCACCACTTGCTCAGTGTGTTCTCTTGCTGTTGATCTTTTTTCTTTTTTAAGTATCCAGTTCCTTGATTAAAAAAAACAAAACCCAAAACAAACAAACAAACAAAACCAAACAGCAGGAAGTGGATTAAGAGATGACATAAGTGAGGCGACTGCGGGACTTCATTTGGCTTTCTGATATGTGATATGTGAGGGACCTTTCCTTTCTTTCCATAACGCCATAATAACAGAAATGTGCAGGAGTCTCACAAAGCAGTGAAGGGGAGGAATGAAATGGAGGGCTCAGTAATACAGATTACAAAAAGAAAGGTGACTTATATGAATTGACTGGTTTGCTGGAGAGTTTCTGAGTGACCTTACCAGCTAACTTTTTTTTTATATAAAATGTTTTTTCTAGCATCTTGTTTCTTCTTCCTGAAGTGTTTTCTTCAGTGTTTTGTCACCATTCAATTCATGCATGTTTTTCACATTAAAAAAAACCCTGTAAGTTAAAAAAGAAAGATAAAGAAAAAAAAGTGGTAAAGAACAGGGCAGAAGGAGAATATTTACATTTCAAGGTACTATAAAATCCACGATTTCCAAGACAGTTTTTGAAGTTGGCTGGAAAAGCTGTTCCCCCCGTAGCCCCACCCCCCACCCTTTTTTTTTTTTTAATAAAATGAAATCTTGCATTGTCTGTAAATCCAAGCTTCTTCTATACAGCTACATTTGATAAGACAGTAGGTCCATTCTTTTGGCATAGGAGGAGATTAATTTTTCCATTGCCAAAGGCGAGATTCTTCCTTTCAGTTTTAATCCTCCATAATCCACCACCACCTCCATGCAAAAGTGCACAGAATAATTTAGATATGTTTCCAGGCTCAGAAGGGCTGAAAGTGGATTTGGGATTTAATTTAATTTTTCTCACAACTTTGTTCTGAAAGCATGAATGATAATTAATTGAGTTGCGTGAGCCTACTTAGTACTGCACTATGAGGAAAGTCAGTCCTTTCTACAGAAGCTAGTAGTTAAAAAATTGTAGGCTTCACAACCTGGATTTAAGGCTCACGATTTTTGAACATGATTAGCAATAGCTGAATTTTGATCTGTTAAACTGGCAATTGCACCAGTAATGGAATGGAAGTAAAGTTAGAACAAAAGCATATCCAAGGTACATTGAACTCTTCATGAAAACTTGTTGTTCCTCTGGCATAGATATCCTTTCTCTAGCCAAAGTTACGAGATAAGTAACAGCTTGTCATCCACCCCATCAGTTTTTTTATTTAAAGATTTGATCTTAGGTTACTTATTAGGTGTATTTTGGATAGCCACTTATGTGTAGAAGGCACAATAGCTTGCTCACTGTCATGGAAAGGCACACTGTCAAGAACAAAGAAAGGGGATGGTCAGGGGATGCATAAAGGTGGAGTGAGTTTCCAGAGGAAATAACTAAATATTAAGCACTGTATGTATGGAAAATGAGGATGAGAAGGTCGTTTGGAGTTCACAGTTCAAAAAAACTATTGTAGGAGCTCATGAGCAAGCCAGGAGAGGCTATGACTGGAAGATGGCCTTTAGCACCAGTGTTTTGAATGAGCTGTATGTAAGGAAAAAAGATTAAAGCAGATAGGCAGCATGCAAGGAATGAGTAATTTAGTAAGGATGGGATTGGTCTTGAATCGCCTTCTGTCAAGAAGTTGCACAGGTAGCTTAGTATGATTTGCCTGGACTCCCTCAGTGTGCAATGCAACTCTATGGAACAATTAATCCTATGTCTTTTTAACACCTCTCTTAAAATGGAGCCAGTTGTCTTTTGGAGATGCCTGTTTCTCTTTCTTCAAGAAGAAGAATGTCTTAAGTGGTGGCCTCAGATGAACACCTTAGCCTGTAGGCAGCTGGAGCTAGGAGCTTCTCATCCTAAAGAAGTGTTAGGAACTGGAGGAGTGCCAAAAAAACACAGGGACAAGGGAGTGTTGGTGAGATTCCTGACTTTGACAGAAGCCTGAGTTCAGTGGTCCCCAACCCATGTATGCCTACACACACAAGTATCTCTCCTTCTGGCCACACAAAGATCAAGTTTAAACTGTAACCCCAAAGACAGAGCCAATTGTAATATAACCTGGACCATGCTGCTTTCTCAGGAGGCTTCCCCGGCTTCTGACAGGATTAGGCATCCTTGCTTCAGTTAGCCTGACGAGTCTATCTCTACATTCAAGAACTGGTCTTTATCCATTTTTGAGTGGCTAAGATCTCACTGCTATTCCTGACAGTTTTTCCAATGGAAAGAAAGGACTATTTATTGATTTCTTGCAAATCACCTGACTCTAAGATTCTCTTTCAAAGCAAATCCCTAGAGGCCATAAAAATTGTAAGTAATACACAGAGTTTTTGTGCAATTCAGGGGACTCATTTCTATGAATAATGAAAATGGAACTTGACCTAAAACTTAGAGAAATATACTATATGTTTAATTAAGTTTTCCACATATTGCATTTTCTCTACTGTTATTTAAAATGTTTGTCTTTTAGGGAGGATTTAATCCCATGGGCCTTTTAAAGTCTCTAGAGTTTTCTGTCCTGGAGCTTAAAACATTGCATTCATCATACCTTTTTTCCCTTCAAATGGCAATTGTTCTTTCATAATTTTAGGGGTTTTTTAATGTCACTACCACGTTGAATAACAGAAGATTAGACTATGCTGCAGCAAATTTGTATTCAATGTGCATAGTTGTATTAATGAGAAAACACACCGAGAAACTTCTCAAAAAATCTGAGAGTTGGAAGGAGGTAAGGTTTTTTTATGTTCTGGGAGAAAAAATCCTACTGTAGCACTTCTTAAAAATCCAACTGCTTTTGTGTGCAGAGACAAGAATTAATCTCTTTATTCTGAGCATTTTATCCTGAGCATTATTCGAGAAAACAGACATGGGGGAAGGAATATGGCTTGACTAAGCATCCATTTTCAGTTGTCACCTGCGATAATTGAATGTTAATGCATACCAGAACGATGTTCTCATTCTTTTCTGGAGCTTTTCCATTTTTTGAAGGGCCTGTCCCAGTCCTTTCCCTTTTAATCAGTTCCCAGCCCATCACAGGACTTCTGCTGTTTTCCCTCAAGGGTGCCATGCTGCCCTATGTAAAGATGAAGGAGGCATTTCAAAAATTGGCGTCTGTTCTGGATATTAGGAGTCCTGACCTCCAGTTTTCAGTTCCTCTAGGAATTTCCCTCTAAATACATTACCTTCTGTACTATTGGAAAGTTTTATCCCATGAGCGACTTCTACATGCAAATATATTATCTCACGAGTAAGTAAATGACAATTTAATTAAGTCTAGTTGAAGTCAATAGGAATTCTCATGCACATGGCTTTGCAGATGCTAAAGGGTACGTCATTTCGTATTTGGGAACAGGGACTAGAAATCAAAAGCAAACATTCATAAAACATGCTTGAGAATTTGTTCTGGTTTTATATTAAATGCTTGTCAGTTCATATGCTATACTCTATCAGAATAACAGTATTGTATGAAAAATGGTTATTCACAGACATTTAAAATATTTGCTCTTTAATGCAAAACAGAACCAACGAATCTAAGAATTTTAAAAATGTATTATGAATATTTGGGATTGCACTAGCAAATAAATGTAAAAATATACGTTTAAAGAGACACACTCATTTTCAAGAATCTGGAAGATTCCACACTGAGACATAGTGGATCTCATAAAATTCTAAAAGATTGATTTAAAGCTGTTTCCAATTCAAATGTGAGTTGATGTTCTTTGTGCCGATTTTTATGAAAGCTCTGCAGCAAACCATTATGCATATGTTCATCCTGGTATTTTCTAAATGAGTGCAATTTCTTATTTATATTATATCTGTGCTTTTAGTATTATCCTACTAGGTATATTAGGAAGCTAACCTTTGAAGGACACTGAATTTTAAAGCATTCCAAGACTGTTTATTATTTTAACATCAGAGAAAAAATTAACGAGATGCAAATCAGTCCTTCTGTATTCTTGAATCATAGTTCTGTTAAAAGTAGGTGTTTTCTTTACAATATTAGGAAGAAGAAAAGCAAGCTCACAGCTTTAAAGGAAATAATTATGCAGTACATTGAATTTTTTAAACAATAAGTACAAAAGCTTTTTCTCCAGGTAAAGCTGGGTCCATTTCGCAGTCAGAAGAATTAGGAATTAAGAATTTTTTAGGCATAAATCCCTGAGAATCCACAGATCTTCCCTTGTTTCCTTTATCCAGCTGAGTATGTGGACTTGGCTTTTTGTATTAATTAACTGTTTGTATCTTTACTTCTGATTTTTGATGTTACCTGGTAAGGTAAATCCTGATTTTTTTTGTTGTTGCTCTTTTAAGAAAAAGCTGAACTTTACGAGTTTAAGTTTGAAGTTTCTCGCTAGGTCTTAAGACTTGTGTGCTTTTCTGAACTTGTATTTAAACTTAACTCTAAGCACGACTTTCCACCTCACTGGAAATGTACCTGGACATCCAAATGAAAACAAAGCAAAACCAATGCCAATAGCATTATGCATTTTAAAAATGCCAAGCCTACTACTGTAGAAACAGTATCCCAGTCCTCTTGGTCAACCAGGCTAATTAGCAGTGCTGTGTTGGATGAAAATGTCCTGCATACAATTCCAGAGCACAATTTGTTTAGAGCTGTCGCTGTTTCACAGGTAGGAGCAGCTCACCCTCTGCGGTACTTGGGCTGGCGTGTTGAGATTCTGTGTTGAGGCAGTGTGTTAGCATATGTGTTCATAGGAGCTGGCTGAAATACTTATGCTAGGAAAGAGATCTCGTGTCAGCTCACCTAGAACACTGGCTGCTTATTAAGCAAGAAAGTCTTCAGCCAATCAGTCCAGTTAATTAAATGATGAACTATTTTATTAATAGCTAAGAGCGATACTCAAGTGAGAAAAAGTAATAAAACAGCAGCTGGAGGAATTACTTGCTCTTTGGGGCACTTTTTAAAGTTCGTCTAATTGGAATATTTAATCAGAAATTGGAGGTGGCAGTTGCAGATTTGATTAAGGGATGGAATGAATAGGAGATAGTTAGAAACTCATAAAAAGAAGCCCCAGGTCATGGATTGCAGGTTTTTGCTGCAGTGCGTGGGCACTTTCTGCATTTTTTAGTAATATTCTGAAATGAAGCAGTAGTAGAAAATTAGCAAGCAAGTAACAAAGAATAAAATAGGCCAATGTGAGAATTATGAATACTAGTGTTTACTAGGTATCAATATTGCATAAGTATATGCATTTGTGTACACAGATGCACATATTTGTCTTACATATGTATAAAATAATCTAAGACCCATAGAAGTGTAAATGGCTGCCAACGGCTGTTTCATAAAACTATTGACTCCAGTTCTGTTAAGCGCTTTGGGTCTGTATGAAGTTGCACAGAGTGTTTGGTTGTATGATCCGCAAAATTAAATATTTGCTTTTATAGCAGAATTAGACTGTTGAGGTGCTACAGAACATGTCACCGTCTGATGAAACACTGCAGACTGCAAACAGCAGATCAGATGTGGCACTCCCCCACCCCATTATTTAGTGTTTCTCAGCATCTCTTCCTTTTTAGTATTAGATTGGAGTTTAAATGTACATAAATTATGTTGTTAAATAATGCAAATGAAAATGAATGTGCTTTGAATCTCATTGGAAATCTGCTGATGACAATGAAACGAATGTTGTTAACTTCAGTAAACACTGGGTCATGCTTTGCATTAAGAAACACTAAAAATGGAGTCTAAGTCAGCTCATGTTTAGTGAACTAATTCCTAATGCTGTTACTGGCTCATGGAGAAATACAGTCTCACTCAAGATATTTGCCAGGAAACTTTAAATCTTCAATTAATCTCTTGGAATTTCATACCACATTTATACACACAAAAAAAAAAACAACCCAAAAAGCAGATTCTACATATACAACCACAGTCTGTTAAACGTTAGAGTGTATCTCACTGACATGTTATTTCCAACATCTAAATTAATCTAACAATTTTAGTTACATTTAAAGTTTGGAACAAGGAAATTATTTTTATCATATCATATGTGTGCATGCATATGTATGATACTGTAAATGTCTATTCAGTTTACTTTAGGAAGCTTGAAGCTTTAATGGTATTGGTGTGAATTGGTGCTTAAACACATAATATGTTACGTATCTGTTGAACACTATTTAGTAAAATATAATTAAGATATAGTTTTTGGTGATTTAGACTGGAGAAATGTACATCTTAATCTTCAGTAGCAAAAAACGTAGCAAGGTCCAAAAAAGTATATGTATAAATGATCAATATTTGTAACAACTATGTTAGTACATGATAAACCTGAAGTTATTCCTCTACCTAATTCCTAGAGGTTAGTGTGAGAGGTGGTGGAAATGGAACCTTGTTGCCATTCCCCCATCTGTGCACGTTGTACACTTCATTGCTTCTTTGTGGTCCTCGTGGCAGGCGCCCTGACAAGAGACCAGGGACATCAGGACCGCAGCGTCCTCACTTTTTCTGCCCTTACTTTCGCGCCTTTAGGGTGGCGTGTGCCAACCATCACGTACACACCTTTGGATCAGGTATACACCTCGGGAGACAAGCAAGAAAGTTAAGGCCCTCCTCAGCCATTCGGAGTTGACCGCAGGGCAGATTCGATGAGGGTATAAACGGAGCCCTGCCAGAGGGCAAGTTGAGTCGGTCCTCCTCGGAGCAGCGAGTCTGCAGTCGGGGACTCTCCCCTTGGGTCGGGACACCGCCCAGGGCCACTCCTCGAGGCTGAGAGCCCTCATCTTACAGGGGAGTGAGTGTGCACATTTTGGATCCTCATTTCTAAAGCCACTGTGCAGTATGAATTCCTCGTACACCATCCTGAACCTGTGGGTTACTGATGTTGTCGGAGGGTTGAATGATTTTGATGAGCATCATTTCTAGTTAGTTGGCTGCTAAACAATTTTGGTTTAAATAAAATTTATTTTTTCTATCACCTGCCCACTTGGATTTTGTGAGCCTCTGTGACAGTCCTTTCAGGCTTTTGTGTTGACTGTGTTAAAGGCAAGATACTTATTTATGGGAACTCCTGATCTGATTCGGTATTTAATTTCTATGTTTCCAAAGATATTTCTAATTTTCAATGTGTTAACTGTACCAAGCTGTCAAGAGTTTTGGAGAGAGGACTCCATGCAGAGATGCATGCAGACACGAAAATTGGGACTGCCTGGGGAGCAGGTTTTAAGAATACATGTACAGATGATCTGTTTAGTGTGGTTCAGCCCTAGGCAGGTAGAAGCAGGTTCCGTATCACCGATGGCACAAATTCTTTTCAGTTGATTGGTTGTCTCAACAGAAAATGTTCTGGTAGATGTGTGCATGTGCATGTAGGATCTTGAGGGATGCTTTGGCTACTGGGCTAGTTCACTGGGCAGGGCTGTGTGAGCAAGCATGAGGACCTAGTTGGTACCAGCCCTTATTCATATGGGCCAGATTTAGCCATCCTTGCAGCACTTGAGATTATTTTGTATTATGTATACATAAAATCCCCAGCACAGCTAAACTGCAGCTGTAGAACTTAAAAACTACTGATTAAGGGTGAATTTAGTAAAATTACTTACGAATAAGTCTGTGGAGGACAAGCCCTTGGCACCTTATAAGGTTCATTTTTTAAATCTCTATAACACAGATCAGATTTCAGAATATTGGGCAGCCTTGTCATTGTCGCCCATCAGCTATTGTGTGTACTCTATTGATATCCATGGCTCTGTTCTGTACTTAAATGTTACTTTATTTGAAAGATAAATCTGTGGTGAAGCATCATCTCATGTGCAGCATAATATACATCTAGTTCTGAATACTGTTGAAGCACTCACATTGAGATCATGGTGAATTTGTACCCTACGGAAACCTGCACTTGATTAAATTAGCATTTTCTTGACAGCTTTATAACTTTCAGAATCTGTGTCTGCTACTTCTGATAAATGCTCTGTCTCTTGAGTGAGAAGTACTTTTATCAAGCTGTATTGTGGATGCTTCTGTGCCAAATGCAGCACATAGCATGTGTTCAAACCAGTTTTATCCCAGTCTGAAAAGATCTATTTTACTTACCATCAGATTTAACTCAGCCACCGTTGTTATATTCCTTTGGTAGTTAAATACAGAGACCATGGGCTGATTAGGTACAACAGATCTTTCCTTTTCATTTTGGTGTCCGGCATGCAATGGTGGCTGGTACAAGCATGCTCTGATGACAGTGAGTAAAAGCAGTAACGAATGGTGAACAGCCCTGAACAAATGTTACGTTTTAAGTGGAAGATAAGGATGTGATGGCTGGTAGCTTCGTGGTTATTGTTGACCTTTTTTGTTCTACAACTAAACAACATTACAAATAACATTTTCTGTTGATGTGTTCAGAACATGAATTTGGTTAGCAAGATTACCGTAAATAAGATAAAAAAAATGTGAATTATTATTAAAAATGCTCTTTTAGTGTGTTGTTTTAAATCACAGAGCATAAAAGAGAGGTGCATACACCCGAGTGATAATTCAGTCATGTCGTTCTTACTGTTGGCAGGTTATAGCCATCAGGGCCCTGGGTTCACCAGCAGGCTCCAGCTGTCCCGACCAGCCTGTAACCCTCAAGTCTACCCAAGCCACATTGGTTGTTTATCAGCAATCACCTGGCTCTTGAGGATGGTGCAGGAGGATGTGGTTGCAGAGGAGGAGGGCTACAGACTGGCCAGGGAAACTGAAGCCTGCTGGCACACAAGGCCCCAACGATGAGATGGAGCCTTTGGAGTTAATCCAGATCACAGAGAATTCAGGGCAAAGGTTTCCTGTTGACTTCAATGGATTTTGAGGCAGGTTTTAAGGCAGTAAACACAGCTGTGCTTGCTCACTTAGCCCTTTTAAAGAATACATGATCCCTCTCACTACCCATCTCTTCGTTAGCTTCAACAGCCAGCATTTCTGTAGGAGGAGGCGGCTTCATTTTTATCTTTCTGCAAACAGTTGTGCATATTGCCACCTTTTACATTTTCCTTGTACTTAAAGTTCATTTCATTGCTTCATAGAATTTCATTTGTGTTTATTTAAATTTGTATGAAGTCCTAGGTCAGGCTGTTAATAGATTATCAATCCCTTATCTCTTTTTAAAGGAGGCAGTCTTCCCCAAAAGATTGCTTGCAATACTAGAAATTCAATCTGCGAATTAAGTGCTGCAGTTCTGTGGGTTTTTTTCAGTGTTGCATGTTTTCTTGTATATAGATGTCTCATATGCCCTGAATTCATAAAAATGGTAGAGAAGCATATTACAATCTGCTGGCTATTTTTATGGTGTCTGAAGCATATTCTAAGAGGAGGTTTGTTTATGTTTTCAAAACGTAATGGGAAGAATTAATTGATGGAAATTTCATGTTGAGTTAATGACCCAATAAACAATCTGTCATCAGATTTCCTCCATTGCTAAAAAAGGGATAAAGAATTGTTAGAGGGAATTTACAGAGACTAGAAGAAATTATGTACAGTATTTGTAATACCATATGGTCACATTATTAGCCTTGCTTTTAAAATGTCTACATTTGAAGAATTAAATCAAAAAATGATAAGTCTGCTGTTTATTGCCAATATAAAGTCCACAGTTACAGATTTATAGCTGCTTCCTCCTGCAACCATATTAATTTCAGTAATTTTAAGACTTTTTGGTTAACCAGTATTTTTGAAATGTTCAAGATTGTTCTCTTGTTAAGTGTCACATGTTTCTTTTCAACTTTGTAAGTTTATTTTGTTTTACTAACTATATATTTAGCATAGAAGGAAATATTATCTAAACTTTCATAACACAAAGTGTGATCTTGACCGTTGTCAACTTGTTTGCAGTTTAAATAAGGAAGGGATGAAATAATACTTGATGGTAACAGCTTTGGTTTGGTTAAATGCCGAATACTGAAATGCACCTTGATATGCTAAAATGTTTTCAGCCACATGCAATCATTGTGATTGTTGCTGCATTAAAGTTAAAAGAAGTCACGGGATTTCAGAGTGGGTTTGGTTTGGTTTCTTTTCCTCCAGGAGAGCAATCTAAATGCAAATTCTATACCTGAATAAAATCCAAGTAGCAGGTATAAATGAGGCTTGAGGGGAAAAATCAGCGATGATGACACTTGGTGAGTTAGTCTGTCCTGCACTTTGAATGTGTAAACATATTATTTTTTTCTTGATTCATATTACATTTATAAAGTAATAGAACAAATTCAGCTTTGGTGATCTAAAATTATATAGATACGTACTGGGTGAACTAGCCTGAACTAAAATCAGAAAGAGGTCTACTGTGATGCAGACTCTATGTTAAGAGTTCTGAGTCCATGAATCGTGTGTTGTTGATTTCACTCAAAGTAAGATTGCAAACCACAGTTTCAATGACAAAGTCATAATAAGGAAGCATAAAAATGAGGAAAGGGAATTCTCTGAGTTCTAGAAATTTGGAGAAGATTGGGGTATAGTAATCCAATGCTGTTCAGGTCTGTTACTATTATATTGAAAAACACCCTGGAAATTGCTGATGTCCCCTATTTCTTCCTGCTCCTCCCAGCCTGATACCAAACTCTAATTGAATAATGTATCCTTGGCCCCTGGATCCCTCCAACAGAAATAATTCAGTGTTTTCAGAAAGATACGGTTCCAGGCCTGTTAGTGTGTTTGCCACATTTCAGACATGACAAGAATTTCTGCAGTTATTGCTGGAAACCAGTATTTTTTTCTTATAACCCCTATTATTGAAACTCTCAAACCCAACCAGTGAAGTTTTGAGCAAAGACCTGTTTTGTTATCTTCTACATACTCAGTACCAATTTGCTGGGGAGCATGTAGGAGTTATTAAGGATCACCATGTGAGAAGGTCTGGAATAAAATGAGGTTGAACAGTTACCAGGAGACCATTCTTAAGTTAAGCCAATTTAAGATAAAATACCAGTTTAAAATAGGTGCATACAAGATTTGATATAGCATATCACATTTTGCTATGAAATATACAGATGAAGAAATGAGAGAATATTAATCTAATTTATCAGGATCAAGCTTAAATGAGTTCCTCCCTTCACTCTGTGTTCAGTTGTGTTGCTGCAGGTGTCAGGGAACCACCGCGTTTCAACATGTTCACTACTTAAATCACATTCATAAGACAGAACAAGTTCCTGGTGAAGCATGTAGTTTTTACAGCTAGTCTTCCTTGGAGTTTCCAGGAGTTCTGTTTACATCTGTTTTTTCTTCCTTAAAACTTTTTTGCTACTGAACTTCTCAGGAAGCAGTCTTGCTGATTCTCCCCTTGTGAACTGCCCTTCTTCATTAGAAATACCAATGTTGTTTTTTCAGATCTGTTGTAATCCCTGAGTCAAGACTGGCTGATTGGTGCCTTCACTTGAGACAAAGTGAAACTTTCTTTATAGCAACACAACGTGTGAATATATCCAGCATATTTATTTAGTGTCTCAACCTGCTGAACCTGGTGTTTCATTTTGACATGTGGAGGGTAAAATATTTTATGTAATCATATAAATTGCACCTTAATCACTGGGGTTTTTTTGCTTGAGATCTGGTATGATAATAATTGACCACTGTAAGCCATAACAGTTTTGGGTGTGACTGAATGCAAGCTGTAAATGCAGTCTATTTAAAAACAAAACCAAAACCAAAACCAAAAAACCTCTTACAGAAAAGCTGAGGTGATTTTCAATCTTCAGGTCTGTTCAGAAAAGTTACTTTACAAATGGTGTCGAGAGCCTCTTTTCTTGTTCCTGCAAATCTGTTCGAAGATTAGAAAAATTTATACCTGTCTTTTATTTCATATGCATATTTGGTGAACTGGAGTTAGAAACTTGCAATGAACACCTTCCACAGAACCCCTAGGAGACCAACTGATAGTGGGCATGTATGCTAATATCCAACGATTAGAATAAGGATCTAAGCTCTTCCATATTCAAAGTGCTCATTGGGTGACTGGAAAATAATGGAGGAATCAGGATGTGCATCTCCCACTTCCTAGGAATGCCTGTGCCCTTTTGTTCCTAGATATCCACAAACATACTTTTAATCTAACAAATTTCTTTGTCTGTATGGTTTGTGAATAAGATACGGCAATCTGTCAGAAATGTATTTTTAGAGCAATGGATGTAGAAACAAGCAATGCTTTCTACCCCTTTCCTTCCCACACCCAAATGAAGAAAAAACCCTGCCCAAACCAAAAATCTTACCATGCAGACAACATTATCAGTCCCAGCACTGAACACTGAAAAGTGTTTTTGTTCCAGCTGTGAAGCTCTTCTCCTGCCTATAAGTAAATGAGTGATCACTGAGCATACGTAAAAAAGAGCGAGGGAAGGGAAGAGGCATCATAGATTGAGATTCTTTTTTGGGATGTTTGACACATTAAAGTTAATTAGTCTTTTGTAAAGAGACAATGTATTAATGAGCAAAGTTAATGAGTCTTTTTTTTCTTGTAAAGTTAGGCTGGCTGAATGTAATTATTGGTTTTTTGGTACTGATCTCAAGTTCCTCCATCTTTGCTTTTCTTGTCGTATATTCATCTTCCAGATCTACACTTTACCGATGTGTTAATCTACACGTTTGGCATTGTGAGAAAGAGACTTGGTTTTAATTAAATTGTTGATGGATCTCATTAACTAATGAAAAATGGTTTTAGACTCTGAACTGCAAAAACCCCATATAATAACATATAATATAAAAACATGTAGTAAATTATTATACTAGTATTTATATTTCAGCAAATTGTATCACATGGTTAAAATAATGTCCTTATTTCAATCACAGTTTCTATGCATCTTTCCATTTTAAATTTGTATTTACCTACTAATCTGTTCTATATTCATTAGGATATAGAGGAGCTTCCACCATATATTTGGTCTTGTTTTAAAACTTTTCAAAATTATCATCTGTCATAGGGGAATTAAACCTCTTGATGCCATATATACCAAAAGCACTGGTGAAACCAGATTGGTCAAGCTGAAGTCCTGAAAAGTAAGTGGCTGGTAACTGGCTTTGTCATTGTTACCTGTCAAAGTATCTGTCTTTGACAAAACATGATGTGATATTTTGGCTATCGTATATGAACATTCAAATGTCAAATGTTCTTCTAAAACTTTTACCTATGGATCCAATGCTGTGAATATATTGCAAAGTTGAAAGTCCATCCTGCATCATGCCAACCTGTATCTAACTTCACTTAAGGCTTACAATGGATTTATGAGGGAACCTGAAGGATTGTTCCAGACATAGAGCTAGGATTCAACCAAAGATTACTCATCTCTGGCCCTGTAAGAATGGGTCTTTAGTTATTTTATCTGCTCTTCTTCATTTGTTTGTAGCCCTTCCAAATAGACTTCTCTTCCAGTTTATCAGCACTCAGTAAAGATGGTACCAAGTCAAGAAGCAGCCTAGTTTCTTGGTTAATGGCTTAGTTAACCCAAAGTGCCAGCACAGAAATAATTAAAATGGTATCTTCTGCTGTTTTTGTTCTGACAATCATAGAGAGAAATGAGAAACATAATTTTACATCTGAATAAACTGAAATCTAAAGATTAATGATAAAAGTTCTCACAGTGTACTTAAATCAAGAAAAAACATTATGCCTCTGAACCAGTTGGTTATAGTGCAGTCTCATCAGGTTCAGAATCTGGCTCCTGGCTTCAGTGGAAAATGGGCTTCTTTAGTATCTGTTGCTTGTTTTTTATTTTTAAGAGCACTGTGTCCAGACTTTTTCCTGTTGCTTTGAGCCTCAGCTCTTCCCACAGTGACTTATGGTGCCAAAAGGTCAAAAATGGCCTAGTAGTCACTTTGACACAGTGTAATGCTTAGTGTGAGCTCTCATTGTTCTGGCCACAGGACAGGGAAATGTAAAGAAAATGTGCTTTTCACTATATGGCTGCAAGCAGCGTGGAATGTAGTTCTGATTAGCTTCAAGGGACATGTCAAGACTTAGTTTTACCTTGAAATGAATTAAAGAAAATGAGTTTTAAGGACCTTGGAGAGGTCAGAAGTGCAAATATAGACTGTGAGCCTATCTAAGACTGTACAACCAGTCAAAGCTTGAAGTTGTCTGAGCTGCAAAGTGGCTGCCCAGGAACAGAGCAGGATGGTGGGTACAAAACTTGACTCGAGTAGAAGAAATAACTGAAGGATAGGCAATATGATTCAGGACCAGACTGAATGGAAATGGTGAGAGTAAAAGTCGCTGCTCCTGGTGATACCTTCCAGTAGTAAACAGAATAAAGCTTTTAAGCAAAAGTGTCCTTAGCACCTGCCCTGCTTTTTCCTTGTTTGTTTTTGAAGAATATAATTGAAATCTCCAGGTACGTGAAAATTACAGGCTATAGTTGATCATTTCCTTTCTCTCAGGAAACAACGGTGGAGTTCAAGTTATAATGGATCTGGGGCTGTCATAGAGCTTGGGTCCTGCGAGGCTCTGAAACTCCTGTCATCACTCACAAATTGGCGCTTCCCTTTTGCTTCTTTGTCTTGAAGATACAAAATAGTGGCACTGTATATTTCAAAACAACTTTCTTTTGTGTAAGGTATTTACTGAGAGTAGGCATACAGCACACACACCTTCATCTGTACCATTTTGTAGCGCACAGGGATTATTAATGGACTTGAGAACTTGTGCCACCTTAGTCATATATTTTTTTATTCTAGAAACGGTTGACTCTGTTTCCAGCATGTTTGCCAAGGCAGTGAGAATTACAGTCAGTATGTTTGTCAACAGCTGCAAGTTTACTGACAAAGATGTAATTAGATTCACACCTAAGTGTACTCCCTAGGAAAAGTACAAATGTTACCTGTCAACAGAGATGTTGTTTTCCCCAGAGACTGTTGTAAAGGGACAGGTTTTCCGTGGAACTGTTGTGCTTTCGTTTGACAATCTGGGGGAAAAAAAGGCTTTTATCAAAGAAAGTATCGTGTGCATGCCTAGTAATTCTTGTATCTTTCTTGTTGGTGTGGGCTGCATTCTTAATCCGTAATTGGAAAATAGTGGTGGCACTGAGAGACTGAGATCCAGATCCCTAAAGGTATTTAAATCCTGATACCACTGAAGTCATTGGACATTAAAAGCTTAGATAGGAGCTGGGTGGTTAAAATCCTTTGCAGGTTACCTGTGTGATTTAACCAAGATTTTACATAAAGACCTAAAACCTAGTTTTGCATAATGTTGAGCAAGAGCACAAACAAATATGATGATAAAAGACTACTCTGGTGCTATAAGAACCTATATAGCACGAATATTAAAATCTACAACAATNTTATTATTTTTAAGAAATACTAGGTTGGGAGAAGGAGATCATTACTGGCTCATGTTCTAGAGGAGGTACAGTGATTGCTGTCCTGACTAGCTATTTTTGAGTCTTACCCTCTATCTCGGAGATTTCCCTTTTGTCCCACACTCACTTGAATAGCTGGGTTTGAGACCAGCTATTGTTGGGGTGCTCTTGGCACTTTTTGCACTCCCTAGACATGGAAAATAGCCATGCTTTAATGTATTTTCAGTCTAGACCAGAGTTAAGCAGAAGGACAGTTTGAAAAATACAGAGTTTTAAACCAGTGTTTTTCTTAATTCAGAAGTATGGATTTCTACTTGGTCCAGAAATTTTATTATTTCAGTTAGTAAACACATGCGTTATAATCTTTTAGGCCTTTCCTGGAACAAATAGATCTAAACTTGTCAATACTATGATGTTTCTTCAAATGTAAAATTGGAGATCATATAAGGCACTTGGAATTGCCTGGCTTGTATTTTCTAAATCTTAAAAATGGTGTTAGTGAAAAGAATTTTTAAATGTAATGTTTTACCTAAGTGGTAAATATACAAGGTGTCTTATTCATATCATGACTTCAGGGCATGTATTGGTAGTTGGTAGACTTAATAAAAAATGAACAGTCACTGGACGTAATTTATAGTATTGTTTTCTGTTACTAGCAAAGACAAATAACTTCTAGTAGTATATAGGACATCAACGACTTTTACATTTAATTGTATTGCTTAAAGGCAAAATCGTATCCTTCTGTAAGACAAGGGCAGGTGGGTGGATAGATGGATACACAGATGAAAAACTAGATTGCTTCATTTGGTGACTGACACACTTGGAATAATAAAAAGAAGGGAAGAAATGCATAGGAAAGGATGCAAACTGCATTACTCACAATTTAGGACTCTATATATTTCTGATTTTCATTTAAAAAAAATTGAAAGGAAAATTGCTGTAATATTCTCTGTGTGTGCATGGTAGGAAACCAATTTTAATAGAAATAATGGAAAATGTTCCTGCAGGACTTTGAAAGGGAAGAAGAAAATCCCTTGGATTTTTCATGCCTTGTTTTCTTTTATGTGTTGACAATATTATTGGTATCTGGAAATGGAAAATAATGAACTGTGATTTTACATCATGTTTTGGTAAATAACTGAAAGAGGACATGTGTTTTATCAGCTTTTAAGATGTTTTGGACATCTTGGGGGAAAAAGAAAAATTTTTTATTCACTTGGCCCAAGGGATTTCCGAAAATAAAAGAGTTAAGAGCAGTTAAAATATAATTTAAGTTTTAAAATAAAAATTTAAAGAAATTTTCCAAGAATTAAGAACTGACCCTGATGGAGAGCTTGTACAAGGAGGAAAGCAAGTAATTTCTGAGAGCCAAAGGAAAGTTATGTCAAATCTTGTTCCTCACATTTGGCTCCCTGACCCAGTGAGGGATTCTGTCTTGATTTGCCAAAGGTCCTAAATTTATACCAATTAACATTGTTAAATGGCAGAAGTTCAAGAAAAGTGTTTGAAGCAAGAGAGAAAGGAGGTAAGAAGTAACTTGCATTCAAGTCAAAAGATAGTGGAAAGGTCCATACCATAAGACATTGTAGTGTTTGGTAGGAACAGAGAGAGTGAGGTGGAAGTGGAAAAGGACCATAGAAGATGAAAAAGTTATTTTTTTCTTTAGCTTCACATGGGAAGAGAAAATTACTAGGTATGGAATTATATATATGTGAGCAGAGTATCTCTGTATAGTAGACTTTCAGTAGATTTATATATGTAAAAATCTACTAAATCCCCAAAATTGTAACAAAATGTAGTAAATGGAGAATGTTCAGCATTTTTGACTGCTGGCATAAGGGGTAAAGGAATTAGGAGATAAATACTAGAGACAGACCTCTTTCTTATCCTGCAGGTAGGAGAACAACTGTGGAGAATGGGAGAAACTTTAATTTGGCCTCAACTGAATTGGTTGTATGGTCTGGTTAGTAGTCTGGTCTTACTCGTGATCAGAAGCAGATTGTTTGCCTGCAGAATAAGTGAGAGATTGATGAGCAGACCAGAGTGTTATCTCAGCACAGCCTGTCACAAAATGAATAAAGTTGAATGGGATTTGAATGGCAGTTAAATGATCCCTGCATGCAGATGAGTTTGTTGGGATTATTTTAAATCACATTTGTTCTCTTCTCTTCCATTACTGATACTTTTAGATACCCAGTTTTATACTGGTACAGATGTGGAATGATGTTCATACATTTTGGCAAAATTGGATATCAAGCCATAGGAAAGAAGAGCAAACTGTTTCTCTTTAGCAGACAATAATTTGGAAGAAACAAGAAATGAGATGGAATTTTCAACTTTAATTGCTTGTATATTGGAACATTGTATGGGTGGAGCAGTTTCAGGAAAACACTATGAATTACCTAGAAAAAAGAAAGGTAAAATAAACTTGCAGAAGAAACTTAAGAAATAAGAAATACTACGTCATTTATATCCTGAAACAAAAAGGTGACATTGAAATATTGAAAAACTGACCAAAATGGCACTATGAAGAAATAGATAAGAAAACAAAAAGATGAGACAACTGGATCGATAAATAGGAAAAACAAGAAGGGTGGAAGCCGGAATATATACATTGGGTATAAGTGTGAAAGAAGGTGACTAGAAATTCTGAAGGCAATTCTAGTCTGGTTGAAGACAGAACTGAAGAATGGAGAAAGATGGAAAAGATGAATCTGTGTTTTTTCAAAAGTGATTTCCTGGTATAGCTGCAGGTGGTTGCCTGAATTCTATAACTGATGTAGTAATCAAATTTTATTATAATACTTGGATGAAACAAATTATGATATTCAGTAAAAATGCAGACGCAGAATACTAATAACACATCAGGAGTTCATGCCATATCAGTAGGGTTCCTGAAAGTAAGAGGACCCTCTGTTGTGAAATTGTTTAATCTTTGGATAAAAGAAATATAGAAGAAATTAAGGTCTGGAATTTGAATGACTTGTTACACTAGTTTAATTTTCAGATAACTCCACTGAAGATTAAACTTCAGAGGGTAGAATTTTGATGGTATCTCCTGCTCCGCATCTTAACAATAAATGATCTCTCAAAATTTCTTTTCAGAAGAGAATAATCATTTACATGCAATTGTGCTTGCTATTCATGTAAATATGTAGTCCTAATAATGATTATGTCTGGCATGTATTTAGAATCCGGACACCCAGATTACATTTTGTATACTTTCTTTAACAGCTAGAAGTCTGATTAAGATGAAGATATCTGTGTGACCTATTTAAATATTGAAAATAAAACAATTTTGAGAGCATTTTTATACAATTATCATAACACCTTGCTATATACTGCCAAGTGTTCCGAACAGAAATTAAACTTTTTGTATGTTTAATTGGAGAAGTATGGAAAAGAAATAGCCAAGAAAGACTCAAAGCACACTATGAAAGTTCAAAAAGTCCTCTGTCACCAGCCCTACCAGTTTCCCGTAATTACTTCATTAACCAGTATTTTGGCATCATCTCTCCCTTGCTTGCTTGTTTATTCATTTGACAAAGAAAGGTTTAAGGATGCTTTTCCTTTCAAAAGCTGTGATCTTTGACTGCAAGGCCTGCGAGTTTGTATCTTAACCTCTTAGTCCCAGTTAATGTTAAACCAGGCCATATGCCAGTGCTCCTCTCTCTATTTGGTCTGCTCAAATATATTTGACTTTGTCCCTGCTCCATCTAATTAGGTCCAAACTTCCCCTAATGGCCACCTCCCCTTTGCCTCCCTCCATTGGATTCCCCCAGCGCTCTTACAAGGTGGCTTATACCTGACTCTATACCTTCCTATTCTTGTTTTCTTCCCTTGGAGACTAATATTTCTCTCTTCTCTCTTTTCTTATCCTGAGATACTGTTTTTAAAACTGATAGGAGTCAACTAGTCAACTAGTATGTCTTTTGACAACACCTTAAACCTTCTCAGGATGAATCCTCCGTAGGAAGACTTTCCTCACAGTTTATTTTTTTCCTGATTTCTGTAGAATTTATGCCACCTTTGGGAAATGGACATGCTTCTGGATAGACAGCTTCTGGAACAGAACAAGAAATGCTAGAAGAAAAATGTTGAGGTATCTTTTGTGTGCTGAGGCCTCAGTTTCAGTCTTAATCATATTAAAAGGCTTGTGAATACACTACTTATCCGAAACAGTTGATTGGAGTAGGTCTGAAACTTGGCGATTGTAATTCAGTTACAATTAGAATTAGAATTAGAGGATTCCAGAGGGCACCCTGTTACCTTTCAAGATGCATCTAAGGAAACCATCTTGTACTTGCTGAAGACCATGAGCTGTGTAGGTTCATTGATACAGCTGTCATAAAACCATTCTATTTGGCCGTTTAGTTCTGCTTGGATAGGCATTTAGCTTTCTTAGACAGAAACTTTTCAAGACTTTTTTTTTTAATGAATTATCACCAATACAGGCTAAACTATTTTGTAGTTCTTAATGCTACAGTATGCATTATTGCTAATGTATTTCTGCTGGAGTACTTAATTTTGATGGCTTATTTTTGTTTGATAACATTTTCCTTTTTATGCACCCTGTAGAGAAGTTCAAATCTGTTCTGATGCCATTTTTGCAGGGGTATCCTGTACGACTTTAACAGGTATTTCAGTAAATGCAAAACATGAAAATTCTCACACTACAAGCTTAGACATCATTTAGTATGTGCTACACAGCCATCTAACCTGCAGCCCACTATAAGAGTGGTGTTGTGTGTTACCTCTTATAGAGAAAACAGCATTTTTGAGACTCTCTGACCTGCATAAAATAACAAAGTTCAGAGAGAATATTGGTGCATACTTAAGCAGACAATAGTTGGCTGTAAAGACAAGTGTCGGTGGTTTTATGCATCAGTAATGATTCCTAAGATTTCATTGTAAATCAGCCCCGGAAACAAACAGTAGGTGCAATGCCTGATGCACATCAGGGGTTTGATTAGTCACAATTTCTTCATGTCTCTGAGCAAGCAGATTCAGCTGGTGGTGCTGTGTAAGCACTACTAAATCTGCCTAGAAACACATTAATGTAAATACAGAGAGGTAATTAACCCTTATCAGACAAGTTACCTGAAGCAAATCCTCACGTGCTTGTGATAAAAAATGGAAGACAGAATTTATCTTCTGGCTTACAGGGGAGCCTCTGTTCTGTCATATTTCTCTCACTGACACTAAATATGCACTTCTTCATTCTAATCAGGTTTGTTACTTTCTGCTGCTTTGATGAATGGAAAATGTAGTAGAACAAACTTGTGTTGTATACTTATATAGTCTCAAATGTCTTCCACAGTTGTTCATTTTGTTTCTGATCAAGTTCTTTACTTCTTTTTGTTATGGTCTTGTTTCTAATTAGAAGCCTTTTGCAAAAGGAGTTTGCTGTTTTCATTTTTCTCTACAGCCATAAGGCTATTCTCTCTTATTAGCTTCTTTGGTTACAGGGCTAACAAAATTAAGCATAAAAGAATGTATGAAAATCAATATGTTTAAACAATGAGACATAATGTGGAAGAAATATATAAATACTTACATGTAAGGAAGTTGTTAGTTTTTGCAGCTGTTTACTGCTACATTATTTGAGGTCAGAAAAAGGACTGCTTCAGTTTGAATATGCTGACTGAATATAAACCCCCCATACATGTATGTGTGTGAAAGGGCATCTTTTGAATTACTGAATGTTAAGAGTTAACTAGAAACTAGAAAACTAGAAAAATTGATCTTTTTTGTATTCAATCTCATCAGTTTTAATAGAATAAATTAAGACTGATTTTTATGTTGTTTTTAGGAAAAGATCTACAAAAAAGAATTAAATATTTCTTTATATAATATTGGAATGGTATTTTTAAATTTATAAATTTCAATACAGATATTTTTCTAAATTTTCTTCTTTGTATTATTTTAAATATGTGTACTTTGAACTGTGAATTTACTGGATTATGACATAATATTGCTATTATCCCTATTACTTTTATTTTTCCATTTATTACAGGTAGTTAAGAACAGTTGCTTCTTGATTCAAATCAGACAAACCTTTCCGCGCGCACTTGTCTCTATTTGATTTATGATTTGACATAGCCCAACTGGGTTATGTGAAAGAAACAAAATTTCTCCTTTGCTTCCATCCTGCCACAAGGTTATTGAATGCTGGCTGCTGGCCTCTTCATCTCTGGATTTTTCTGTGACTAAACAGGTACAGAGAGCGAATGGCTAGAGACTGATTTCACTATCTCCTTGCTTGCTGGTCTGTATAGTTGGTTGATATTGAAAAATGAGAAGGATATGTACTTCTTAAGGTGACACAAGTTTACTTTCCCTCAACTTTTCATCACTGTAAAGGAAAGGGAAGCATGGGGAATGGGGTAGATGACCATTTGATGTCCTGGGCATTGTTATTTAGTATTATTTTATTTAGACCATCTTTTCCTAGAAGCCTTGAAAATTCAGGACCCCACACTGACTGGATTCCTCCTTCCTTCCCTCCCCACTCAGTGAAGTGCAGTTACAAGAGATTCCTCCTCCCTCCCTTCTCCACAACCCCCCAAATTCCCCTCCACTTCCTAGAGACAATGTTTGCATAAATGTGTTCTAACATATAGGGGCTTTCTTGTATCATAAGCAGTTGCTCAGCTACTGCCTATGAAAGAATAGGTTGATACTTCCTCAAAAACTAATAACAAAAAGAAGAGCTTAAAATTATCATGTTCTTTTACAGATGATGATGATGCATTTTCTACTGTTTCTTATTTCTGTTTAATGTAGATAAGTGTATTTTTAATCAGGTTAAGCTATATGGTTCAAATCTTATATTAAGGTAGGTCCACAAACATTGCTTTTTTTAATATGTCATAACTTTGAATATATTGCCATGAGTAAAAGGAAGGCTAAAATCATTCCGTGTTGCTTCAAATGGTCTGGTGCAGGCGATGATGCTGTTCTAAATTAAGAAAGTTGATAAAAATTGTCATTGGCACATGACAGATGCTGCGTAATTTTGGATAAACAATTCACTTCAATCTACCATACAGTGGGGAGTAATTAGCATTCTTAGTGGCTCAACATACTACGTGCTTATTAGAACATATTTTTCTTACTGGTCTCCATGTGGCTGTAGTTCATCCACTTCATTATTCCACCAGGTTGAACTGCATATGTTTGCTCAGTTTGTCTAGAGTTCAGATACTCTTCTCCTATGGAAGAAAATGCTCTAGTCCTCACACAACTTCAAGATGTACAAATCAGTCCTGGATGACACTTGAACTGCTGTCAGTTGGTTTTGGAGCGCTGTTTCTTGTGTAGTGATTGTCAAGTATCAAATCCTTGTTTGTGAATTAGATTCTATTTTTTTGAACTTGTGATTTTTATTGGTTGTCAAAATGCTCTTTCATGCAGCTGTAAAAGTAAGGAGAAGTGTATTCATGGTATGATCTTAAATTCAATTTCAGCTCTTCCATGAGCTGGCTTTATCCTTTAATACTTAACTTTAGGCCTTAGTTTGTGTCATAATTGAACGCATACTGTATTTAGACTGTCTTAATTCAATTTCCTATGGTGGTGAAAACTTCAAATGTACTCCTTTCTGATTTCAGTGAAACTCTCTTACTAGTTTTATTGCCCAGTTGGAAAAATATTTATTTAGTAAACTTTCTATGGAATGTTTTGCAAATAGTTTATTGAGATTTTCTGGAATTTTGGATGCCAGTGATTTGAAGCCTCAGTTCATTATTGCCATCTCCTAATTACAAGTGCACAGTTCACATACCAAAGTTATCAAGGCTAAGCCTCAGAATTAATTTTCTGGGAAAATTTCTGTAAAGCACTATAAAACGTCACCTTTATCATTGTTCTGCTGCTGTTCAGCATTGCACATTCATGTTCATATATTTTTAATATGTTTGCTAATGTCTTTTTTTATATGGTGTTTGAACATCTACTAGCTGCTGCTTATTTTGATTGTGTATAAATTTAATGAATTGTGATCTTAAGCTCCTGTTTCTCTTTGGCTGTAGACGTTTTTTGTTGCAGAAGAGTGACCAGCATGAATTCAGTGAGCTGGCTCTTATTTGATAATTATATTCCACATTTTTTTTTCTCTTTATTGTTCGTACATAGGTGGCTGAAATTCACATCACCTTTCTTTTAGCTGTCTTTAAAACTGTATGTGTAGGGTGTAATTATGGTCTGCATATGGTCTGGGTACCTTCAGCTTCATCTCACCAGTACAGCTACTTATTTTAGGATGACAGGGGCCATTCTCCAGAGATGTGTGTCTCTTTACATTGCAGGACATTCTTCCTTAAACAATAGTCAGAGAACAAAATAATGAAAAGACTATGTTTCTGATCTTGCGCTACTTATGAAACTGCTATCTATGCATTGAAGTCATTAACCTGCTTATTGGCTGCCCAAAGAAAATCATGTTATGAACCCCCGATGTTTACATCCAGAATTAAGTTAGTTAATTTGGTATTCATCTTAGATCAAGTGTGATTGTTGTTGTTAGTGGTGGTGGTCAGTTTACTGATAGATAAGCCAAACCATTTTCAAGGCATCAGTGTTGATTCTGAGATTCCACTACAATATGAGGAATGCAACATGTCTCGTTAGAGAGATAAATGCTACAGAAAATAGAAATTCTGTTTGACTGATTGTGAATTCATAAATTATTTCTAAGTGAGAGACTCAGTTAACCGTCATTAAGCTGAGGAGGATTGCATTGTGTCTTTTGAAAGACTTAGAGCAACCTTTACAAACTGTGGACTGGCAATGATCCTGCACCACAACTTTCACTTATAGTGTAAATTTTTTCCGGATTAAAAGTTCTAGAGACATCATAAGTCATAAATACTGCTGTGTCTGTTGCTGCATATTTGCATGTCAGCTAGAATTACCTTTTTTAATCATACGTTGAAGAATAAAATCCAGCCTTTTGGAGTCTACTTCAGCTGCGTTTTAGACTTGTGATTGAAAGAGGTAAATCATCTTGACTTTATTTGCCAGATCTTTACATGGAAATGTTTAAACCCCTCCCCCCAATAGCCCCCACCCTCCATAAACACAGATATGGATTTTTTTGTTTAAATGGATTCCCTTTACTATCACAGTGTTATTACTGTGACTTAAAAGTACACTGGTCTGTTACTTTTGGGAAACTTATAAAAATGGAATAAACATCATGATGTGTGTGGGTGTAACTTTATTTACTTAGTTAGCTTAATGAATTTACCATCACTGATGAGCTCTCCATAAGAGGTAACTCAAGATTTTTGTGCATGAAAGAACTTGTTGACTGCACTTATTTATAGGTTCACAATATCTTCTTGTTGCAGTGGCATCTTGACACTTGAAGTGGTATGTGTTCCACAGAGAAGGAATAGGAGGAGAAAGAAGGAAGAGAAAATTGTGAATGATGGAGACTTCCTTCTTACCACACTACTTTTCTAAAGCCTGGCTCCTGGCAATCTTGTAATCTTCTGATAAAAAAAAGTAAAGGAGAAACACATCACATGGGTCATTAAAATAGAGATGGATATTGGTGTGGAATTGGGTAGTAGAGAAATGGAAGAATATCTGCTGATACGAATCAGATCATAATGATCTTTGACCTCAGAAAGGTAAGACAGAACAGAAAGGAGAAGCAAAGGGTCCTCCCAGATGTGAATTATACAGATCTGGTTATTTAAGGGATTTGCATGATTCCATTTTACTTGGAAGGGGTTGTAGTTTAATATAGCATTTTATTATTTTTAGATACAAACCAGAAGAAAAACTGCTTGGGTTTTAGCTGTCGCAGGACAGAGCTCTGTGATGTGTGACAGCCATCTGAACATATAGATAAATATATGTATGTGAAGGTGAATGTATTTCTTTAGTTTAAAGGTCTGAAAAGGCTTTTGTGTTGAAGTTGAAATGTGTTTTGCTCTACTCCCCTAAGCAATGAATTTGGGGATTATGTGCAAAGGTTTGTAGAGAGAGAAGCTTTGGTATTTGTAGTGGCTGTGGTTTCCATATTGTGCACAACTTTCTATTGTATAGTCTAAGCATTTGTAGCTAATGCCAAACAGCATTTTGCTACTCAAGATGACATCTGGAAAATTGTGTGAGGCAAGGTTGTAATTTCATCGCTGTACAAAACACAGGTGATAAAGCACTCTCTTGATCAAAATTATTCTTTACCCTTAGCAGTAAAATAAAAGGGGTCAGAGAGGAAAGAAGGCCCTGCAGTAACCTAAGAAGATATGTGCATATTATCCGAGGAGCTTCCCTAGGCCAACAAGTTACCTCTGACTGTTTGTGTCTGCGTATCCTAGATTCAGGTTTTAGTAAGATAAGTTGCACAGATTTTTCTTTGGAAGTATATCTTCAAAACACCTATTCTTCCCTAGGTAATTATGTAGAAGTATGTGATATATATTATTGCTTATAAGCAGATGATATTAAAACTACTAGGATAGTAATTAATAGGAAAAAATATATAGGTCCTGTTTAGGGGAATAGCTTTTTCAAAAATGTAGAGATGTAGCCCATGCTTACATGGGCTGCTACCAAAAGTGAATCTGCTTCCTTCCCATTTTGAAGACAAGGTATTTTTTCCTCATTCCTTGAATGTAGACTGTGGTTTTAATTACTTATCTCTAAAATTATCTTGCCATAGTACTAAATTGACTAATGTCACAGTATTGAAATGATGAATACTGCTGTTGAACATTTTTCTGTTGCTGTTAATCATGTGATAGCCTCTTTACTTATAGTTTTGATAATGAGAATTCCTTCTTTTTGTTGTTTATTTATCATGATAAGCATTTTATTGCTAGAATTTGAAAATCAAATGGAAAGAAATATGCTACTTAAAGGGGCAAGTGTGAGCTTTTCTGGTCAGTAAGGGCTAAGGTAATAATGTTAGAAGGTGTCTTTCTCTGTGGCTTTCAGAATTTTCATCTATGTGGTGTAGGAAGCAATAAAAGTTTAATAAGCTAGGATGCCAGAGAACAGTAGAAGTTTTATCAGCTTGTGTGATATAATGTCCAAATATTACTTAATTTATATCTGTAGGCCTATGAGAATGTAAAATATTCTTTGTCAATTAAAGATCTTAGAAAAAAAACCCCAAAACTGCAAACCAACAAAAAACACTCTTGGAGTTTATTCCATGTGATATAGTTTTGAAAAATACATATTGGAAATACTTTATTTTAACATTTTAATGGATGTGTAGAGAAAAATAGAGCTCCACTACTCATGTAAAAACATGCAGCAGTGTAAACTTGATGTCTCAAAGAAAATTAGAAAACCTTTCACTCCTAGGCATTTTTTTGAAGTGTGACTGAGGGATTTTGTGTTAGGTTGCGTGGTGGTCTCTGTCCAGTGTCTAGAAAAAATGGCCGGCATGCAGATAACAGCAGTGTAATTGACAGCAGATGTGAATTTGTAGATTCACTCCTGAAATGAATTCTTAAGGCATTTTTTCAAGAATATTTTTACATCTGAAATTGTTCTATATCAATAGATATATACTTCTCATATCAAATGTTAGAAGCTGTCAGACTCCGGAACTCAGTGATGACTTACATAAGCACTGTCTTTGCTTTAAAAAGAAATTAAAACACAGCCACATGCATGAAATCAAGACATCCACCCAATTAAAATGAATATTATCACATACTTTCCTAGAACATAATTCACGATGTATATTTCTTAAAGATGTGTTAATTTGATCTAATTGCAATCAGAGGCTAATTATACTTAGATTAGGGAGAACTGGAAGACTGGTTTACAAGGAGGATTAGATGAATTAAATATGAATTGGCTAATCAGATGTCCACACCTATATTAGATTAAATATAGCAAAGTAGGTAGCTATTTAAGCATAAGAGAAGATATTTTGCTGGTTAAAATAATTCAAGGTAAAAAGGCTGCTCAGTCTAAGTAACAAATCTTTCTTCTGGGCTGAGGAATTAACCATGGGAAACAGTGGCATGAAAATATTTTGTGTATTTAAAATTAGAATCCATAACATTTGTAAAAGCACTCCTATCCTGGGATGAAGGTGACCAATGTGATGCTGTAGGTGACCAAAGTGATGCTTTATGAATTCTGTGTTTCTGTTACAATGGTTTTGGAAAAAGATCCTGAACTTTTTGGCATGGCAAATAGATAAAAGTAAAAAAAACCTGTTAATCTTGGGCTCCAGCTTAGTGTATTTCCTCACATGGCACATACTATATGTGCAATGTATTCTTACATACATAGAATCATAGAATCATAGAATCACTAAGGTTGGAAAAGACCTCTAACGTCATCGAGTCCAACCGTCAACCCAACACCACCATGCCCATAAACCATGTCCCTAAGCGCCTCATCTACACGTCTGATAAATAACTCCAGGGATGGTGACTCCACCACTTCCCTGGGCAGCCTGTTCCAAGGCCTGACCACTCTTTCAGTAAAGAATTTTTTCCCAATGTCCAATCTAAACCTCCCTTGGTGCAATTTGAGGCCGTTTCCTCTCGTCCTGTCACTTGTTACTTGGGAGAAGAGACCAACCCACACCTCGCTACAACCTCCCTTCAGGTAGTTGTAGAGCGCGATGAGGTCTCCCCTCAGCCTCCTCTTCTCCAGACTAAACAATCCCAGTTCCCTCAGCCGCTCCTCATAAGACTTGTGCTCCAGGCCCTTCACCAG
>VZTQ01001999.1:53557-207214 GCA_013400755.1 Pelecanoides urinatrix | reverse complement strand
CTCTCTGCACAACCTAACGAGATCCCTGTACTCGTCCTGAGTAGCCTGCCCCTTCTTCCAAAGGTGATAAACTCTCCTTTTCTTCTTGAGTCCCAGCAAGAGTTCTCTGTTCAGCCAGGCCAGTCATCTTCCCCGCCCCTTCTTTTTTGACGGCCCCCTCCTGCGCCTTTAAGATCTCCTCCTTGAAGAACGTCCAGCCTTCCTGGACCCCTTTGCCCTTCAGGACTGTCTCCCAAGGGACCCTCTCGACCAGTGGGTTGGAAAAGACTAAGGTTGGAAAAGACCTCTAAGTTCATCGAGTCCAACTGTCAACCCAACACCCCCATGCCCACTAAACCATGTCCCTAAAACAGAACCAGAATCAATACAGTAGATTACAGTATAGGGAGAAGATGTATGGAAACCAACTCTATAATCAGCTCTTTAGCAATAGAGGCTTTTTAGGCATGTGAACAGTGTTGTTCTTACTACTTATATTTGCTATGTTAGTAGCTGGGATCCAGAGAAGTCTTTAGTTCCTCGTGTGTGGTTGTGATACAAAAATATTAGTAATGAAATCCTACCTCCCCAACTGATAGTTGAAATAGATAAGCTAGATAAAAGGGTGGAAGGTTCAACATAGACAAAGAGAAGTAATATCCTCAGTGAACAGTAAATCTCTGTTATTTCATTGCTCTTAAAGAATCATTGTTACAGCTATGTTCCATCTATAATGGTAGAGTAGATCAGGAGCTTTCAGTAGTCCGGGCTGAAAGGCGTGGTCTGCAAAAGTTTTATTTAATGCCTCCTAGTTCGTCTCGATGACACCAAGCATGCTCCAGACAAGACTTCAGGACTCTGATTCTTACAAAATGGACCTGTGTTCTATTAGCCAAATAAGTAGAAAAGCATAAAGAAAAACTGTGAAAAGTAACTGTGCTTTGGAAAAGAAACAAAATTGGAGCCACATCTGCACAAACAAGAAACCCACCCACATAAAATAGGTCAAAAGAATTTAAATGCGCATTGTCATACTGTATAACCAATAACATATATTGTTCCAGGCTATATTAATTTTATATAGTTGTAACTAGTAACTCATATCTAGATTAGAGAGGACTCCTTTATAAAGACATTATTTGTATTTAATGTGCACTGATTAAGCATGTAGCTGTACTTATTTTTAGAAGAATTAGATGTCTCACAAAGTTAATTATCTGGCATAAAAAGAGAGTACAAACCTGTGAATTGCTATAGGAGAGAAGGGGTTTTTATATTAAACTAGATTTGTTCTGAAGATTTATTTTTCAGAGATTACAGATCGCGCTAGTCATGACTGGTTTTGGCTGAATCGTGAATGATAACTACTCTATATGAGATTTGACGTGTAGTATCTGATAAAATTACTGCATATTAATTTGCATTCTGCATTTGTTCCATAGGTTGTGAGCAGCTCATCAAGAGGAGGAATTTGGGTACTTGCATGCTAATATTTGTTTCATTTGTCCAACCAGAGCATCACAACAGAAAGCAGAACTAGACAGAGCCTGTATCATGTTAGTGCCATGGCTATCACCGTGAAAAGGGAGAGCAGACTTCCTGAAAACTTGTACTGATTCGCCCCTAGATTACAGTGCTTTGATGACGTACAAACAATGAAGGATTTGAGCCTGTTTTGCCCCCTCCTGCTTTGACTGGTTTTGACCAGTTGAATATATAATTGAGGCGTCACTGGCTTCCTTTTGAAATCTTGGATGCTTGTTCCTATCACATAGGCAGTTGTTCTTCTGTTCCCTATAAATCCTCACTCTAGACTACCTCCTCTTCCAGTAGCACTGCAAATATCCATCTTCCCATATCCATTCCAAATATCCTATCCTTCGTTGCAACACAGTCTTAAAAAATCTACAGGTCAGTTCTAATAATTCTTGTTACTATTGTTTGGCTGTTTTTATGGGCAACAATGAAACCAGAATGGAAAAAAGACTGAAGACTCTTTCTCTGGAAAAAGAGTGTTTCTGGAAAAATGAAGTTTAGTGACAGAGATACAGTAATATCTTAACCAGAAAGTAATAATATCATCTACACACAAGCATCTAATATTTTAATTTAATAATTGTACCTTATCACTCAGTGACCATAATTACAATGTAACACTTGGCAATTACAGTTCAATTACACTTTTGATGTGGTTTATACCAGTGATTACTGTATATTAATCTCGCCAGAGAATTAATTATATAAGCCAGAATATTTCAAAGTAAATTTGGTGTGGTTTATGGTCCTCAACTTTGAAAAAGTGACTAGTAAAATATGAACCCAGACAATGAGAATAAGTTAGTCTCCAGCTCATGTAACTGACCTGAGATTTGACTAAGAAATGGTAATTACTTGCCGTAAATTCTATGGCAGGGTTTTTGCACAAGTATGATGGTGTATTTAGAATGTCACTGTGAACACTGTATTGTCATGTAAATGGATTATATTAGAATATGTAGGTTGCTAGGTTTGAGCACGTAACTTTTTTTAAAGATTTTTAAAGATTTTAAAACGTGAAAGCAAACTTCGTGGTTTTAGTCTGTGGTCTTCTACCTTTTTCAAGGCAAGGTCTCTTCTAGAGTTGTCATCTGCCCATATTGCTGAATAATATAAATTAACCAGCTTTTCTTTGTCTTCTTTCATGGATTAGTCAGAATTTGTTCATAAAGCACCCCCCAGATTCTGCAAACCACCAACTGAAAAATAGTAGTTGACAACAGGGCTGGAAATCTGTAGTATTGACTCACAGTCCTAATCTAGTGTCTGCAATATCATGTAATCTGTTTGCCTTACAATTTTTGACTTTTTCTATGTATCTATAATGCTGCTTCCTTCCATGCAGGGGACTTTATTAGATCAGATTTGTAAAGCATTTGAATGTAAAAAATGTTCTTTAAACACTTAGGATTGTACCATGGCTGCTACTTGCACTAATCCCTGCTCTCTGCTGTGTGACAAATGCCATTAAAGAAAAAAAAGTCTACTTTTCTTTCTTGAGGAAGTTAAATTTACTGTTATCTGTGATACCAAGCAACTTAAATGTATTAAATGACGGCAGTGCTTTGAAGGTGTTCATCTGCTGAGGAGGTAGGTACTGCTTTCGTTAGTCTCTTGAAGGTACATGGTAGATTAACATCAGACATCTGGGAACATTTGCAGCTGTAGAATATGCCATCTGTCTGATGGCATAGTGAGGAAGGAATTATTTGCAGGGACAGTTGTCTTCCAACATTGCTTACAGGTTGACATGTGTACTCTGAGCATTGCTGTGGTCTCTGAGGACACAGAGGAACAAGTCCTGTTTTATTATTAAAATTAGGCTATAACATTTCTGTACAATTTATAAAAATTATTTTTTGTTCCTTATACAACTGGTTTTCATGGTTTGTATTAAAATAAAACACTGCTATTAAAAGCCAGCAGGTGGCTTTAATAATGTGCACCAAACCATGTAAATATGAATGGATACCCTAGTGTATGAGCTCTAAATCAAATCATCAGAGATTCCTAATAATGAAGCAATTAATTGGAGATGGGAGAAGATATCACTTGCCTCCCAGAGCTGACAAGTTGCATTTCAGTTCACCCCCCTCTCACTTCCTCCTTCCCTCCTCTTGGCAAAGCTGAGCTTTTACTCACAGCCACGTGTGTCAGACTTACCACTCGTCAGAGTCCTAGCACTGCCTGAAGAGACATTACACAAACACACGTATCTAAGCAGTTTAACTAGAACAGGTTGCATGCCATGCACTGTTAAAACTGTATTCAAACCTGTTTGCGTTTTATGTTGTGCTTTTCCAAAGCAACAGTGACTTTGGGAAGGAAAAATAAAAAAAACCCAACAAACCAACCAACAAACCCAACCCCCAGTAAGTAGTGCAGTTGCAACATATATCAGAGCTCTCAGAAAAGGCAACAAGAGTATGGAGGAGAATTTGATGATATAATTTAGGTGGTAAAGAGATCATTGTTATTTCAAAGCTTACAGCATGATAACATATAAATCCAGAGACTAAATCCTACAAATAAGATGTGATAATTGAGTACAAAATGAAGGTGTGAAGAATTAATGCTAATCTTCTGGGCAAATGCCACTGCCACATGGAGCTGTGCATTATGTAGTTAAAGCTGCTATGCTGAAACAACTTGTTGTATCTGTGGTATAGTAATGAGTTCAAGTACTCCCCAGCTGGGCTGGAAGTAGACAGGCTCATGACCTGAGCCAACCTTTTCTATGTCAGAACCGAGAGTGACTTTGGCAGGCGAGCTGACTGTAATTGGCTGCGCTCAGCACCTTAGCAGATGTGCTCAGCACGCGTTAGGATCAGACTATTTTGTCTCTCTGCAGCAAAACACTGCTGAAAGCCACTGGAGGTTTCGCTTGACTAAGGTTTCCAAATTGGCCACTGAGTCTGTTTTCGCTCCTAAGAAATATGTCATTCTCCCATGTATCTTTTTTTCAAAAATCTTCTTAGCCTAGCTAGTATTTTGTGTGCTGAATTGGAAATACCCTGAGTGTGAAATGTAGTATGTGTTGGATTAGATAGATTCACCTCTGCATTTGTACATGTTTAAGAATGATGTGGAATGATTAAAATGGTGCTAGGTGATGCGGCAGTGGGGGTTTATTTTTCACATAAAGGGCTGATGATAATATGCTCCCTAAGGAATTTATTTTCTAGGAAAGTCTGTTTTAATTCTATCACCGCACAGGCCTGGTCCAGCCTTCGTAGTTGTGGTTATGGAAAGCTAGAGGTTGTACTTGGTCAATATTTTGGTAATTTTAGTTCATGTAGTCTTAACAAGTGTGTTTCTGCGTAGTAATAGAACCTTACAGTTATTTGCAGGATTGTTATGCTGTTTAAAACTAATTGATAGGAAGAAGGTAGCTCCAAATAGTACATTTCCAGAAGCAATATATTTTATAGTGAGTAATGTATAAGGCGTTAAGATTTGAAGCCTCTGAATCCCTGTTTTTATTTGGGAATCCATTATTACTTCCCCACCAAACAGTATACTGGAGTGTTTTTCTTTTTGTCTGCCTGAACTAAAGCTATGAACAAAAGGTAATTGAAAGTGCATTGCCAGATAGATAGCCTTTGAATGTTCCCAGATCAAGAGATACAGCCTGTCTCTAGCTACAAGTAGAATAAAAAGGAACATTTTCAGTGATGTTTGGTAAAACGAGGAAGAAAATGTCCAACTATTTACTTAATTAGTAATAACAGTGAGTGAAATAAGTGCCAATAAGAATCGGACTGTAATCTGTATTTATACAAATGTACAAAATGTGAGTATAGCACAAGACATTTCCTGGATGGCTTTGCTAAATGCCAGCATGAATAGCAGGGACTCCACTCTCATAATGCCCAATATGCCAATCAGATTTCCTGTTACAGGTAAGGAAGAGGCGAGGCTTTGTCTCTTGCCCTTTTCTGCTGGCTCAGTTCTGGGGCAGCAGGCTCTGTACCAGTGCTAATCTGGGCCGGACTACCGGATGCAGAAAAATCATCCTCCAGAAGCATCAGACCTACGGTAGTGGCTGGATCTGTGAAGCTGGTTTCACTGCCAGCGCTCTCCTGGAGACTCTGTTTTCTCTACGTGCTGTCTTTTGAGGGCAGAATTGGTTCTTAGCCTTTGAGCTAGCTTTTTAATATGGAAGGTAAGATCATAGATGATAACTAACTAAATAACCAAATTATATCAGAATAAGTAAATTGTTGGATGTCGAGAGAACTCCCTCTTGCCTCGTGTAGGAACTTTGACCTTCGGCACAGAGCTTAGTACTTGAAGGAGTTCTTTATCAGAGTACATAAATATTTAAATTCAGCTTTTCTGCAAGGTAGCATTGTCTGCATGCATTTATTCCATGACTATCTTGCATTGAGGACCTGACTTTCCCTTCCATGAATTTTTCCCAATGAGTTTACAATTATTTGTGTTCAGAGGGTTTGTTTTAGCCTGTTACCCAAGAACGGGGTCTTATCAGACAGCTGTAAAGAACAGTGAGTGCCTTTGCACCCATTAATTTTGCTCCCTGAAGATTACTTTAAAAATTGAACTGAACTGTCTCTGTTGTTTTCCATTGGCTTAACTGTTTTTAAAAATATTTTATTTTATTTTTATTGTATGTTACTTTATTTTACTTGTCTATTACCTTAACTAGATGTGTGGGAATAAGGCTGGGTTCTTCTAATTCTGCCCTGTGCCTAGTTTCTCAGTTCCTCTCTCATGTGGAGTTAACACTTTGCTATTACCCTTGGAGGCTGTAAGAGTGAGATGCATTAGTGCGTTAGGGTCACGCAGCTACCTAGGTAAGTGTTAGATAAATCACAGTATGTCTTCACAAAGTCCTCTTATGGCTTGTTTGAATCCTGGAAGTGCTGTGGAGGGAGAGAGAGAAGAGAGTTGTCAGGAGATAAAACTTTTTTGACCAGATCTGTCTAGAGATTAAGGTGAAACCGATGAAGCAGAAGAATGTCGGTGGATGCAAAAGTCTTAACACGGCAGTTTTCAGAACTAAAATATGACAAAGGTTTCTTTAGACCCAAGAAGAAACCTTATTTCTTTGGAAACATTGGATCAGTTCCAGCTATTGTTGCTGGCTTTCTCTTTCTACAGAGATATTTTTGATATTTTAAACATAAGATGCCAGTACAATTTTTCTTCAACACTTTGATCTCCAGTAGAGACATATTTCTGTGGAACCATCCTTCCTTGTTGGAAACTAATAAACAAGCCTTAAAAAACCCCACAGCATTCAAACCTCTCAGAACTTTTGAGGACTTTCAGGTTTATAAAGATCTAATCATAGTTGGTTGCTGTTATTTTTACAATATACCAGTTCCCAGCCTAGTATATGTTGGAGAGACTTCCCTTTTTCCCAGTGTCCTGATCTTTACCAAATGCAAGGCCAAAGAAATTGAAAAATTAATTTCAACTTTGAAGGGGTGGGGGTGGGGGAAGATCACTTGGACACATTCCACAACTGTGTTCAAACACCACTTTAGTAAAGAGAGAACTTTATTCCATGCAAATTGAGTGTAGAGCAGAATTCTCATATATATCCCAGATACAATTTCAGACCCCCAGGCTACACAGCATTCCAAAGTCTCCAAGTCACTGCTGGACCTTGAGAAATGGGTGGGGAACTACTAATAACAATTGTAGCCTGGCAGGCAGAAGCAGTGAGAGTGCCTGATGTTGGATGGGTAAAAAGGGATCTAAACTGAGTAGGCTGCTTACGGCTCTCACCAAAGTGAAAGCAAAAGCAACAATATGCAGTGTGGGTTCCCTTGAGATAGGTATTAGAACGTTGATGTTCAATACATCTATTAATGATTTGGAGAGAGAATCAGATAACAAATGTAACAACATGTCTTGACAATGTACAGCCATCGTGTAGGAAAAACGGGCAAAGCAAGGAAGAGAATTTAGAAGTATTATCTGAATCTACATTTAAACTGCAAATAAATTTTATGTTCACTTCCTTTTGCCTGCTTTCCTAGTTCTTTTGATTAATGCAATGCACTTCAAAATCATCCTAAATCAGAGCTTTCTGGTCAAGAGCCTTAATGAAGTCAATACATTAGGACTCCTAGCAGGATAAAAACAAAAAAATAAAGCTATCTGCAGGTAGAGCTGGGAGTTTTACCTCAATGTGGCAGGTTAACATCGCCCTGTGAATGACAATGGATTCAACCTGAAGCTGGGAAATACTGTAGTCTCTCTTGTGACTGGGAAACCAAGAAGTAAGAACTGCATTGGTGATATAAAACAGGGCAGTATAACAGCTTTTACCGATGGCAGAAAACTCATTCTCGCACCCAGGAGGTGTCTGGGAGCTGACAGCATCTGTGTCAGGTCAGGTATCTCACAGTTCTGTATGTTTCCTTTGTCTTTATTGTGGTGTTGCTCAGTGCTTTGAAAAATTCCAGCTATCTATTTCTTGAAGAAAACTAAAGGACCTATATAGTAAAGGTTAATAAAATCATAAAGGTCGTAGAGGGGTAAAATAGCTTCCCACAGAAAGAATAGGGAGCGTCAGATGATGCAGGTGTAATGTTCATGACAAACCATCAGTAGTGGTTCTTTAACTTACACCTAGCTTGTAAGTAACCTCTACAACCCCTTGCTTATTGTGGATATTTAGGATTTATGGAAAACAAATAGATCATTTCCTAAAAGAAGGCATCTACAATGATTCTTCTTATGCCAACAAATACAGTGCTTCTGGCTCAAGATTTCACTGAGCTGCAAATTGGAAAGTATTCATAGGAAATAGCAATGCCTACTTTCTTTCTTTGTTCCCAAACTCGTTCCTAGGCATCTTCTGCTGACCGTTTCTGGAGACTGAGTACAGAGCTAGACAGATCTGGGTTTTGTGTGGCTACTCTTTGACAGCCCTATTGTATCTGCTAGGCTCAGACTCAGCGGGCTGTTGGCCAGAGGGTTTGGCTATGTCCACATCAGCATGTAATTCAGCACAGTAGGAGAGGATCGGTAGGCTGAAGCTGAGGCCCCTACATCTATGGTATAGACTCAGGGTTTTTCTTTGGACTAGGTTTAATCTCATCTTCTGGACGCAATGTCCCCATCATGTATATCATGATGTATTCGATTCAGTATTAGGGAATAGATAGTGGTTTGTGTCCTCCTGAAGCAGAGCTTCCAGTCTGATTTCCTGTAGAGGTAATCTAATTTGTGCTCACCCAATCCATCCAGTGTGCTGAACCAATGCACAGTAAGTGGGGATGGCAAAGGATTTGATTCAAATTTACACTGATACTCTGAACAAAAATATTAATATAGCTTAGTTCAGCTTTGTCTTGGCTTCTTGCAGACAGATTTTTCTTTCCATTTGTATAGCAGTGATGTTGGTAATGGCTGCTATTTCTGAGTGACTCTTTTCTGGTAATGTGGGGCTGGTCTGGTGCCCCAGCCAAACAAGTCCAGTAATTAGTTAATTAATATTATTAATGTGTGTGTTTAATAGGCATGTCTGCAGAAATAAGGGAATTAGCTATGTTGGATATTATTATAGAGCAGGTTTGTATCAAACATGCTGAAGTCCATCCTTTTGCTTGGCTACACAGAAGAAGAGATTTCCATATGACAAATCTCCTAATTGAAGAATCAAGAATAAATTCAACAACATGATGATGTGAACATTTTCTGCTTGTATTTGTGAATTACATCTCTGTCACATAACAGAGAGAGCAGTCTGATAACATTGATACATGCGCCGCAGAGCAGATCTGCGGAAGCTCGTTTACATTTAGATGGAACAGTGCTGCTGTCCCGAGGCAGACAGTGTAAGGCAGTGACAGAGGCAGGAGGAGGCACTGGAGCGTAGGAAAAAAGGCCATGAGGCCACGAACGCTGGGGAGGCAAGGACCAGAGCGAATTTCCTTTGGCTTTGTGCATGTGGAGAGGTTGGGATTTCCTTCTGGCATTGCTGAGCAGACTGGTTTGGGAATTGGACTGACAATCAGTGGTTGTGGCACTGGGAGGAAGAATGTGGATGCTGCCGCTTTGAGGGGAAGAGCTGGTCAGCTGTGTCTTGCCTTTGCCAGCAGCTCCTGGTGAGTTTTTGCAGGCATTGAGACTGCAGTACAAGATTAGTCTATGGGATCTCATCACGCTGCAGCTTTCGGCATCATGCTTACGTGGCTGAAAAGATTGAAGGGGCAAAAATCTCTCTTGTGACTTCTGTTCTTTGGTCTTTCCCAGCTATCTTTGTCCTTTTGAAGTAAGGTTTTGAGGAGATTTAATTATGGAAATAATCAGGTACAGATATACTGAGTTTTTTAAAACCTGGAGAGCAAAGCCCAGTATAATTAACTGGATATAATGGGAATAGCCTGGGAGTAATGTATTTTGTATTCTTTCTACACAAAATCGCACAGCTGAAGCAGATGGCTAATAATTTTCGTCTTCATCAAAAAAAAAAAAAGTCATGGCATTTGTTGGCCCTCCATCAATGAGAGAATAGACACCATGGGATTCAAGCCAGAACTCAGTATTTTCAATTTGAAAAATCAGTGTAACGTAGGTGATTAAATGTCAGCCATTCAGATAGTGATTAAAATTCCATATTCAGAAGGGTTTTTCCTTTTTTGTTTTTAATAATGAAGTTGTGTTTCATTCTGAATTTTGAGAGAATCACAGCTGATTTAAGAGAGGCGTATTTCAGGACTTCTGTATGACACATCATTATTCTTTGGCAATTTATTATCATCCATTGTATGTCATCTTAGATTGTTTGGGTACAAAAAATGTGAATTCTGACTTTTGGTGGTTGTTTTCAGGCTTTTTTTCATAATATAAAAAATTGCTAGATTTAACAGAGGGCTAACCATGTGAGATGATAAATCTCACAAAACACTTCAAAACACCTCACTGCCAAAATGAATGAAAACTTTCAACTCCCAGTGAAGTCGGTGAGAGCTGAGAGTTTCCTCTGAAGATATGTCTGGTAAATTTTAGATTAGAGCTTTTTCTGCAAAACGCATCCTACTCTGAGTCTGTGCTACAGCCTTTTTTACTGGTTAGTCAAATACCTAGATCTGACCTTAGATTTAATTAAGCTAGGTATGTAGATCTTAATCCATGATTTACAGCGGGTTTATGTTCAGTTTAAGGGGAATAAAATGTTCTTCAGTTGTAGGGCCTTCAGTTGGATGATGTGAGTCTTCAGGTGCAAAACTTATTTATTTGTATGTAGTAAATCCTTCTATCATTCATTCAGCTGCACAGACAGAATTTGCAACAACATCCAGGATGTAGTCCTAGAATAACTTTGTGGGTTTTTTTTAAAATGTAAAAATGACACATAGTGCTGGCTCAGTCTAAATAATACCTTGTTCCTAAAAGATTTTCCACATTAAACTATTACACTCTAATGATTATAGCTGTACTCTACATACAAATACTGTCACAATTTAGTGGTGAAAGAATAAGTCATGCATACATAAATTTGAGCTAATTCTAGCTTTTGAAAAACAACCATTTACAAGCTTATTACCTCATTTGATGCAAGAATGAGTCATCTTTTGCAGTAATGCTCCTTTGAATGAGGTAAGATAACACCCATAGAGTGTATTGGACAAACCCATATGTAAATACTGGGGGTTTGCTGTGCGCTTTTGTATGGATTGTAACCATATGGTAGTCTCTTCCTTTTACAATATGTGGTAATCAACTGAACATTTCATGCATAATAACATGGTGTGTCGGTGTAATGGAGCTGAATGATATACTTTTGTTTAAATGGGTAATTTTGCCTTGTTACTGAAATTCACCTTGCTGTTAATAGTCACACTTTTTGGGAAAGTATTCGTGGATGTTTGAGCATGACTTGAAACATTACAACTTTTGGGATAGGTAGTGTTCTGCTGGGAATGAAATTCCTTTCCATCAGCATTTAAATTACAGAAGAAAGGAAAACATAATGGAAAGGAAATAGTCCCTGTTAAAGATGCAACTGACCTTTCATAAAAGAATGGATTTTAAATATTTTATGCTAGTAAATTTTGTGTTTCTTTGTTAAAAATGGCATATTTAATCTGAGTGTTAGGAAAATTTTGAGCTAAATACCAAGGAAAACTTGAGAAATTATGGCTAGAACAAGGCTAGTAGGAAAAGGGGAGGGAAATGCTTTTTAAAAGTTATTAGAAATGTCTTTTTGCCCCACTCTTTTTTTTTTTTTTTTTTTTTTTTTTTTGTCAAAAGAGTGATTGTCTTGGACATGCTGCTATCTGTTTTACTGAAGACTTGAAGTTAAGAAATATGGGAATCCATTTTGCTGAACTAGAGATGTTGAAATGGCTCTGAAATCTATTCAAACTTTCACACATTCACATTTCCAAATAAATGGTGGACATCACCTGTCCCATCCCAATATAGCCTGTCAAGACGCATGACAGCTGGTGTAAAATGAGAGTTCCTTTCAAGTACATGGGGAAAAACTGCTGATGCTCTTGCTCTCCTTGATTGTAGAACATGGGACACAACGGGCTGCGTAAAGTAGAAGAAAGGACTTTGTGTGAAGAGACATGTAGTAAAGGAGGCAGGAGTGAAGCTGCTGCGGATATTTAACTTTTAGTGGTCTAGGAAAGGAGGAGTAAGATGATAATGGCGGCGGAAGGAAGCAAAGAATGAAAAGAGGATAAAGAAGTGGAGTATGTAAAAGATGCAAAGGGACAATAGTAAAGATACCCAAATACAAAAAGAAGACATTAACCCCAAGAAGTCACCTCTGGCTTATGAGAACTGTGTTGCTGGAAGCTGAGAGTATGTGCAGGAATATGTATCACTATGTGCTATGTACTTGCCTTTCTATGCTTTTCTTGTAGTTTTTGGTCCTAGCTGTTGCTGGGATAGGGCACGGGACTAGGTGGCTTTGTGTGATGACCCAGGAAGGGCATTCTTATATTCTTGTTATATTTTGCAAGAGTAGTGAGAAGGCAAAAGCCTGAAAACAAAACAAAAAAGAGACAGCCTTATGATGACCAAAATGCATCCTTATAGTTTGATTTCATATTTGCTACCTGAGGACGTGATTTGGAAACTGGCCAAAGAAATAGGAATGACAGAGTCTGAGTTTAACTCCGGTATAGCCTCATCTTGCTATATGAATGATAAATACAGAACAAAAATGTAGACCAATCTCACCCAAGATACTGAAGGGATGCTTATGTCAGTGGTCAGGCAAAGTGTATGTTGCATGCTGTGTAAAAAATATTAATGTGATTCCTTTATTCTCAGCTGAACTCCTGATAAAACTGTGGTGTGCTGGTGGGAAGGCTTCTGGGAGTCCGCTGTTAAGGTCTGCCTTCCATCAAAGTGAAAGCAAGGTACCATTGCGTCAAGTGGAGCTCAGCTGCCTCTATGTGTACTGTCTATCATGCCTTCATGAAATTGAGTTTTTTCTTGACTTTCCTTAAAAATATTTCTGGAGTTCATTTCTCTTTGCCATCAGAGTGGATCAAATATCGTTAAAGGTAAGGAATTAAAAACAAATTTCCTTGGGAGGAGATGCATCTATTCTTTAACTGTCTTTTACACATATCCTTATGTGCAGGCATAAGTTCTTGCATCTGTAAGAAATATAACTTATTTAATGTATACAACATTTATATGTACACATTACATATATTTTAAATAAATAAAATTAGTAATAAATGTTATGTACATATATACACACACGCAAATAAATATTTGTATTTATTTATAGAAGACAGTAATTGTTTCCAACCTGTATCACTACTAGGTTACTGCTCTGAGTAGTGCTGCACTTGGGGAAGAACAAGCCGAGGCGCCAGTATATGCTGGGGCTGACTGGCTGGAAAGCAGCTTTGCAGAAAAGGACCTTGGGGTCCTGGTGCACGCCAACTTGGACATGAGCCAGCAACGTGCCCTTGAAGGGTGAATGGCATCCTGGGCTGCGTGAGCAGGAGAGTTGCCAGCAGGTCGAGGGTGGTGATTGTTGCCCTCTGCTCAGCCCTGGTGAGGCCACACCTGGAGTGCTGGGTCCAGTTCTGGGCTCCCCAGTACAAGAGAGACATGGACATACTGGAGAGAGTCCAGTGGAGGGCCAAGAAGATGATTAAGGGACTAGAGCATCTCGCATATGAGGAGAGGCTGAGAGGGCTGGGACTGTTCAGCTGGGTGAAGAGAAGGCTCAGGGGGAATTTTATTAATAAATATCTGAAGGGAGGGTGCAAGGAGAATGGAGCCAGGCTTTTTTCAGTGGTGCCCAGTGACAGGACCAGAGGCAATGGGCACAAACTGAAACACAGGAGGTTCCCTGAACATCAGGAAACACTTTTTCACTGTGAGGGTGACCGAGCACTGGCACAGGCACAGGTTTCTGGGGGATGTTGTGAAGTCTCCATCCTTGGAGACATTCAAAAGCTGTCTGGACACAATCCTGGGCAACTGGCTCATTGTCAATCTGTACAGACATAATAGAGCATGTTTAATTAGCAAAAAAGAAGAGCCTATGAATGAGAATAAGTCAGCTGTGTTTATTTGGAACAGTGCTCAAATTTCTTCTGATCCAAAGGAAGATACATACACACTCATGCTTTCTCTCATTACTGTGGGACATCAGAATGTAAAGGAAATAACTTACAGTAGTTTACTGCAATGAAGATAAAACCCCGATTTTTTATAAGGCTAAAGTGGCAATTTACTACCATGGAAAAGAAGCAATGAAATTTTCTGTAAGTTTAATTCAAGGAGCTGAAAAGAATGCATGTCATAAAATCAAATTTATTTCTGAACAGGTATAAAAATTGTATAGATGATTTTACATTTAAGGCGAATGAACCAGCCTGAAGACTCCTCATTAATTTTCAAGGGCCATTTGGCAGATAATGGAACTCATCCACTAAAACATTTATTTTTCTTGTCTTATAGAAACACATGCTTATCTCTGAACAACAAGATCCACTATAGGAGGAAAAAGCTGCTTCTTTTGCATAGAAGCCAGGAGGAAAAGTGGCAGAGAAATAAGACAGGGGGAGGGATGAGGTTGAGGGTAGAGAGGAATATATAGAGTAAACTGAAAATTTAAACAAAAAAAATCTACCATGCCACAATGAACAAGAAAAATGGAAAACTACTGGAGGTTTACACTTTTATCCAGGAAAAAAACATGAAGATGCCATTCCAAACTGACAGCCTAGCTTTAAAAAGATGCATAATTTGTTTTATTGGAGATCCTGTGATGATATTTAGCTATCTTTTTTTGTGTAGAACTATGAAAAAGTTTAGACTGGTTTGTGTCCCCCATCTGTCCCCCTTCCCACCCCAAGGCTTCAGCATCCTTTCACTGTGGAAAGGAAAAGCCTGTGAGTCTGTGGTTTACTAAAGCTGACATTGTAATGATTGTAAGACTTCTCAGTGGAAAGCAATGGATGCAATCGTTCTGGATTTTGAAAATATAAATGAAACAAAGTTGGGAATCTCACATGAAAAGTGAAACCTATACAGTAACAAAACAAAGTTGTTTATACTTTGGAAGTTAATACAGACTTAAGGGGTTTTTTTGTGCTAAGAAACTCAAAGTGCTTTATTTGTCAACAAAAAGGTGAGAGGGCAAAAGGTTGCAGAAAAGGTTTTGTTTTATTTTTAATTTTTGAATGTGCAACACCTTTCATTACTTGGAAACAAATAATCCATACTTTTAATTTTACTGATTGAAAAGCTATACAGTGGGTTAGTCTCTCCTGCATTCTTTCTGATGACCCTAATTTCCCCAACCTCTTGTGCCAGAGAGTACACTTGAGTTTCGACAACACATTGAGAAACTGGAAGAAAATATAAGGCGGTGTAGGACCAATTCTCTGAGATGTTATGAAAATGTACTGTGTATTCACAGAGGATAGGTATACACCATATGTCTTCTCCGATTTTGTGTTAGGACCTGTTCAAGAAGTATTGTTTCTATTTATTTTCCTTATTTTCCATCATCACCCATGCATGCCAGTCTACAGCTTGAGAATAGAATCTGTAGAACAATCAACAGAAATGGAAATTGGTCGTCTTGTGAATTTATTTCTGCTGCAATTTATTTACATTGTAGGCATGGAAAGTGGAAACCAATCAGTCAGTCTCCAAGGCACAGTGAGTGCTCTCAAGTACCTACACTTGACTTCAAGTTTTCCTCCATAGATTCTGTTTTCTTAGGTCCATTGATCCAGGGTGTCCCAGCCTTTCTTAATGAAGGAATTAAAAAACACAAGCAGCCTTCCACACTACCTGAATTCCAGTTTCCATTGCTGCTGAAGGTTGCTGGTGTGGCAATGGCAGCTGTAAGGCCTTACAGAGAACAGCAGGCAAACAAGCTTTATCACCTAAAAAGGCATTTATTTTTCATGTTGTTTGTCATGCAAAGCTGCGTGGGAAGTCTTCTGTCTGGAGAGAAGAAGGTATGTGAGCAGCAAAAGAGGTTTTCTATTTGCAGTGGGCTCTGATTTAAAGATAGGATAGAAAGAAATAGATTTGCATTCTGGATTGCATGTATTCTGTGACTATACATATATTTTACTAGAAATGAGTGTAGTTCAATCTATACCAGGATGTATGTGGTTTCAGTCAGAAGCCATCTTGTAACATCTGTTCTCTGTCCATTTACCCTATGTTGTCTGTCCTAGGAACATCTTAGAAAAAGACCAGATTATGGTTCCCATTACACATTTCATAAGGTTACAATTCAGCTGTCATTCTTTGCCCAGTCTTCTAGTGTATTTAAATTCAAATTCTCTCAGTCTGCCGTGGACATGACAGGGTGTGAATTATAATGCAATAGAACACTTATTCTTATGAAGTATAAGTCTAGAAGTCAAGTACCATTACACGCACAAGGTGAATGGTTATGCCATAAGTCACATATTAAAATGTCGTGTGATTGTAGGTTGGCCCAGTGCAATTCTTTACTTAAATAAAAGATAGAGAAAGTTCAGCAATAATTTATTTAAAATTATTTTTAAATTACTTTGTAATTCTGGGTTATTAATTGTTTTAAATTGAGTAGAATTAAATGGGTTAAAATGATGAAATATATGTTCTCTATTTCAGGTTAACACTAAAAGGTTATAAATGATTTTAGATGAAAAAGAGTGTAGGTATACATTTTCAAAGCTAATAGGATTACTGTAATCTGCAACATAAGGGTCCCTAAATTCTTTCTAAATCGTTACCTTTTTCTCATAGGCAGAAACCTGCAAAAGGGTCTGAGGACTTTGAGCATCCACTCTGATATAAGTCGTAAAGAGAATAGGTCCTGCAGTCTTTTGTTATGGTTGCTTCTTGCACTGGCGGTTTGGAGGTTGATCGAAGTAACTTTGCAGTAAAGTAGCATGTGGTCATTTTCTATTAGTAAAAGCATTATTGTAATGCCCAATATTTAGAGCTGTATAAGATCTAAAATAAGGTTTTTCTGCAGTCCTCAAATGCTTTATGGTTAGTTTAAGTATTAGAACTTGGAGGGTTTTGATTTTGTTGCATTTTCTGGTGGTTATGGGTTCTGTCAGAGAAAAATATTTGACAGCTGTAATTGAGAGCAATTTAAATGGGTTTAAATGGGCAATGGTTACCCAGGCCTCCTTTTTTGATTTTGTATGGTGAGTGAGAGAGGTATGAAGAATTAAGCCTCTTTTAAAGTTCTGCTTTTTTAATACTTTTGAAAGAGTATGTCTTACTGCACAGAAAAATAAAAGTGTGTTACCTCACACAAAATGAAACTCAGAGTACTTTGAAGTCCTGAGTTTGAAATATGGTAAATTCAATGGGTAGCAGTTTCACCATCCTCCAGACAAGTTTTACTCAGAGTAAATTCTCATAGTCGGAAAAAATGTTGCTGAGGTTGCAGATGACTGATGAGTGAGGAGGATCAAAGGAGCCCTGGGGCTGGGAAGTAAAACTTTTGGCCTTACTGTAACTTAATGTACAAGGATTTTTGTGTTAAAACTTTGCAGTTCTATGCAACCTTAATTTCATGAGGAAAATGCTCTAAAGAGGTAGGATAGCGTTATTGGTTCCATTTGACGTGTGTGAAAATTGCAACATAGAAAAATGAAGAAGGAAAAAATGTGCCTTAAGACTCCTGTTTAAAACTGACCTCTAAACCAAACTTCAGAAATCATGACTTAGGTTTGGGAGCAAGTATATGCCTTTAAAAGTATCTAAAAGTGCTTTAAAAGTAAGATCTGAAGTGTCTGGCCTGAAAACGCACAATAAACAGTTTTGGGAGCAGTAACTCTCACAGACCCGTCTTACTACAAGGACATCCAAACTCCCCTTGGTTTTTCTGCTGCAGTAGTGCTTCACACACATCTCTGCTTGAGACAGAGTCCCTCTCTTGCTTAGCATTTGACTATCAGTAAATACCCCAACAGGCAGAAAACAAATCATGGGCTTCATTACTCCCAGACTTCCCAGTTCAGACAACTTGTGACTTCTGCCTCCAAACAAAGGTCCCTTTGTAAGGCAACTTGTCATTGGAACCTTCTTAATGCCTTTCTAATGAGCAATAAGCAGGTAGATATTTATTAATATCTCTGGTCACAAGCCCTACAATGTAATTAATGCACTGCAAATTTTCAGCTCATTTTACAACATAATATGTGGCTATTAAAGTGTTGCAGGGAGCTGTGGAGGCCAAGTGTGTGGGCGGCCCTTAGGGGTAGAAAGATACAGGAATGGAAGAAAGTAAAATTAAAACAAGTGCTAAATGATGTAGTTTATTTTTTTATCAGCAATTTTTTTCTGCCACATTCTTATATGATCCCTTATGAGTATTAAAAAAAAAAGCCAAACGGTGTTGACATATGCTATTCTTAGATTGGGAGCACTCAAACTGAGTGGATGTCTTCCAGCTACTGACGTTCAGTAAATGGTGGAAGCAGGATTTAAGGTGAAAAAACAGCTTCTCTGTCTGAAAGAGAGAAATCTCTGTTTTCATCTTTTTTTCTTTATCTGAAGAGAAAAGTAATCAAAGCTTATTAAACTCCCTTTGGGAAGGTGATACCCAAGACTCATTTTCGTGAAGGTGCTCCCTGAATTTTAAGTTCCATTTAAGTCGTATCATTCTTTTTCTGACATTTGGGTTTGGATTAAATTGGTTCCAAAGCTTGTCCTACAGCTGCTTGTCAAGTGCTCAGACTGTAGGAGCAGGGGAATCTTGTCACATCACATCTAATTGTTCCGGTTTTGCCTGCCAGCCTGTGACAAGGTCAAAGCACAGCACAAAGCTCTAAGTTACAGTTAAAACCAAGGTATAATAAATTTCTCAATACAGTTGCCTGCATTTGAAACAAATGTAGAAGGACTTGTCCACATTGCCAGAAGTGTGAGAAAATGGTATTGCATTGTCCGCTTGCTGGAGCCAAATTTTGAGCGACGCCAAGCACCTAGTCTTCCAAGATAATTGAATGCGCCTTGGGAATTTTCATTCAGATGTTTTTCATGGTTGAGGATTTTGAGCAATAATTCTATGGTTGTATTTGCTGGTCAATAGATTTTAGCTAATTACTGAGTGATGAAGATACAATTTCTTGTAGTGGGCTTTTAAAATATACATTTCCATGGCTATTGTTGCTACTAATTATTCTATAACCATGCCTTCATTGTTGCAGATGTAATGCATTTGTGGGGCTGTTTATTCTCTTTTTCTTTCCCTTTCCTTTTTTCTTGGGGCTTCTGAACACTCACCTTCATTTTGGAAAGGCATTGCACTGGTACATGCAAATGGGTTTTCACTGACAACTCCTTATGTGTGTATAAATGCAATTGCATTGCCAGCTCAGAACTGAGCCTCAGCAAAAAGTGCAAAACTGGAGGTTGGCAGAAGAACTCAGAGGCCTAGAGATGGAGGTGGATTTTTAACGGAATTTTCAAAAGGGGCTGAATTAGTTCATATCTCAGTTTTGAGAGGTTTAAAGGGAGTAAGACAACTAGTCTGTTAGGAGATTAGTTATTTATAACACCTTCAAAATACATTTTGCCATGCGTGACTGAGTGTGACTATTGTCCCTTTTATCAGAGCATGGACAACATGATGGAAAACGCTAGTGAGGGATGTTCTTTTTTAATACAGTTTTGACATGAAAGCAGAATTTTGCAGTGGAACTTGCAGCACTTAGATTAATTACAAAATAAATAGGAAAACTGCTTCAATCAGATGTGTGAGGTGTAGAGAAGCAAAATATTCTAATTAAAAAACCCCACTTTAATCTTTATACCTTCTCATTTAGATAACAAAAAAGATCTCTTGGGAGGTGGACACATTGTCATGGTTTAACCCCAGCCAGCAACTAAACACCACACAGCTGCTTGCTCACTCCCTGCCCTCTGGTGAGATGGGGAAGAGAATTGGAAGAGTAAAAGGAAGAAAACTCATGGGTGGAAATAAGAACAGTTTAATAATTAAAATAAAATAAAATAGTAGTAGTAGTAATAATAATAATAATAATAAAAGAATATGCAAAGCAAGTGATGCACGATGCAATTGCTCACCACCTGCCGACCGATGCCCAGCCCGACCCCGAGCAGTGGTCCTTCCCCCCCAGCCAACTGCCCCCAGCTTCTATACTGAGCATGACGTCATATGGTATGGAATATCCCTTTGGCCAGTTTGGGTCCGCTGTCCTGGCTGTGCTCCTTCCCAGCTTCATGTGCACCCCCTTGCTGGCAGAGCATGGGAAGCTGAAAAGTCCTTGACTCATGTGAGCACTACTTAGAAACAACTAAAACATCAGTGTGTTATCAACATTACTGTCATACTACATCCCAAACGCAGCACTATACCAGCTACTAGGAAGAAAATTAACTCTATCCTAGCTGAAACTGGGACATATATTCTGTATTATTTAGCTGCTAAATTATCCTCTGTGTGTTAGAACGACTAGTAGATATGAACAAATAATGCAACCGGTTTCTCTGTGGTGCTAAGCTTAAATTAAACAGTCCCTCCCACCAAAACACGGTACTTCCCTCTTCCTGCCTCTGCAGATCCCAAATTTTTGTGAGTGGCAGAGTAATTGAAATAGGATTTCCTAGGGCATTCAATCCTCTGGATAGATTCTCTAACGTCTGATATGTTATACATGCATGTTGAAGATTTTATTCAGGTGAATTTTCTGTTGTCTTATTACAAGAGTTCACTTCACAGTATGATCTTTTTTTTCCTGTGGCACTAATACTTTTTTTTTTCACCAGCCAGTCTTTCTGGATTCAGAAACTTATCCTGAAGTTCCTGCAGAAACTTAATATCATCAGAATATCTGTTTTGTTTGGTTGCTTATTAGAAAATTATTGACAGTACAAGAGGAGAGATGTGTGCACGTACAGATAGTAGGTCTGTGTAAGATTTGTCTCCTTAGACACTAACTTAGAGAGCAAACATCTGATCAGAGTTTGCAATTTTGTAATGGTTGTTCATACCCCTTAGAGAAATAACTAGCTGGCTGATGGTACAGATGGTCACAACTGCACATTCAACGCTGATCTGTGCAAATTAGTGTGATGGGATGCGTATTAGCTTGGCTGTGTCAAGGGATAAATCAGCAAAGTTGTCAATTCCTACCTGTTGGAAAAAAAATACAGCCCTGGTCCTATAAGCTCAGTTGTATGCATGTGAGGAGGCTGCTTACTTCCATGAGGGTATTCACTGGGGACATTTGTCTCCCTCTCTCTCTGTCCTTAGAGGGCTCAGTAGGGAATGGTTTGGCATTGAAAATAGGCCTGTTTATGAATCAGGCACTTGAATCACTATCCTGAAATTATGGGGGGGGGGTTGTGTAAATATGACTGCTGTGATGAGGATGAATATACAAATTAATGAAGCTAGTTATAGGAATAAACATTAGTTAATCCACCAAAACCTGTAAACTGTATTTTTAATCTTTCAAAGGAACTGCAGGTAATTCTTTCCTTGCTTTCTCTATCTTCCTTCTTTCTCACACATCTGCGAAATGTTTAGAGAACAATTTGGCTGTTAATGTCCAGTTGAGGCAGTGTAGAATAAAACAAGGCAGTGGAATCCAAAAGTGACTTACAGCCTGTATAAACTCACTAAAATTGTCATTGTAATAAATTGTGGTGCATCAGTCAGCTCCAGATCTAATCTTGTAGCTCTTAACAGAAGTAGCTCGTGGTAAAACTTACTGTCTATGGACTAAGCCAAACTGGAGGAATTCATTAATCTGTTTCTTCAATACAGATTCTTCAGTATAAGGCTTCTGTTCTTTGCAGGTCATCAAGGGTTCACTTGAAAAGCATGCAAAATTTATCTACCAGTAAAATTAGTGAGAACATTGCTGTTAACATTTAAGGGAATAATGCTGAGAACATCTGAAATTCCTTCCTGGTTTAAAGACTTTGTTCTGTTTTTTTCTTCTTTTAAATTAAAGAGATTGTATATCAAAAGAACCTCAGAAGATTAAAAAAAGTCTACCTGTACTTACTCTGGTGTTAAATTTTCAGTGATTTCTTCTGGAGGCTGCTGTTTATTGGACCCCCTTGGAAAGGTAAAATCACTTGAGAGAGATATATATTGAGATGGAGATGGTGTGCTTTACCTCTTGAGGTATCTTTTGTTACAGCTATGTGCTGGTCCGCTTGCTTCTCATCTAATCCAGTTTCTCTTGGCTGCCCAGAAAGGATTATGAAGATTATTCAATACTGTTTGCTGGAATTACCAACTCAATATTCAAAATATATTGGTCTTGGATATTTCCAGAATCCAGCAGAACTTGCAGTATATATGATGTGTACAGTTAAATACATTAAAACATTTAGGTCACTAGAATTACTTACAAGGGTTGAATGATGTAGTCTAGCAATTAGTTCATATTTTTTAATGAAGCAAACCCTTTGTGGTGAACTAATTAACTGTATAGCATACCATTCATATACTCTTTATGCTACCTTTCGATTCATATTCTAATAGGGACTTTTGCTGGAACAGATTTTATCTAGGTCTCTCTTTCCTATATAGTGAAAGTATGAATTATTTTGAATGTTAAAATATTATTATTACATGCTAAGAGTACCCCACTTTAGCTGTTTGAAATAGGAGGTAACGGTGGCAGACACTCATGATGTTTTAGCAAATATTAGCACTTTCAGCCCAACTTTAAAGTGTATTTCTGTTTCAAAAACTGATTCTAAAATATCCTTGTCTGTCTTAACAGCTCAGGTGTGTTTGCCTGTGCATGTATCCTTTGTATTAAGAGCTGTATCTATTTCTTTGGTATTACTTTTTCCTTCAGCTGTAGGTTAGGGATGTTTAAATATAATACTCTGAGTTTGAAACATGGGTAGATATTGTAGTTGAAATGTTATTAAGCATATTTATTTCAGTGTTCCTTAGTTTAGTGCCTATTTTCATCTCTGAGTTGATGTGATAAAAGATTTATCATAGGAAAAAAAATTAACAGTTTTTTTAGTTGAGTGGGTTCATAACTATCTTTGCTACAGTGGTTCTGTAGAGATCAAATTGTAGCACACTGACACATTACACATTTCATTACTAAAAATCTTGTTGGGAGGCCTTTTATTGATGTCAGCTAGCTGTGGTTGCTTGAATGGTTTTCCTAGCAGGACCACTAAGTTGCCAGAAAACCACTTCTTTGTTTCTAAGTATAGGACACGTGTATTTCCAGTGAAGAGTAGGAATACTGTGTAAAAACCTGACCAGTCATGTCTGAGAACCGTGGGTTTAAATTGGCATAGGTGCTAAGCTGAGCAGGAGAAGGGAAAGCCAGTGCTGCTATGGAAGGAGATGAGAAAAGCCTGGCTTGCATCCAGTGGAACAAAGATGGAGAAGATGTATGTTGAATTCTCTGAATTGGTCAGTGCACCAAATACTGAGGAAGAAAAATTCCTTAAGCGAAATGACAAACTTAGAAGATAAATGGACATAAATTGAGCATTAATACATTTTAAGCTGGAAATTAGGAGAAGTTTTCTAATGAGGAAAGGAATGTGGTGGTGAAACAAGAATAATAATTGTGGAAAAGTGAATTAAGTTTGAATGTCTGGCATGATTTCTACAATTTCACTGCAATGGGCTCTGGTATCCCTTCTCCATTTTGAGTGTCTGTGATTATAAGCTTTGCTGAGCAGCTCCTCTGTGTCTCTCCTGAACTTGTACAGAACACAGCACGGTAGGACACCAGTCCCTCTGGAGACTTTGAGGTCCTGCAAATATTAATGTGGACAGAATCTGAATTATATATTCAATTCCAGTAGTGAATCAAACACATCATCTATCCTGTTTTGTAGCAACTTATGTATAACATTTAGAAGCAAATTTAGCAATTAATAACAAATAGCATGAAAAAAATCACTACAGAGGAGCAAAATGTCATGGAAAGAATATTCAGCTGAATGAACGGATGAGAAAAAAATTTTGCTGGTGAGTGAGAGATTTAGATTATGAAGTCACAAATAAAGTTTTCAAGGAGACCTTTTCCATTGCTTAGGCAATGGTTAATTGCTTTTTCTCAAAGCAACAAATTTACAGCCTGATTTATCTGAGTATTGATGTGGCTTCCTGCAAAGGAAGTTTGTCTTAAGGGAGATAAATGGCACAGACTAAAAATGGGCTTTTCTTAAATGTAGTATTCCAGTCCTTTAAAAGTGATCATGTACCTCGTCGTGTGGGAACAGGCAGAAGCATGGACTGTGGTGAGGCTTATTGATTGCTGCAGGAGTGAGTACTTCCTAAACAACTGTATCAGTGAAATAAAAAAATTATCAGAATTGTTGAGAATTTGTAAATAAAAATAGAATTTCTTAGCCAAAATATTAGCAAGTTCTGTCAATTTGAAAAATGGCACATGCATCCACAGGTATTGCTGTTCGTGCTGAGCATTTGGAGTGTTATGGGTAGCTGTAGTCAAACATGATTTTGTTTCAAATTCAACTGATTCCCTTTTGTGTTTCATTGTATTCTGTTACTGTAGACTCCTTTTCTTCCTTTTGGCTTTCAGCTTCTCCTTTTAATTTCTTCCTACCGACTCTTTTTTTGTGTGGTGGTTTTGGTTTTTTTTCCTTAGGTGTTATGTTTCCAGGTGTTATCCTGGCTATACAATTTAGTATTTTTAATCTTCATCTCTGTTCTTTTTGACGTCAGTCTACTCTGTTCTTCATTTCATCGTTTATAAGCTTCCTGATAGCTTCTCTTTTGCTCCTGATATCTCCTGATAGCACCTCTTTTTTGACTGATTCATTATATCTCACCAAGGTTTAGTATTGTTTTCCAAGTGAATAGTTTTATTCAGTGAAAACTGCAGTTTTAGTCAACCTGAAACCTTTGTGACTGCTGTAAAATTGGGTGAATACTTATGGACCTTTAATTTAAAAAGCGGCTCCACGGTAACATTTGCTGAAATATATGCAAAATATTTCTCAGTCTGGTTTCATCTGGGATGTAGCAGCATTTGTAAAAGCAGTTTGGAGGAGATAGCTGATCCTTTTCAGAAGCTTGTTGCTGTCACAAAATTTACTAAGTAGTCTTCCATGTCTAAGAAGATAGATAAACAATGAACAAGGAGAATTTTGAATGGATTTTTTCCGTTCTTTCCTGCTGAAGCTGTTCTGTGTTAATAATTATATTCTCATACTCCAGGACATAACATGGAAATGATCTTCTGTGCAGTCAAGAAGGTCTGGGTTCCAGTCCCTGTTCCAATGATTATTTAGGTAGATGCCATAAAGTGAAGGTGTTTAAAAGGAAGTGAAGACAAGTCTGCACCAGAAAAGCTTACATTTTAAAGTTTGGGGAAATGCTCTGAAGGTGCACAGAGGGGATTTGAAGCCCGCTCTCCAGAGGAATCATCTAAGCAGATGTTCATAAAGTAAAAAGAACAATATAACTCTTTGTTCACCTAGCCCTCCACTTCAACCAAAAAGGCTGAAAATGAAATAATTTTGCTTTAAACTTATCAAAACATATGGTTTCCAATGCAAAGTATTATGTCAAATCTTACTTTTTGCTCTGCCTGAAACACATTTTCACTACTTTGGCCATTGAATTGAAAAAATTAGTCATCCATTGAGCCATAGTCGAGATCAAAAAGATCAGACCAGTCATCATCTTTGTCAAATTCTTAAAGTGATGTGTCAGCAGCAGCTCTGTTGCCTTCATTAGGGCTTTAGCCATGCATTATATCAAAGTCGGGTGTCTGGAAAGAAAATTAATCTTCTTTAACAACAGCAGTTGGCTAGCAATTGACTTCTAAATCTCTACCTGAGTCTAATATCTTGGCTGAGAGATCCCAGTGTGCATCCAGTAAATCTAAACAGATAATTTGTTTAGTGGTTAATTTCTTATTTTTCAGAGAGGACAACTTTGGAAAGTTTGACATTGTTATTAAACTATACTATGATATTCTCCTGTCTCCTATTGTGAATATACAAAACCATTTTCTATAAAGTATAAATGCTTTTTAAGTCTTTTTTTCCCCATTGAAAAAGAAGAGGGGGGGGGGGGAAGATTTATTCACAGAACTTGGTGGCAACTGGGTTTTTTAGCTAGGTTGTTGATGGCATAAGCCATAAACTATCAAGCTATGTTCATGGGTCAGCGAGCTCTTCATGACTGGAGATGTATGAAAGTCTGCTGAGAAAGCACATCACACCCTACTCTCGTTCTAACATCATTCAGTTGTTTTTGAGAGGTGAGATATTTCTATTTCCCATACCATCCCTTTTTATTATTTTTAACACCAGCTTTCTGAACATCCTTTTTTCCCCCCACCCTTTGTCATTGTTCTTTTTCATTTGCAAGAATAGGTGACTGAGCGGAAGGAAAAATACCAAAAATATGATGGCGACAGGATGTGGATACAGACAGTAGTTTAGATAGTGAGCTGCTCTCACTGTCCTTTGCTCCTGTCTCCAAATTCAAGCAACATTTGAAATACTCTATATCTTTTGTATTTTTAAATGAGAAAGGGAAGGACTGGATTATGCACAAGCTTAGAGACTATAAATTAGCAGAAATTATATTTATAGTTTAGCCAGAGATTTTGTAGTGAAAAACACCTCTTTGTCCAAAAATCTTGAAAATATTCGTAGAGATCTCATTTTATTTTTGTACTTTAATAGCGGTGTATTGTACAAATAACTGTATCCATTCTACCTGGGACATGGGATTGTATGAGCCTCCCTCTTCCTCAGCAAAGCTCAGGGAATTTCCCACTGCCAGTACTGTGACACGGAGACCTTTGTTTATGCGGTCAGGTAGATTGAAATAACAGCCTGTATTCTGATATATTTAATTTGGTAACCAGAATGTCAGATCATATTTGGATCCATTTATGTCTCATGGTGTCCTCCTAATTTACACTCTAGGTGCTTGATTTTTCTGGCCACATGCTAATTGAGGTTGATTTTGTTTTCAGTTGTACTGTTTGAACAACTGCAGAGAATGAGTTTTTCCTTTTCTGTTGTCCTTTAATGTATTCCTGAACCACACAGGATTATGTTAATTATCTCTATAAAAGTCAAAGTTACCAGTCTTCTCAAAAGTAAAATACAGAATAGTTGGCATTGTTAGTATAATGATGGACTTTTATTTAGACATACATCAATCACAAAAGCAATGTGTGATCCACGTTTAATACTTAGTCTCAGATGAGCAAAGTGCTAAACACCATTTTCTGTGTTAATTGTAAAAAGTTGGTGTTCTTATCAATCCTTTTAGTGAAGAAACAAAACAGGGAAGGCAGACTTTGTGGTGGGTGGGTGACCCTAAGTCTGAGTCAGATTGAGTCAGTTGTATGTGGCTGTTTCAATACCATTAAAAACTTGCAGATTGTGGATTTTAAAACGAATGTGAGCCTCATTTGGAATCCTATTAGATTTTATGTATTTGTTCAGCTATTGTTGTTAGTTTTGTTAGACTGACTCTGCTTTACACGAGAAGAGTCATGAGAGGAGGTTCTGTTTAGAAGTCCTTGTAAAGTGAAGTACAGTTAATTGATGAAAGTTGCACATTAGTGAATATTCTTAAACTGAGTATTCATCATCATACACATGCATAATTATTTGATAGAACAGATTGTGCTTATTGTCAGCTAGGAACATACATGCATGGAATGATACAGAATTTTTAGCCTTAGTGTTTATTTTTAATTCTGAACAGTTAAGCCTCTAAATAAAATAGATCTGAAATATTTTATAGATTTTTTTTTAAATATTCTGAATGACAGTATCATCTTCTAATCAATGCCTCTGGTAACTTCTGATTCTACATAAACTAACTTAAAAATTGCTCAAATGGCTCCTTTGTCATCATATAACTGACAGTTTCTACTGAAACATCTGTTGCCCTGTTGCTAAGTTTCCCTTTTTAATTATTTATGTTCAGTCTCTGTTCACAGACAGAGGTTGTCAAATTATGGAAGCTTAGAAGTAGTATACTAAATAATTAGCAAGATAATACATTTTTATATTTTCATTTGATTATGGATGCTTTTATCCTGTACATTCATTCTTCTTGCTTCTTGCAAGTTCCATGTTCACCCTCAGCTCATTCCCATCCTTCCCTTTTTAGCTCTCTTCAGTGGGGGTTCCATTTCAGCAACTAGAATTTCACTCATTTCTCCCTGTCTTAAGAGGGTTTTGGATCAAAGCTCCATACAAGTCCTGAATGTTATTTCTTGGAAGGGACACCTGAATTGACACACTGCATTTGAGTGTCCCATTTGAAATATCCCAAGGAAGTATAGTTCAACACCTGAACTTTCTGTTCTGTATTCTAAATATTTTACTTTCATGTGTACAGATGATAGGGCCACATCTATGTATTCAGCTCTCACTCTGGAGAATATTTTGTGAGCTAATTGGGTTTAGGTCTAATCTCTAGGCAAGATCCAACTGGTAAAAGATCTTAAATGAAAGCTTTCTGCTGACTTTGGCCTTTTTGTCAAATCCCTGAACTTTTGATGAGTGCAACTTTGTCTGATTCTGTGTATCTGTAGATTTTTAATGTAGCAAAAGCACTTGGAGAACTGTGAAATTTGCTGTGAAGTTAATGCTCATAGTTTTTACTTTAAGATTTGACAGTTTGCTGAAATCTATGTATTTATCAAAGTCATTTGCATCGTCACAAAGACTTGAATTTAAGTAAGGTATAAAAGAGCTCTTTTAAAAGGCTACCATTTGTTCAGGAAAGAGGAGTATCAGGAAGAGGTGTTACGTTCTGTGCCGAGTGCTCTGAGTTGCAGGAAGAGGGAAGGTTTCCTTCCTCTGGGGAAGGGGATGGAGAAAAGAAGAAAGAAGGCATATGTAGAGCTTCTTATGGAGCACTAGGCAGGGGATAACAGAAGGTGATACTTCGGACCAACCACTTAGGACCAATCATCCAAAGCACAGAGTTTTGTAGTGACGGGGGGCTTCAGCTAGAGCAGTATCTGTTTGGAAAGGACACAGCCTACAGCAAATTTTTGCAAGTTACTAGTGAGAATTTTCTCATACAGAACTTGGAGAAAGTCTCCAGGCCTTTCTGTGATTGACTAACTACTAATTTTAGGCTTACCCTTACCTTGTCAAGTGGACAAGTAAAGTCTATTCTTAGAAAAGGCAGGTGGAAGAACATTAAATAAACAAATAACCCCACAAAAAAAGCCCAACCCAATAGACTTGGAAAAGACAACTTTAACAAATTTGGGGGAAAAAAAAAAAGATCAACTTAATCCTCTGAGAAACATGCACAAGGGTAAATGGAGTTCAGAGTAGCTGACGCTTCTCTGAAGTGTATTAAGGGTGCTAACTCAAACTCTTGCACTCCAGAGAAAAGACAAGGTAGTACACAGCAAGGGAAACTAAGCCAAATTGTAAACTACATACATGAAGTAAGAACACAGACACAAACCCTGAAAGACTGAGGCACAAGTGGAAACCTGGCTCTCAGGGTAATGAGTTTTATAGAGGCTCACTGCTAAATAGCAGGGGTACATTCAGTTCCAAAGAGGCCTTTCCTAGGATTGGTGTTACTTAATATTTCCATTTACAAGTTGGATATTGGAAAAGGAGGCTGTTTATTAAATTCCCAGAACGAAGTATGCTGGGAGGGAGCATCAGAGTTCAAGATGACGTTGACAACTTACGGAAATGTCCTAAAAATATGGTCAAATTCTTTAAGGTCAGCACAAAGTTTCCTACTAAAGAAGTATTAATCAATTGTGTAAATGCAGGATAGCTAAGTAGCAGCTCTTCCAAAGTGGATGCAGGAAATAGTGAATCACAAGCTCAACTGTCATTAAGGTATTGCAGAAAGGGAAAGGGAAAAACAATACTGTATTGGGAAGTGTTAATAAGAGTACTGTTTTCAGATATGTGAATTCATCTGCCCACTGCTTTTGCTGTCCAGAAAGCATCAGTTGCAGAATTGCTTTCAGTTTTTGGCATTGCTATGCAAGAAAAGCATGATGCTGGCCGTACGTGTATGTATATTGTGTGTATGTCTATTCAGAGTGTGTGCACCACCTCACTGCTGGCTGGGCCTGGGGATACGGAGCTGCAGCAGCCTTGCCTCTATTCACCTACCAGATTTGGCAATTCATGACAAGTATGTTTGGAGAAAGCTCAGAGGCAGACAGTAAGAATTATGAGGATTGTGAAGAAATGAAGGTTTTCTAGGTAAAAAGAGAAGTAAAGGAGAAGACAGTGCTCTTTAGTATGTAAGAGGAAATGCCTAGGGGAGGGAAACAATCTGTGGCCAGATTCAAGTACTTGCAGCAAAGGAGATTAAGTTTAAATATTAGGGCAAACTTCCTGATAGATAGGAAGGTCAATGCTAGTGTAGTTTGCATGAGTAAGCTGTAGAACTTCCATCCATAGAGGTTTTTGAAAAGTAGGTCCTACAGCCTTCAGTGAAGAATGCTATTGTTGATCCTGCTTTTAGTTGGGGAATAGTTATGGCTTCCTTTGCACTTGCATGCTTTGGTTTTATTTCACTTACAAATTTCTCATTTTATTTTTATTTGACACTGAAAATCTCATGTTTTATAATGCCAGCTATGTATCTGCTGATAGGAAGTTGAGGGATTTGTCCTGTTGGACCTCTAATGTCCTGCAGCAAGCGGGTGGATTCCAAGTCCTCTGCAGCTGGAGGGCTCAGCCTCAGACCCAAGCTTTCAGAAGTTTTTGGGATCACAGTGGGCTCTGACCAAGGCTTGGGTCTAAGGACTTTTTGTATGGAAAGCTAACAATCAGGACCTGAAGACAAATTTTAAAGTTGACCAGTCGTCTGGGTTGACATAGCTTTTTTAATGTTAATGTAACTCTTATTTTGTCTTTTTTCTGTATCTCTTTCCTTGGATGAACATATATTGCTTTGCAAGGTGCCCTTATTCTGTGTGACTTGGCTTGAAGCAGCAGACAGATGCTTCTTGCTCTTTGATGACAGATATTTAGCAGGCTGAGGGCTATCAAGGAAGGATTCTTCCAACGTCATTGGTACTTATCTGTCTCATCCAAGTTGCTGTGCTAGTAGTTCATGGTGAACTGCTATATGAAGCGGTAATTATTTATTGATTTATTTCACTGCAGAAAGCCTTCCACCTTCATTCTGTGAGATGAAAAAGAAATGTTTAAAGCAGAATGTCAGGAAAAATACCTGAATGATAACTCTAGCATAAGCCACAGCAAATGGGCCCTACTTCTAGCAGTGGACAAAGGCTGAAGCAACAGGCTACTCTGAAGCAAGTTCTCTCAGTGGACCTCTTTCAACAGGGAGGGAGGAAGACAGGGACAGCAAGCAGGATAAACCCTCCATAATCCACGAGGAAGCAGCTAACGACCTGCTATGCCACCTGGACGCTCACAAGTCTATGGGGCCGGATGGGATCCACCCGAGGAGGGTACTGAGGGAGCTGGCGGAGGAGCTTGCCAAACCACTCTCCATCATTTACCAGCAGTCCTGGTTAACAGGGGAGGTCCCGGATGACTGGAGGCTTGCCAATGTGACGCCCATCTACAAGAAGGGCTGGAAGGAGGATCCGGGGAACTACAGGCTGGTCAGCCTGACCTCGGTGCCGGGGAAGACTGTGGAGCAGTTTATCTTGAGGGCGCTCACAAGCCATGTCCAGGACAACCAGGGGATCAGGCCCAGCCAGCACGGGTTCATGGAAGGCAGGTCCTGCTTGACCAACCTGATCTCCTTCTATGATCAGGTGACCCGCCTAGTTGATGAGGGAAAGGCTGTGGACGTGGTGTACCTGGACTTCAGTAAAGCCTTTGACACTGTCTCCCACGGCATTCTCCTGGAGAAACTGGCGGCTCACGGCCTAGACAGGTACATTCTTCGCTGGATAAGAAACTGGCTGGACGGCCGAGCCCAAAGAGTTGTAGTCAATGGAGCTAAATCCAGTTGGCGGCCGGTCACGAGTGGTGTTCCCCAGGGCTCAGTTTTGGGGCCAGTGTTGTTCAATATCTTTATCAACGATCTGGATGAGGGGATCGAGTGCTCCCTCAGTAAGTTTGCAGATGACACCAAGCTGGGCGGGAGTGTTGATCTGCTGGAGGGCAGGAAGGCTCTGCAGAGGGACCTGGACAGGCTGGATCGTTGGGCCGAGGCCAACTGCATGAGGTTCAACAAGGCCAAGTGCCGGGTCCTGCACTTCGGCCACAACAACCCCAGGCAACGCTACAGGCTTGGGGAAGAGTGGCTGGAAAGCTGCCCAGAGGAGAAGGACCTGGGGGTGCTGGTTGACAGCCGGCTGAACATGAGCCGGCAGTGTGCCCAGGTGGCCAAGAAGGCCAACGGCATCCTGGCCTGTATCAGAAATAGTCTGGCCAGCAGGAGCAGGGAGGTGATCGTGCCCCTGTACTCGGCGCTGGTGAGGCCGCACCTCGAATACTGTGTTCAGTTTTGGGCCCCTCACTACTAGTATGACACTGAGGTGCTGGAGCGTGTGCAGAGAAGGGCAACGAAGCTGGTGAAGGGCCTGGAGCACAAGTCTTATGAGGAACGGCTGAAGGAACTGGGGTTGTTTAGCCTGAGAAGAGGAGGCTGCGGGGGGACCTCATCGTGCTCTACCACTACCTGAAGGGATGTTGTAGTGAGGTGGGGGTTGGTCTCTTCTGCCAAGTAACTAGTGATAGGACGAGAGGAAATGGCCTCAAGTTGCGCCAAGGGAGGTTTAGATTGGACATTAGGAAAAAATTCTTTACTGAAAGAGTGGTCAAACATTGGAACAGGCTGCCCAGGGTTGAGTCACCATCCCTGGAAGTATTTATCAGACGTGTAGATGAGGCACTTATGGACATGGTTTAGTGGGCATGGTGGTGTTGGGTTGACGGTTGGAATTGATCTTAGAGGTCTTTTCCAACCTTAATGATTCTATGATTCTGTGATTCTAAAGGTAGTTTTGATTCACATGGGAGAGAAGTAGCTGTGGAGCCATTGCAGGATGAGGGCCAGGAAGCGAAGTGAGGGAGGTCTGAAGAAGGAAGAGTGAACAGTTGATGTTTGATGATGGTGGTTCTGTTGGGAGAAATGCAGGTGCAGAAGCACAGCTGGTCAGGGCTGCAGAAAGGGAAGGCAAGCATGGGGAGGAAAGTGAGGAATTGCTTAGCCCGGTGCCGGTTGCTGTAGTACCTTGTTAGAACGCTGCTAATGCAGGTACTAGTGAGTAGTTTCTCTTAACATGTTGTTTTGTTACTGTTCTCAGCCTGGAAAGGATTTGGTAGTGACTGCCCTTGGGCTGCTCCTGTGCACCTCATGGAGTTTGCTTCTTTTGTGTCTGCTGGACATGTCTATCAGAGCAGTCATCAATCCTGTTTTCCTTCTGTGCAGCCCAGGAGTTAGAGACTGGTTATAATTGCAAGAAGGAAGAGGAGGCTGGGCTTGAGAGCATGCTGGGCCATACTGAAAACACTGATAGGACCTGTATGAGACGCAAAGCTTAGATAGGGAGAGAGACATGAGCCTCCTAAACTGTTACAGGCTGCTAAAGAGCAGAAATTAATTCCACATATGCTCTATGATTTTGTTTCCAATCCCTATTGAGCATATCTGGAGGGGAAAAAACACGGTCACATGTACCCTAAGGCTGTGACATTGTCTGCAAAGTACACAAGAATGGAGAGTTTATATGTCCCCACTTTCTTGAGAAATGTTTCCTTTCTGCCAGAATGAAAATAATTACATCAGAAAGCTTGTTGCTTTACTTTACTATTTTGGAGGTATCAAATCTCTGTGCTGCTTTGAGAATAGCAATATGGCCTTGCTGGAACAGTTGTAAGGTGGGCCAGGAAACATGGAAGATTGAGCTCACATCATACTCTAAAACAACTACAAGCAAGTTGCTACGTCTTTTGCTGAGAAGACATTTTGCATACGTGTCTTAAAAGAACTATGGATATTAGAGCATCGATACGCTGTTACTGAGGAGTGACTTTTCGGTTGCTGCCCTCCCGCACCACTTCCTCTTAACAGCTTCAGTGACATGCTGTGACACACTGAGGAGTCAAAGGTGGTCAGGGAAGTTGATATGGATATCATTTAGGTAATCCTATTTTGTGGTCTGCTAGAGAGAAAGCTGACAGTGAGCCTCTTCCTACAGCATCGCTGTACTGAGAAAGCAACAACACTAAAGAAATTCCTGGTGGAAATCTCATTGAGTGCTTTTCTGGAAAATTTCACGAGAGTCCTCAGTGGAAGTACTGTTACTTAATGTCAGCAAACTCCCTAACTCTAAGTACCCATGCTTTGTTCAGCAAGGAAGGAGGGAGGAGTAATTCTGCAGAGGAAGAGGCTTCGGTGTTAGTCTTCATTCATGATCAGTCAAGATATCACCGTTATTGGGTGTTGATATTATTGCAGGTGCTGCAGCAGTAGAAAGCAAAAGATCTCTTTAGCACTGAATGCAGGTGCCTGTCCTGTCTTTGGGAGGAGATACTGTGTTGCTGCTGCAGTGCAGGAGATAGGGAAGGAACAATAAAAGATACTATGGTGTGGGGGCAGGGGTGGAGGTTTGGTTGGTCAATCCTTGTTTGTCAATATGCACTGGAAGGGATTCTTCTCCCAGCATTGCATCAGGAGGGTTTTTCACATGTTTCTAGCCAGTGCATGTTTGGAATATCTCTTGAATCACTGCAGACGACCACGGTCTGGCCTGCAACAGCACCTACTGCCAGAGAGTACGAAAAGCATTTAATTGCAACAGGGTAGTATTAACTTCCCCAGAATGTGCCCTGAGGATTGACAGAGGTTGCCAGAAGCATTTCGAAGGAAGAACCCGTCTTTAAGGCACATAGTAGCTTAAGAACAAAGTGTCTTTAGATCATCTTTGTCAGCTCAAAGAAGGAATGAGAGTTAGGAACAATCCTTCCCTGGAGGGGAGCGAGCAGGAAGAGGAGATGCCAAGCATGAACAAGTGTCACGTTAGTAAATGCCAATAATCCAAGATGTAGCAAGAACTCCAGATTCCTGATATCTTACTACATCTGTGTAGTGCTTTTTTGTCTGTGTAAAATTAGCAATTGGATTTTAATATTTATCATCTTCTGTGGCCAGCAGGTCTATCTCCAAACACTGAATTAGCTTTGGAGCGGGATGGTAGCTTGAGTCTATCACTTCGGGCTCCTCCACTGACTCTGAAAGCACTCGTTAGTACTTTTCTGAGCTGCAATGCCCTCTCCATGAAGCAACCCAGGTTGAGCCCTCACCTCTTCTTACTCCTCAGCAATGCTTCATACCTCTCTTTCCTCTGTTGTGGCACACTTAGTCACGCTAACTTTCAGTGCACCAGGACAGGATCCTTCTGGATGGAGAAGTGGAGAAGTTGGCCTGAGGAGCAAGCGTAACACTGAAATACAAAGCACTATTTCACATGTTTCTAAAACCCCACAAGACAAAAACCCCAAAGCTGGTTCCGTGGGGTCTTTATAGCTGAGTCCCAGAAATGCTCGTCTTCGTTTCTGTCCTCATGTAAGCTAGATCTCCCTATTTAGCAGTGCCAGGCCAAATGAAACATTCTGAAATGGTTAAAATGATTTGTTTTGATTCTGTCCAAAACTCCTTTTTATTTCTTTTATGGATACTGGTTTTTCTTCTTGATTTTTGTTGGTTGGTTGGTTGGTTGGTTTGGGTTTTTTTCTTTTCAATAATGTAGGTCTTTTTTCCAAATCAGAATGCAAACTAGACTTTGAAATTTTTTGTGAAAGATGCATTACTGTTCTTCATCTAGGTCTATAAATAGTGTTCTGATTGTTTGCATAATTTTCCTTTAGAGGCCATTCCTTCTGTCATCTATTGTCTGCTCACTTTGTTGTTATGCTAAGGGTTGAAAGGATTTTGTTTTTCTTCTCTGAAATAGCCACTGTCTTGAAAATACTTTACTTCATAAGATTTCTTGCTGGCACCCTGGGATCTTGAACTTCATAAGCAGAAAAGTGGAAAACAAAAATATAATAAACCTATCAATTGGTTGTCCTTAATGACTCACTTAAACGGCAGTCATGCTGATTTTGCCCTAATTATTATATGTTAGCCATCTTTGACCAAAGGAGCCAACTGTGAATTCAGTAAAACATCTTGCCATGCTGGCTGGGAAAAGCATTTGTTTAAGGTCATGTGAGGAGCTAAAATGCTTTGAATGCTTTATTTTCATTCTTCTCTCTGCCTTTCAAAAAGTGGTTTTGAAACCATACAAAGTCTACCAATTACTTAGTAATGCAGGATTTCTGTTAACACTCAATGAATTACTGCACCCTAATTAGAAATAAATTAGCATTCTTATAAAGACAGGTCTGGTTTAGATTCACCATTTTGGGAATGTGTGAGCAGAAGAGTACTTCAGATCAGATCTCACCCATAGCATCAGTACTTTCCTATTTTTAGTGAAAATATCTCTGTGGATGCACTGCTGTTGTCTATCTTGTCTGTTTTATGGTAGCATCATGCTGGTGGGCCAAAGTCATAATGGCTGATGGACAGATAACTTTAAGTCTTGATACTTCTTTATCATTTCCAGCCATTTCCATGAGTGATCAATTTGAAGTAGACATTCTTCTAAGCCTTATACAATATTCCAGTTCCTCTCCTTGCTTACTGGTGATGGCACACGTCTTCATGTCAGTGGGTATCACATGCCTACTTTTCAGGCTAATGCCATTAATGAAAGTATGGAGCAAAATTTGTCCCAAGATTGATTCTTTCAGTACTCCACTAATTGCTTTTTGTTTGTTCATTTTAATCTCCTTAATATGGTCTAATTCAGTTTGACTTTTGGATGTTTTTATTTAGTTCTTGCCTTTTCTGACATCTTATTCAGAGCTTTCCTTGGTGATCTTTCTCATTTTCTATTCCATTCCCGTTCTTTTACATTTGGAGTTCTGCTTATTACAAATACTAGATATTCAGGTATTAAATTGGATATTCATCTGGCTAGGTTTAAACTCTAGGGGAAGTTTTCTTCCTTTTCCTTAGATTTCAAGTTTGGGATAACTTCTGCAGCTTTAACTTAAACGGGATTTTCACTGAAGTCATTCAACCTTTAACTAACTATGACTCTCAGTTTTGTGGCTTAGTAGTATGCTGCTGTGTGTGAAGGTAATCAGATATTCTGAAAAATTAACCAGGTTGCAGTTGTCTGTTGACGTTCATGGGAGACCTGGTACATTATCCTTACCCTGATCAAGCAAAGGACTAAAGCATGTAACATGTAAGTAATCTATTGGGAACTTGGTGATGTTATTAAAGCAATTGCTCACCCTTCTTTCAACACCAGAAACATTTTTTTCTTCTGTCTATCAGGTATGGTCTTTATATCCTGATTTAATGCAGTTTTATATATGATCTGCAGATTTCTTAATGCCAGAAAGGCACTGTTACAGCTGCCTAATTTCTTATGTGACAGAGTCTGTAGATTTTTACTTAGGGGAGCATCTTAGTAAAGTGCTTACTGAAGAGCTCTCCCATTTCTGCAATGGCTTTGGGAAGAGGAAGTCACCTGACTTCTCCATGAATAGCATGAAAACCCGAGGCAGAATCCAACATACATCTCTGTCTAGATTTTCCTGTGATTTTAATGAAATAACAATCTTTTAAATAAAATGTTTCTAACAGTGATGTGAACTCTTGCAGTCTCGGCTGCTCAAGACTGTTGTGTATAGGCTCAGGAAGTACACATGTACTGCTCAAGAAGTACATACAAACTAATTTTTCTTTAACCAAAACTGTAAATATATTCATACATTCAAGTGGCATGAAAGTGTTGTAGCTACCTCAATGTGCAATGCAGGTTTCTATCAGATGAAGATCTCACGCGGTATATCTGCACAGTAGCTTTATTGTAACTTAGATTCAAAGCTTGACAATTCAGTCTTTGGTCCAAGGGCTCTGAAGGTCAATGTCCTGTGAGAGAAGGCAGCTGGCAGAAACACAATGGCTGCCTTGAAAAGTGTGTGTGCTTTTGGTCAGTTACCAAAGAAAATGAATCTCCCCTGAGACTAGCACTGTTGTTGGCAGTCTCAAGGGAAAGGGGAAGGTCTGATTTACACTTTTTTCCCCAAAGAAGGTCTGTCTGGGTAAGAGTCATGTAAAGCTGTCAGAGCAGGATGCGCAAGCCTCTTCTGCCATGACTTGCACTGTAGTTGCTCTGGGGGGAGAACAGATGAGTTCAGTGTGCAGGTCAGTTCATCTTTGTGCTAAGGAGCAGATTTCCAACCTTAGGTAGCACTCCTGAGCTCCCCGGCAGTGTTGCTCTGCTGAGCAGTCGTGTGTTTGCCTACACGCATATTGAAAATATAGCATATTGTGGGGATTTAAAAATATTTATTTGGAGTGTTGCAATGCCTCAATGTTAATGTTAATTAAAATTACATTAAAGACTGTCATATAGTGTGTGATATGACAGCAAAATAATAGAATTGATAGAATTGATTTTGGCAGGACACAAATGGACAAGTCAAATAAGGATAGGTTTTTTCCCCTTTGCTTGCTGCTAAAGTTGTTGTCCTTTTCTGATTGAAGGAAAGGGAGCTGCTTCTAGATTAAAATCAAAGAAAAGAAACAGGCAGATTTGAAAGTCTGGTAAATATTTGGAGTATGAGAAAGATAATCTGTTTTGTTTTGTTTTTAAACAAGTAATGTAAACTAGTTTATTAAAATAATTCTTAACATAGTCTTGGCAGAATATAAATCTATTTTATGTATGCTGTCAATCTCATCTACCAAAATGAGTCCATTTCTGTGCTGAAGAAGCTGACCTGAGGTTGGCCAACTTTTCTTCTGCACTGAAATACCCTTGTCTCTGTAGCTTCAAGAAGAAATAAATGCTGTTTGGTCATCTAATTCCTATGAAAAGTTTGTGTGCTTTTGGTCTGTTGCCAAAGGAAAATGCATTTCCCAAGGACTAGCATGGTTGGTAGTCTCAAAGGAAAAGAGAAGGTCTGATTTACACTTTATTTCCTGAAGGTCTCTCTGGGTAAGCTTTGCATTAAGCTAGCAGAGCAGTGTGCAGAAGCCTCTCCTGCTTCGGCTTGTAGTGCCATCTCATTACTAATTATACTGAAATCTCTGTAAATCCTCTATTAAATAGTATTCAAATAGAATTTATGAAAAAATAAGGCAAGTTAAATAACACACTGGAAATTCCTTGAGTCTTCTGCTGGTTATGCATGAAGTTATTAGTTGTTGTTTTTAATACCAAGAACACTGCATCTTGTTGATTCACATTATTTAATAACATGCTATAGTTCTTTTAGGGTGCTTATAATTGTCTGAATAGTCTTTATGATTGCTTTTTATTACTTCATTTATGTGTAGAGCTGCATGCATTCTTAGTGTCAATCGTAAAATCTGAGCTAGAAATTGCTGAATAAAATACTTGTGCAAATGTAGAATGAATATTTAACATAAAACCAGATAATTAACTTTTCTGTTTGTTACAATCCTTTTTATTTGTGGTCATTCAGAATAGAATCAATACTTGTGAAAATCAGAAGTTTTGTTGGTTTAGGTCTGTAGGTATATATAGGTATATAGGTATAAATACATTTTAGTGAGCACATTAAGATCAGAAATGCTCTGGAGGCTTCTCCTAAGTAGTCATGCATCAGCTCCATTTTGAGCAGAAATTCAGGGGTGAAAGGGCTTATTCTCAGAGATTTGAAGCTAACTGCAAATTTTAGTGTTTTCTTGGATTGATGATGTGGAAAGATCAGGAAATGGGAACTTTGAAGAAGTAAAACAGAAATGTAGAATATAGAATCATAGAATCATTTAGGTTGGAAAAGACCCTTAAGATCATCAAGTCTAACTGTTAACCTAACACTGCCAAGTCTGCCACTAAACCATGTCCCTAAACACCACATCTACACTTCTTTTAAATACCTCCAGGGATGGTGACTCAACCACTTCCCTGGGCAGCCTCTTCCAAGGCTTGACAACCCTTTCGGTGGAGAAATTTTTCCTAATATCCGATCTAACCGTCCCCTGGTGTAACTTGAGGCCATTTCCTCTCGTCCTATTGCTTGTTACTTGGGAGAAGAGACCAACCCCCACCTCACTACAACCTCCTTGCAGGTAGTTGTACAGCATGATGAGGTCTCCTCTTGGCCTCCTCTTCTCCAGACTAAACAACCCCAGTTCCCTCAGCTGCTCCTCATCAGACTTGTGCTCCAGGCCCTTCACCAGCTTCATTGCCCTTCTCTGGACATGCTCCAGCTCCTCAATGTCCTTCTTGTAGTGAGGGGCCCAAAAGCAAACACAGTATTTGAGGTGCGACCTCACCAGTGTTGAGTACAAAGGGACAATCGCTTCACAAGTCCTGCTGGAATCATATCCTACTGATATTTGGTTTGCTACTGGCTTGAACTGGCTGAGCAGAAAAGAAACCATTAATTATTTTGTAACTGAAACAAAAGAAATGATCAGTGAAAAACCCATGTGTTTAGCATCTCCTTCCAAAGGTATATGTTCATAAAAACTTTCAAGAATCTGTTCCAGAAATTTCCATATGAATTTTTATTTTTCAGTGATTAGTAGATGTTTCTTATTTAGTTAGTCACTATTCCTCTGCCAGAAAAGTCACTCATGCACTGAGTAGTAACACAGCTGTGTTACGTGGCAGGCCAGTTACACAACCCAAGCAATGGCAAAGCAGTGAGCTTACAAATAAACATGAGATAATGTTGCATGAAAACTCAGTAATTAACTTCCAGAAATAAAATAACTACTGGCTTATCAATGGTGACACCCACCCTGACTTTTTTTCTTCAGAGAAGCTATGTGCTCTTTTTTTAGTGAATCTCCTGATTATTCCCATTTTATAGGCATTCCTTAAGTTTGCCAAGTAGTTTTGGTAACTGTATTTTTTTTGCAGGAAACTGATCTACAAGCTACTGTTAAAATCTATTTTTTTGATCCTTTTTTTGCCAACCTCAGTTTGGGTAGGAGCCAAAATCCACAAAATTAGTGAGAGGCTTTCCACTGAATTCTGTAGGTACTGAATCATGCCTCTAAATCTGTGAAGAAGATCACAAAGTAAGCCAATAAATTTGTATTGAGAACAAAAGATGTATCTCACATCTATTGGTATGTTTTCAGTAAAGAATAATTGCATGCTCATCAAAAGACCTATAGTTTAATTGCAGAGCGGTAAGGTGTGATTATAGTGTTATTCTATCCAGCTAAAAGGGATGTTTACATCTGTTTTTTCAGTAGTAGAATTTTGTGAGATAAATGGATTGTATGAAAATAGAAGAAAATTAAAAAATACGAGAAAAAAATAATCTGAGAAAATAAAAAAGAAATACTTTACTGCAGCTGCTTGTATTGTTTTATGGGTGAGGCTAACTAGTATTTAAAGGCTAATATCTTGAAATGAAGTCAGTTATTTTATTGAGTACTGAGTGTTTGTAAAGACTTTAGAAGGAAAGTCTCCTTTAATGGATGTATCATAAGCATGAAAGTTGCTGTGCATGAGGCTACCAAGAGATGACTTGGAAAAGTATAGCTTGAGCTTTTTCAGTCAGAGCCCTATCTAAAGTTATTTGATTGTCTGTGAGAAATAAATGGGGCTTTGAGCACTAATGGTTTTGGTCCTGAAGAGTAATGCGTGTTCAGTTGTTGAGAAATTAAGGCACTGTCTAGAAAATTTATCTCGTTTACTGCCAGACTTCCAAGTACACAGAGGATTTTGGGAACAATCTGACAGAAACTCCTGAGTGACAAGTCAGATGATGATTAAGGGATGAATTAAGACACACGAGGCCAAACTGTGCTCCTGATTACTCCTACGGGGACGTGCAAAGGCATTGCTGTGCAGGCTTTTGTGGACAGAATCAAATTTGCTCTGCCTGCGTTGCCAGATGCATTCAAGCTGATTCTGCACTAAAAGCTGTGAGACTGTGGGTTTAAGATGAGGTCTTAAGCCCGAGGTGAAGTCTATTAATATTTGAGACTTCAGAAGTTTGTGTGGTTTTTTTTTGTTGTTATTGCTGTTTGAATTGTCTATATCTGCTTAAGGTTAAAGTATTAAAAATAAAGCCTCCTGTCTCCCAGTGTTATGTTCCCGTCTAATTTGTGGCTGCCACTTGGAAAGGCAAAATAGAATGAAAAGGGACAAAACTGAAACCCAAAGCTTCCTACATTTCAGACTAGTCTATGGCTAGCAGAAATAGGCACGCTTGTTCTTAAAGAGAAAAAAAGAAAAAAAAATCTACACGTGTGTATGTTTTGTTGAGCTTTGTTTCTAACTCTTAATGACAGGCCCTATCATAATATTATAAACCCTATACAAAGGACCAAATGCTCCTATTTCCTCTGAAGTTATGCTTAGAGATATATTCCTGGAGCAGTTACAAAATGTCTGGGGGCAAAATACAGCAACCAGTGGATTATCCCTAGCTTGTTTTTCATGTCAGCTTTACTGAAATTACTGAAAATTCTGAATTACTTATTCCAGATTTACAGTGGTATGTAAAATAAAGCAAAATGAAGTAGTTAAACTTTGCTATTAATGCAATCTGTCACTCTTCCGTGTTGGTCATTTTATTTCACGACAAGTTCTGAGAGAAGTGTATGGCCTTGACAGATATTGTCCTGTGGTAATTTCTTTAAGTGAAGTAGATGATGATAGGTTTATTAAGACTGAAATGGAACAATATCCCTCAAGAGCTGAATACTGACATTTATTAAGCAGTTATTTTAAAACTAAATGTTAGCCTTGACAGGTTGCTAGGTTTCAATGAACTTTAAGCAATGCAATTTCAAAACAAAAACTCCATAATCTCAAAGTAAGGGCTGGGATGAGCAGTGACCCAGCTTTGAAGAAGGAGTTTCCAGAATATTGGCAATGAGGGAAATACAATTCTCAGTGACAGGATGTAGCTTAGGGCCTTCCAGTCCTGCATGCCTCCAGGTGAGAATGTGATGGTGCATTCCCCCTCCCCTCTCCTGGGCTGCTCCATGATCTCAGAAACTCCTGATAAACCTTGGCCTTGGTGTAATGAGTCAGGCGGTGAAGCGTCCCTTGACCAGCTCAGAAACTCTGCGTAGCTGAGGTTGGGAACACACCCCTACTGCCTGGCCCCTGTGGGAGACAAGAGCGGGATTCGTCATCCCCTCATACCTTTATCTGAGTCATAGCTCAAGTGGAATGGTATCATTGTTACTGAAACCTTGAGAATCTGGACCGTGGCCAGGATGGAAGTTTATGGATGACTAAAGCCAAGCATCTTGCGAACCTGTAAACAGCGGTCCCAAGTGAGACCCTTTGAGCTCTCCCGGACCACAGCGGGCTGCGCCCAGCATCTCCCTCTGAGTGGGATGCCTCTCAGAGCTCTCAACCTCTCGAGTTTGTGATATTCAGAGGACCATCGCCGACTGACGACGGGGCCTTGGTTGAAACATTCCTTAAGGCTCAACCCCTCACCCATTGAGAAATGCCAAGACATTTGACATGAATATTTCACTGGACTCGAGGGGAATTTTTAACAGGTATACCTTTGTCTATTCATCTCTCTTTGTGTCTGTCTGTCTGTCTGTGTGTGTGTGTGTGAACTGATAGTAAGCATAATCTGTAATTAAGTCACTGTCATTATTGTAGTAGACTCTACTAACTTACATTGTAAATGTTGAATTAGTCGATGATTAATTGCTACTAAAATCTTGTGATCCCTCTTAAAACTGTGAATGAACCTCAGACTGCTGCTAAACACATATAATCCCTTAGACATAAACTGTTGACCAAGTCTGGGACTAGGAGTGGATCCAGCCACACCTAGACTCCATCAGGAGTTTAGAAAGCAAGGGAGTCTTCTCTGAACCTCGTGACTCAACGGGAAGGTCTCCCTTACCCTTTTTCATCCCCGGTCTCTGATAAATCATTCTAGCTTAATTCTAACTCAGTTTTCCTTTGTATACTTCACCCATGTAGAAAGTGACAGTGAACCTTGCCATTGAATTCTGTTAAGTTGCGCTTTTATGAATTTCTACTAAAATCACTTTCTGCTAATACCTTTGATGATGATTCTTTAAGCGGCCTCTAAACCACCCATTCACAACAGAGAAGAAATAACACAAATATAGTTTTGTGTATTCACCTCTCAGTTTCCAGGTAAGAGAGGGTTGGATTATTGCTCTTTGAAGATGTGGAGAGACAAGATGAAAGTGAAAAATGGGAGAGAAATGAAAGGGAAAGGCAGGAAAACTGTGGTTTTAGTGTTCAAGGTTGCTGGGACTCAAAAGAGGTGATTTTTAATGCCAGGCTCTGACAGTGGCTTTCAGCAGTCACCGTTTCCCTTCAGCTTCTCTGCTTCCTCAGAGCTGTCTGCTCTGTAAGGAGAGAACTACTCTGAGGCTCCACTCTTTTGAGGTCAGTTACTGAATATATAGGAAGGAGGGAGAACTAGTGACAGGGATGGGACAGATTAAGAAGGGTGAGATGAGCGAGCAGAGAAAAATAAGACTCAGTTGTGAATGTGCTAAAACAAACTGGGAAATTGAGTGGCCGTGACAAAAATTTTGGAAAGGAGTGTGTGTTGACGGAGGGTGAAGGTAAAAACCTAAGCAATTAGCTCAAGAACTGAGAAAAAGTGGGGGAGGGAGGGATGGATAAGAAGGAATATTACCAGTTTTTGAAAACCAAAGGTAATGAACAGAAAAAGAAATAGGAAAAAGGGGCAAATCAGCAAAGAAAATTGAGTGAAAGTAATGAAGTTAGAAAAAATTACACAAATCCCAAATTTGTTAAATATTTTAATTTAAAATGCCTTTTGAACAGTAACAATAGCAACACATGGTGTCCTTTATTTGGTGTGTGAAGCCCTTCAAGTTCATTATAGTGAAGGATTAAAAGAAGCTGGCCAGGATGGGAAGGATTCATAATCCATCTATCATTATAGAAATATGGGAAGTGGAAATAACTTTCCTATTTTTCTAACATACTTCTGTTTTTGTGTAGGTATCCTGACTTTTGGTAACTGTAAAATGTAAATGACAGCAACCAATTTTTGCCTTTGAGCACACCTGATTAGTGTCTTAGTCGTCCTCTTGGAAACATGTAACTTGGGAAAATTAAGCTCCAATAGGATGCTGTCACTGACATGAATGAGAAACATTCTACAATGCAATGAAAGCTTCAATGCTTCTGGGAAAATGTGTCATGAAAAGTGAAGAACTGTGCAAAATGTTAATGCCAAGTCTGACCATACCACTTAATGGTATGATGGAAACTCAAACCATTTGGTATGTTTGAAAATAGATGACCTAGCTGGGACTAGGGGCTGCTTAGTCTTGAAATCCTTTCCTGCCTTCAAACTATCTTCAGCATAAATTCCTGTCTTATGCTTATCATGGCTCATTGTGTAACTAAAAAATAAATAACTAGACAAAATATAAATTGGGACATTTCTGTGATATACTTTTTTGATTGAAGGATCCTCTTATTTCTTGGTTTCACAGTGAAAATGACATTCTTCTTTAGTTCTTCTTCTCTGTCTTTTTTTGCCAGTATTAAAGCTGTTTTCAGACCAGACCAGAAGTCACTTTTTTCTTTTTCAAGGTTTGTCTGCTTCTTCACAGGTGCCTATTTATGTGATAACTTTTTGGGTGCCTGTCCAAGTATTTTTTTGTTCGTGCAATCTGTTGCTGTCTATGGATTTCCTTCTTAGCCCCGTTATGTAGCTGTTTGGATTACAGCCAGTTCTGCCTGTCAGTGGATGAGGTATTTCTAGAAGTATCAGCTTCAAAGCTCTTGTATGAGATAACACCTCTTAGAGGAAGAACAACTGACAGTTAAATAAAATACATATGAAGACTGCAAAAGCTTTTCTCTCTGAGCTGACAAACATTTACACTGCACTCTCATGTCTTTTTTAAAAATTATGTTGGTTTTACATTTTGGTCAACATTTCTATGTGATGACATTATAAGCATGATGATAGTTGGTCTGAATGTCTGGTAAATTTAGGCAAACAAATTTCCACAACTATGCTTAAATCATTGTGGCTTGATGAACAGATCTTACAGTTTGACTCTCAGTGTTGCTTTTAGGACAACTTTTATCATCTTTGCTCATACAATGGACTTTGAGGTCCATATTGTGCATGACTAGTGACTGACTAACACGTGTGCTTGCAAAGTATAAAGTATTATAGCTGAGGTATGCCATATGAAAGAAAAGAGAAATCTGGGCCAAAATCAGAATACTTAGCGAGAAATGCAGTTGTTCATCTCATGTTCCAGAAAAAAATATTTTGGACAAAGACCCTTATTTTAATTTCCACGGAATTTTTTTGAAATCTCATGCATTAATGAAATGTCAACAATTATAGTGCAAAGATACAAACCGTCCAACTCTAGATTTACTACCCCTGATCACTTCTTTAGTTAATTCATTTAAATAACACATGCAGCTAATTGCTTCAATATCAGATTTAATATGGAACGAATGATACATGCATGAATGCAAGTATCTGCATTAGATCTCCCTGTCCTTGTGGGTTAAGTATGGTAGTACAATTATTACTAAGGAATCAATTTGTCTGTAACTGCACAGAGTTGGCTTTTAGTAAAGTTTTCAAGACTACTTTAAAGAAGGTAATGTGTTCATTGAAAATAATGGATTTAGTTCTACATTTTCTTCAGCTTCTCTCCAGGCAACTGCCTGACAGTTTAATAATGATGGGATATTATTTCATGTTCTGCATTAATATTTTTAGCACCAACATTTCTAATGATTGTCTTTTGTAATCACCCTGTGAAGAGTTTTCCTGAAATATCTGCCAGGTAAAGTTTTTTCTTTTCTTTTCTTTTTTTTTAATTGCTTTCTTTTAAGATGGGTTCTCTTTCTTTTGCAGTCCAGAATAATTTACACAAATTAAAAAGTTATTTTTAACTTTCAAAACAGCAGGTGCATTTCTGGAATACTATTTTGTGTCAGCCAAACCATCTTTACTTACTCGACAACCACAAGGAAAAGAAGTTTATTTTGCTTTACCCTATTAATATTCTTGAAGAGACAATGAGAATTTAGTTTCACCTTACAGATCGGCTTATTTTATTCTTTTGAACTTGAACAAGGCCATGCTCAGATCTGAATATTTTCCCTGTTTCTTCAGGGATTACTTCTTACATGAACCTTTGTCAAAAGCAGGTGATAAAAGTTTTTTTGCTGCCTCCATAACCAAAGCTACTTGCAGGTATGTATTTCCTAGCCTTGCTTCACTTTTGGACCTGGTATGGCTGATGAACTGTTAGGACCTGGCAAAAGGCATTAGTGTCAGACAACAAGGGATTCACACAAGGAGCCTGGACAAAAGGTTAGATCTCTGTATTGTAGATCCAATCCTGCCTGAAAGATAGAAAACTCTCCCTGGTCAGTACAACAATCCAGAGAGACTAGGAAGCCCATTTTCAGCTTGTGACATGAAGTTTTAAGCTGTGCAAGTCTCATTAGTGTTAATGGAAGAAGTCTATCTCAATCTGTGTGGATTTTCCTAAAGCCTTGTCCTCAGCTGCCCATTATTATCATGGAGAGACAGAAGTGAGAAAACATCTGTGTATACTTTGTGGTGTTGACCAACAACCTCCGTCTTCTGAAGTCCACTTGCCTAGGCGACATGTCCCCTTACCAGCAACTGTGTTTGGTTCTTTCACCCGTGCTTGGAAGAGGAGTGTCCATAAGTGACACTAAAGACCAGTTTAGGTATGAAAGTATGGTCAGATCTGTAGCTCCACTGATGAGTACAGTACTTCAGTGTTTTGGAGAGAAGAGATAATAGTAGAATGCCTACTTGAAAAGCCACATCAAGAAGCTGTTTCAAGTATTAGCCAGATGTGAGGCTTTCTGATATAACCAATAACATCTTTCAAGGGTAGAAATTTTCGGTTGCTTTTCTAGCCATAATGACTTCTAAAATAAACTTGCATATCTATGAAAACTCGCATTTAAAATAATGCTATTTTCATTCCTTTATTTTTCTCTAGGAGAATTGGATCCCGATTATTTTATATTTATTGATCCTTCGCGTGACCCAGACATGGTTCTTCTTCAGGTATGCTTTTATTGAAAAAATAAAGATGTGGAAGAAGGAAGCATGCCTATTGTAGCTTCACCAGTTTGTATTGGTGCAAAAGCACACAAGGTTGCTAAAAGTAAATCACGCACCTATAGCCCTTTTGTACTCTGTTACTTGTATAGGCTTGCCTTCTGATGAGTGTGTCTGTCTCAACATACTCAGATTGTGCCTAAGTGTTGCAATTCTGCCTCTATCACTTCTGTTGCCTTCCTTTTTTCTTTTTTTTTTTTTTTTAATTTTCTGACTGGCCTCCAATCATGAGCTCAGAAAGCTCCCATATGTCCCGTGTCTTATTGATTGGCCCCATGTGGATATCTAGTATAACCCAGGGTATCTCGAATGCGAGAGACCTGTGCTCTGGCACTTAGCCTATGCCCACTGTGCCCTGCTTCTGAGATTGCCATGCTTCGCTTTTTCCGGCAGTAGCAGGTAATTGCAGTCTTGTAGGCTGCTTCCCACAATAGGAAAAATCAGTGATGTTGAGACTTGTCATTTTTTGAATTTAGCAAGTTTTATGTATTGGAATAGCAAAGTTTACATATAGCTGGTTATTGGGCCATGTTCCAAGTACCTCTGCTGTAAGAACTGATTTGAATTAGACACAAGGCAAAGAGCACATTTTCCTGCTTCTGGCATAATGCTGTTTGTAAGGATGACAAAATGCTACATAGCTTAACCCTGTAAATACCTCTTAGCAACATGGGTCATTTTCCCATCTGAGGAAAGAAAATCTCCATATAAGTAGCTTTTGGTGGTGCTTGTCATACTAAAAAATCTTCCTCATCTCTTCTGAACTGTTTTCCAAACTTCTTCAATTTGTTTTCATTAGTCAGGCATCTTTTACCACATCACACTTGACCTTCCTAGATTTGCATTAAGCCCTTTATATAACAACATTTCCATGTATTTATCTGACCTCATTTCTCTTCATGTTCTGGTAATTATGAAAGTCTAAAGGTTGTTTCTCTTTTGCAGTAGTCCTCTTAATCTCTCACATTATTTTTGTGTTGCTTCTTAGTCACATAATGTTTTTTCTTATACGGGCTAACCTTCATGTAAACCCATCTTTGAATCTGTTATGCATAATACTATAAGAACTGAAAAAAAAATCTTGTATATAAATTATTAACAATAAAAGACTACATTAGCCGAAAAAGACTGTAATTGTGCTGCTGTGCTTTCAGTCTCCCCTGTGTAAATCATTGCATTTCCTCAGTATGATCATTGCAAACAATGGAGAACAAGTGAAAATAGGCAAAAACTGACAAATGACTAAAATTAAGCCTCTAAATCTATATCTAAACATCTATAAAAATGCCCTAACTTTTAAAGCTGAGGAGCCATGCTTGAACTCACAGGAGCATTTGATTTAATGCTCTCTTATTGTTAGGAAGTGAGGGCTTTAGGATCCCATTTTTTATCGTCCTAAAATGTTGATGTGTGCTTCTTCTAGAAGATACACCTATGTGGTGTTAAGCAGATTTATCAAAAGAAAAACATCAAAAGAATATTATTGAGCAATATTTTCAAAACTGACACTTCAACAATCTTCACTAAACAAACAAGTATTTTGTTATTACTCATTCAGAAAATAATAATTAAACACTGCTCTTCTGCCTGGCTATGGTTGTCAGGTATGGAGGCAACTGCATCAGGGAGCAGCACATTTACTTTGAAACCTTGGGGCATATGAGACTCAGTCTTCTAACAACCACAAGCTGTAATAGCAGCCCAAGTTTAGGCTGCCCACAGATGCCCATCTGCCTTTGCAGCAAGTGCCACTGGGATCCCTCTAGTGAGGAACCAGTTTTTTTTGTTTGTTTTCTGGCACTGGCCACCAGATGAGAAAGCAGCTGGACCATTCCTTTGCTGCTGGTGTATGCCTGGGTCTGTGGAAAGGCTGTATAGGCACCCACTTCTGCTTGCCTTCCACAGCTTCCAGCTTGCCCTTGATACTTCCATCTCCTTCATCCATGATCATGGACTTAAGTGAAATAGGCTGATGAGTTTAAACTCAACTGTGTGCTCAGGTCAGTATTTGATAGGCAGCGATATGTATCCTTATGTTCATATTTTCAATGACTATGTCATGATTGATGATTTATCAGTAAATTATGTATGGTGTACTTATCAGTCATAAAGTGAAGGAAAAATAACTTTACAGCTGAAATAAAATGAACTTTATAGCTGATTTTCAAAAATCTCTCATGCTTGTAAGTTCATAAAAAAAGATTATCTGAACCTGTATGTTGTTTTCTTTTGTGGAGAAGTTGTTGCTTGGGAAAGTTAGATTTCTTTTGTTCTAAATTTTGGTAACAGTTAAGCTGAAAATAAGATAACTTGTTATGAAACAAGTTCTGTGCTTTAGGGATGTCCCGATCCAATATCAGGGGAGGTTTGGATGTGATCCCAAGAGCGAGATTCAGACACAAATGAGGTCAAATGCTGTATGTCTTAAACAACTTTTATTATCAAAAGTAAAAGTTAGTAGTGATACAGTATGTCCTAAACAAATTCTATTATCAAAAGTAAAAGTTAGTAGCAATAGGATAGATTAGAATAAAGATAGAAATTAAGCCAGCATTTGGGATAGAGTTGCAAGAATAGTCACCACCATGGATCCGCGATGTCTCAGAGTCCAAGTCTTTTAGTGCTTCAGTAGTGAGCGGTCGCTCCGGGGTCCGCGGTGGGCGATCTCGCTGGGGTCGGCGGTGGTCAATCGACACGGGGGTCGTCTTGTCAGTCCCCTTCATTCCTGTTCGAGGGCTGCAGTTTCCATGGCAACGGTACATTGCCACATTCCTAGACAACACGGAGTCTTGCTCAGAGCTCATCCCCTGCAAACCGGAGGCTTCAGTGGCCTTGCAGCTGCTCTTATCTTTGAGGCAGATGTTTTATAGTTCTTAGGTAAGCAGACAAATGTTTTATAGTTCAGTTTCTCCCACTTTACAGCGGCTCCTCTTAGATAAGCAATCCTTGAGACAAATGCCAGGACTCACTAACAAATGTTTCAGTTCTTTACAAGGGAGCTCCTTATTCCCACACTGTATACAGCAATGGAACTGCAAGAAGTTTGTGAAAATATGAACTAAATTAATATTAAGTGCAAAAACTCAAGGGGCAGAAAATACTTTCCTTTTTAAAAAAAAAGAACTTAGCAAAGAAAGAATAAGCTGTCTTCTTGAAGGCAGCTTGTCTCATTATTCTGTGTCTAGGTGAAGATGTCTCAGACTAGACTTTACATGAGCATGTTTTACTTGCAGAAACAATTAATAGACCCATGTGAGTTACAATTGGAACACTTGTGCTATTCTGACAGCATTTAAAATGTGATTTGAATAAACTTCCTTGCATTAATTTAGCTGTAAATCAGATGTTACTCTTCACAGTTCTAGTTCTTATACAACCTCCTGGGTTGGGATTTGGACTATTTTAATCCTGTGCTGGAAAGAGTTTAAGTAAGGGTAAATGTCATATTTATTTCTGGAGCTCTCACTTCTGTGGTATCTAAATGTTCAAAATGTGTTCAAATGGAATTAATGTACTCAAATTTCAGTCTGATCAAAGCTACCAAAACGGCATCAGAATTGTTCTCTGTTTTTTGCCCTACAACTTCTTTCTCTGTTTTTAAGGAGTTTGGGCCTTTCTGAGTAGATCAGATAAGAATTTTTCATCTGGATTTCTTCAAAGAAAGATGTGCATTATTACACAGATTCAATGACCACAGAATCACGGTGGAAGGGAACCTGGAGATGGTCTAATCCACCCTACATGCTCAAAGCAGAGTCAACCAAGCCAGGTTGCTCAGGACTGTGTCCAGTTGAGTTTTGAATACCTCCAAGGATGGAGACTCCACAATCTCTTTGGGCAACCTGTTGCAGTGTTCAGTCATGCTTACAGTAGAATAACATTTTTTGTATGTTTAAATGGAATTTCTTGGGTTTTTTGATTTATGCCCAGTGGCTCTTGCCTTGTCAAGGGCACCATGGAGAAGAGTCTTGCTTCATCTTCTTTACTGCCCACCATCAGTATTTATACACATTGATAAGATGCCCCATGAATCTTCTCCTCTCCAGGCTAAACAATCTCAGCTCCCTCACCTTCTCCCCATATATCAGATGCTCTGATACCTTAATAATTTTTTGTGGTACTTCACTGGATTCAGTCCAGTATATCCAACTCTTTCTTGTGCTTGGGAGCCCAGACCTGGACAGAGCAGCCTCACCAGTGCTGAGTAGAGGGGAAGAATCACCTCCCTTGACCCGCTGGTGACACTTCTTCTAATGCAGCCCAGAATGCTGTTGGCCTTCTGTTCTGCAAGGGCACACTGCCGGTTCATGTTCAATTTGCCATCTACCAGGACCCCCAGGTCCTTTTCTGCAAAGCTGTTTTCCATAACAGCTGCTTGGCCCCCAGCCTGTGCTGGTACCTGAGGTTATTCCTCCCCAGATGCATAACTTTGTATTTCCCCTTATTAAAGTTAGTAAGGTTCCTCTCTCTTTTAGTTTCTCCAGCATGTCCAGAACACCAATCTGGTGTATCAGCTAGCCTTCCCAATTTTGAGTTATCTGCAAATTTACTGAGAGAAGATGAACACTGTCCCATTGTCTAGGTCATTGCAGAAGATATTAAAGAGTATTAGTCCCAGTATCAACTGCTGGGGTACACCACTGGTGATTGGCCTCCAGCTGGACTTTGTGATGCTGATTACAACCCTCTGAGCCCAGCAGTTCAACCACTTTTCAGCACACCTCACTGGCCACTTATCTGGCCCGTGCTTCATGAGTTTGCCTATGAGGACGTTATGGGAGAAATTGTCAAAAGCCCTGCTAAAGTTGAGATAAACAACATCTACTGCACTTCCCTCACCCACCAAGCCAGTCCTCCCATCACAGAAAGATATTGGGTTGCTTGAGCACAATTTCTCCTTCATAAAGCTGTGCTGACTACTCCCAATTACCTTCTTATCCTTCATATGTTTGGCAATGGCTTCCAGGATTATTTACTCCAACACCTTGCCAGGGATCAAGGTGAAGCTGGCTAGCCTGTAGCTCCCCAGATCCTCCTTTATGCCCTTCCTGAAGAGAAGTGACATCTGCTCTCTTCCAGTCTTCAGGAATCTCTCCCAGTTGCCACCACCTTTCAAAGATAATCGAGTTGCCTCACAGTGACATCGACCAGATCCTCAACACTCATGGGTGCTGCCCATCAGGTCCTGTGGACTTGTGTATGTCTGATTTGCTTAAATTTTCCCTAGCATGCTTCTCCTGCACAGTGGGTAAGTATTCATTGCTGCAGACTTTTCCACTGGTCTCAGAGACCTGGGATTCCTGAAGGCAAATCTTACCAGCAAAGACCAAGGCAAAGCAGGCATTGAGTAGCTCGACCTTTTCCATGTCTTTTTGCAGCAGCACTCCTGATGCATTCAGCAATGGGATCAGGTCACCTGTCATCCTTTTGCTGATGATGTATATTTGTAGCACTAAAAATAATATTTCTGAATTTGATATGGAGGTCTTACCAGGCAGTTTCCCTACTTGCTGTGCTTCTGTTGTGTCTCACGTTCATTTCTGCTGGTGTTACACTATCAGCTTAATTCAATCGGGAGCATGTTGCATGTTACAAAGAGGTTTTTTTTCCTGACTTTTTGGTAACTTAAAAGGCCTTGTGTAATCTCTTCCACTTCCTTCTAGCAGTGCAGAACTGGAAGTGTAAGGCTGAAAAATTATGCAAATCTTACTGGAGGGAAAAGCGTTTTGTCAGTATTGTCTGTGAAATGCTAAAGTATGAGATCTTTTGTTAAAAAAAGTTTACTAAACAGTTACTTCTGTCCCATGATCAGTTTTAAATGAATAAGGCTGCGAGCAATCTCAGCATTAGCACCTGAGGTTTGTGCATGCATTCTGCTGGTTGTGTTTTAAATATGAGTCTTACCCTTTGGGGAGTTTGGTTTCTTTTATTTAATTAATGTTCTTTCTTCCAGTTCTCTTTTCTTCATGCACGTCTGCATGTGTTTTCATTGCCAGACAGCACCCTGTGCCTATGGAACCAGTTGGCAGCAGCACACTTGCGGATCTGCAAGACTTGGTGTTGCTTAACTTTAGCAAGTTAGAGCTCTGCCATATGATTTGTTTTGGCTCTAGATGCTTTCACTAAATGCAAATGAGAACCTTTAATTTAGCACTGGAGGGAGCATTTGTGTCCACCTTGTGTTTCTTGCCACAGTGCAGTGGACGGAGTACATGTAGGGAAGATACACCACGTTGACTAGAACGCGTAGAGCCAAAGTTGTGCGGTTTGCAAATCAACCCCTTACAGCGTGAAAACAAAAGCCCTTCACTGTCCCTAGTCAACTTCATTCACACTTCAAGGAAAACAAGAACAGAAACACTAATACCAACCTGTTTTCCTAGAATGACATGGCATTTAGACAATCCTTTTGTAGTGGTATAATTCTCCTGTCTTTTTTACCTTTTGAAGGGTAGGAAACATGAAGGGAATAACTCTAAAAGAAAACTGTGCTGTTAGAGGAAAAGGTAACCTGCCAAAATAGCTTCTCTGATGCTACGTTAGCTAAATACCAGGCACTGATTGTAGTTAAAACTGTTGTATGAAGTGGACCATGTTGAATCCCCCTAGTTACCCTGGGTGCCATTATACGAGTCATTTATCAAGGTTCAGATCCTGCTAAGACCTATGACCGATGTGTATCTGGAGCTTTGCTTTCTAAGCAGATGCACTACTGATGCATGTGGTCATCTATGCCTGCAAGTCTTTTCACTGTGGAAGAAATAAATTAAACCTTGTCCTTCTTAAAGTCAATAGCAAAAGTCCTTCTTATTGGACTGAGTGTAGCCAAGATTTTCTATTTTCTCTCTCCTTTATGGAATCAGCTGTTTTCAGTAACTACTAGAAGCACTGTTGCTTCCTTTCACTTCACTGAATGTCCATTGATGTACTGCTAGGCAATTTTTATTGCTGTTAACTGTTAATATTGCTAATCTTTCACGTCCCTACTAACGTTTTCCGAGTCACTTTCACCCTGGAGTTGTGCCACTGGAATTTCTGGTCCGTAGACAGGAAACTGGGAGGAAATTTTTGTCCTTTCCCAGAATAAGCTCAGATGGGAGCTTGGTAACTGGAGAGTTCATTCAGCTCAATGCCAAAGCTGCTTAGCTCCACAGACAGGGGGTTGTGAAAATGTAAGGCATCAGGAAATAATTTGTCTTATTTATATGAGAGCTTTTTATGGAGTCAGCGTTATGCTGTAGAGTGTTGAGATACTGTAGAGTCAGCGTTCCAACATAAGACTCTCCTAGCAAAAGATTTTCAGCTGACTCTACCACCTGATTGCATTGAGAAAGAATTATTACAGTAGTGTATTTCATGAACTGTGCAGTTCACGAGCAATGAAATTTTAATCCAGCTGCACAGTAATTTTGAGAACTGTGAGAATGTCCTCTTAATATGCCTGCCACCTTAAATCCTGGCATATGCCTATGGAGAGAGGCAAATTAGATTTAGTAGTAGCTGGCAGGGAAAGATATAAGAGTAAGAGGAACAAAGTTAGCTAATAGGAAAGTTTAGGGATTAAAGTAAACCTTTCCAATATTCTCATCCATTACTTAGTGAAAGAGAAAATGGTATATTGTGCACACAGCTTGAATACACTAATCAACAGTTTCCTGGGTGAGAATTGCACTAACGAAAATATATTTCAAGTGCCACATGATCTGGAAACATCACTGTGTGTGTCTAGGGCAGACAAATTCATTCTCAACTTAAGGAACGGGAACAAACATCAGCTACATCTCCAGCCATGCATAAATAGCTAAATAAATAAAATGGCTTGTTAAGGGTTTCCAGGGTGTCAGTGAACATCATCTGTTTTGATTCAAAGAGGTAGTTGTCAAGTCATCGTGTTCTCCAGATGACTTACTGAGTACCAGCAGGTGCCCAAAGCACATCCTCAGTGTTTGTAGTCGCATTGTCGTGGGCAGAATGACCATTCGTAATGTAGAGAACACCACATCAGTTTTTAAGATGGATCTGGAAACCTGCCCAGATTATACATCTGTTTGGGTGCCTTCCATCTAAAAGGGAAAGTAAAGGAATTGAAAAAAGCTTTTAAAACTATTGTATGGCTTTTTCTTGAGCATATGAAATTATAATCAATAATTGTGACTTTCTTCCCAGCTCTCCTCTTCCCTTCTCCATGCATCCACCCTTCCACCTCCTTTACCGTGCCAGCACAGGGTTCAGCTGATGACTGGCTGACTTTACACATACATACATAAGTGGAAGAGCTGTAAACTGTGGATGCACTGACGAACTGCAGGTATGCCACTGCTGACCCAGCTGTAGAACCAATTGCTTGCTGCAGGTGGGCAGAGGCAAAGAGGAAAGCCTAGGGTTAGCTTCTCAGTTAATATATTGCTGCCGTTCATGCGGCCCATCTTATGTATTTCATTGCTACTGATGTACCTGCTGTTTCAAATCTATCAGATATTTCTTTCTGCTCTCACTCATCTATTTCCCCCCTCATTTTTTTTGTTTTTCTTGTGAAAGGAGAGGTTAATGATTTTGCCCAAGCTATTTTACATTCCTGTCTTGAACCTAGAAATGTTGACAATGGCAAGTTTTTTGATTGTGTTGTAGATATTTACATCAAAAGTATAAGCTTAGGTGTATAAGTAGGTCAGCTTGTGGTTACATTGCTGCTTATTGACTGATGCACTGCACCATGCAGACCCTGCCTTTTCCCTAAGTATCTCCATATCTGCAAAAGAATGGCCTTCAAAAATGTCAGTTTGAAGTCTTGCATTTCTTTCACTTCTAGATACAAATGCTGATACTTTTCATGCTTTTGGGGAGTTTGTGAGAGAATGGAGATAGAGATACTGAATGGGTGGGGTTGCTGATAGTCCTACCCATAGCAGCACTCATTTCAGAAGTGTTTCATTTGGAAGTTTTATGGGGGGCCTAGCATTTATGTCCCAGTTTCATATGCCCCTGTAACTTTTATGTATGCAAGAATTCCCCTGGTTTTGCAGGATTATGTGCATTTGTGTGTGTGTGTGTGTGGTGTGTTTATAAACCAGATCCTTGTTATTGCATATTTGAGCTTCTACTTAACTGCCTAGAATGGACCTACTGGATTAAGTCATCCTAAAATATGGGCCAGTGATCCTGTTGTTGTAAGCACTGTTGAAAGCTGTGTTATATCTTTGCTCTGTACATGTAATAAACCAATAAGAAGAAATCACTCATAGCTGCAAATGCAGAATAACGGATAAGATCTAAATACTGCTGTTCTGAATGATTTCTGGGAGCTTCTAACTTCCAACATAGTGAGCATAAATGGAGGGGTCAAAAACTGTTTGAAAGATTGCATGATACAATTTATGTTCTTGACAGGATCCTTTAGTGTTTTGGGGAAGTTGCACCTATACCTTTGCAATGTATGGAGCCACCTTCTTTGCTCCTGAAGAGTTTCTTTCTCTCATTTAATATTAGTTGCAGATGAGGAAATCTGTGTCATGGAAAAAGGAAAAATCATGTTTCTTTGGGGCATTCTTTCTCCAGTTCTTGTAATCAACAAAGCAAGGACTCTCTCGAGCTGTGGGGTGTGTCCGGAGCACCTTATTTAAAAACACTGATTACCTTCTCTTCTGAGGATTTGCCTAATTCCTTTTTTAACTCACTTCTGTGCTTGGCCTCCATGTTCCATAGCAGTGAACATTGCAGTAACCATTCCTTTCCATGGAAAAGAAATTCTGTTTATTTGTTTTAAATTTGCTACGTGATGATTTCATTGATCGTTCACAGATGCTTGTCTCATAAGAAACAGTGAAAATCATTCCCGGCTTAGTTTCTCCACATCTTTCAACATTTTATTGACTTCTAGCATATTTCTCTTTGTGTTTTTTAAAAACTAAACCATATAATTTTCCACACATCGGATCACTCTTTTCCTTTTTTTTTTTTTTTTTTTTGCTGCTTACTGTACCTCTTCTAGTTCTTTTGCATAGTTTTTTGTATGGGGTGATCAGAATTAGGCATATCATGGCTTAAGCAGTAGTAAAATGACACTGGTGATTGCCATTCCTTTTAAAAGTCCATCACTGTAGATGAAGTGTTAATGTTATTTTTCCTAGATCATTTATAAAGATGTACAAGAGAGCAGGTTCTTATGTGGTCCTCCTTGTAACTGCCCTTCTTCCTCCACAGAGAGAAGTAGTCATATAATTCTACCCTACATTTCCTTTCTTTTAATAAATTAAATGTTAAGAGGCCTTTCCTTTATCTCCAGATAGCTGACATTTTAAGGAAACATTAGTGGTGGGAATTCTAAATCTTTCTGGAAATTCAAGTACACTGTATTGGCTGATTGTTTATAAAAGGCACTTACTGAAGATTTTTCAACACCCTACTTCAAAGGATTACCTAGAATATGCTTGGTGAACCCAATACTGGGAACCTGGATGTGTCCCCTAAAGAATTTGGAAATACTGCTTTTGTGGAAGAATCTCAATTGTAAAATATTGCTGAGTATTGAATCATCAGTCCCAAACCCAGCCCCTTACAAATTTAGGTATATTGGTGTACCTAAATAGGTATATATAGGTATAACTGAGATTTTAGTTTGAAGAACACCTGTCTTATTTAGGTGTGGTAGAAGGTATAATTTGCTTTCCCATTTATTGATAATGTGGTGCTCTGCCGTGAGTCAAGGTCAAAGCCCATATTTTGACTTGTAGGTCAAGATAATCATTGGGGATAACAAAAGTTACACCATTTTTATAACAACATTTTTTGGAGTAGAGCTGTGCCCTAAAGTCCTAGGTTCAAAGGTACCAAGGGCTTTTTTTTATTTATGGGATGCTTCTTGTATATTTGATATTCTTGGGAAAACAAAGGACTGTGGTTTTGCATATGTGACAGAGATGGATCATATTGCTTAATGCATGATCAGATCAAAATCAGACACCGGTGAGAGTAACCTATTGGAGCTTTTTAATGCTTTCTAAGCATGATTGTGTTTTGCAGCCAGAGGTTTCTGATCTGTTGACATTAGGTTACTGTCCTGGTTTCAGCTGGGATAGAGTTAATTTTCTTCCTAGTAGTTGGTATAGTGCTGTGTTTTGGATTTAGGATGAAAATAATGTTGATAACACACTGATGTTTTAATTGTTGCTAAGTAGTGTTTACATGGTCAAGGACTTTTCAGCTTCCCATGCTCTACCAGCGAGGGGGTGCACAAGAAACTGGGAGGGAGCATAGCCAGGACAGCTGACCCAACTGGCCAACGGGGTATTCCATACCATATTACGTCATGCTCAGCATATAATCTAGGGGAAAGCTAGTCGAGGGGCCACTGCTCAGGGACTGGCTGGACCTCGGTCCGTGAGGGGTGAGCAATTGTTTTTGTTTTTTTTTCATTTGCATCACTTGCCTTTCTTGGGTTTTATTTCACTCTCTTTTTCTTATTTTTATTTTCATTACATATTATTATTGTTATTGCTATTGTTATTGTTATTATCGTTATTATATTATTTTATTTCAATTATTAAACTATTCTTATCTCAACCCATAAGTGTTCTTATTTTTACTCTTCCAATTCTCTCCTCCATCCCACTGAGGTGGGGAGTGAGCAAGCAGCTGTGTGGTGCTTAGCTGCACGCTGGGTTAAACCACAACAGTTACTCAAATAACGACATTTTAAACTGAATTATTAGTCAATGCATTTAAGACCCTGATAGTAACATAAGCATAATAAATATTGGACAGCCCTCAGGCACTCTTCCACCTGCTCACCTCTTAGGGAAGGAATAATTTTTTTTTTTTTCTCTGTACAGTGCTTTGTTGCTGATTAACATGCAATGACAACAAACGGCATGGGCATGCAACTGGTACTTGTTTTTACCTAACTGAGCTTCACAACTGTCCTGCAGTACTTGTTTTTACCTAACTGAGCTTCACAACTGTCCTGCAGTACTTGTCCTGCCAAGCATATGGCAGTCAACTACTAATTAAAGAAAGCACTTTGATTAATATGTATCTTTTCCAGTTGTCGTGGTTTAACCCCAGCTGGCAACTAAGCACCAGACAGCCACTTGCTCACTCCCCTCTGACTGACTTTAATATACAGTAGGGCAAGCAAGCCTCATGGCAAGCACAGAAGCCTGCCAATTAATAGCTAAACAGCAATAACAGCTATAAGTTCCAATCAAACCTGACGTTATCTCAAAACTTTTGAGCCTCACGTTGGACGCCTGCTGTTTCTGCCCAGTTACTTACCTGGCAGAGGAGACAGCATGATCAGGCAGGTGGTTTTCCTAGGGTGAGGTTCATCCCCTGCACAATTCAGGGGTGGAGAATGTGCTGGTTTTGGCTGGGGTAGAGTTAATTTTCTTCACAGTAGCTAATATGGGGCTGTGTTTTTGATTTGTGCTGGAAACACTGTTGATAACTCAGGGAAGTTTTCATTACTGCTGAGCAGTGCTTACACAGAGTCAAGGCCTTTTCTGCTTCTCATCCCACCCCACCAGCAAGGAGGCTGGGGGTGCACAAGAAGTTGGGAGGGGACACAGCCGGGACAGCTGACCCCAACTGACCAAAGGGATGTACCATACCATATGACGTCATGCTCAGCATATAAAGCTGGGGGAAGAAGAAGGAATGGTGTGACATTCAGAGTGATGGTGTTTGTCTTCCCGAGGAACCGTTACGTGTGATGGAGCCCTGCTTTCCTGGAGATGGCTGAACACCTGCCTGCCGATGGGAAGTAGTGAATGAATTCCTTGCTTTGCTTTGCTTGTGTGCACAGCTTTTGCTTTCCCTATTAAACTGTCTGTCTCAGCCCTTGAGTTTTCTCACTTTTACCCTTCCAATTCTCTCCCCCATCCCACCACGGGGGGCAGTGAGTGAGTGGCTGGGTGGGGCTTAGTTGCTGGCTGGGATTAAACCACGACACCAATATGTTGCACAACTTATCTGATCTGTTGTGACTGAAACAGCAATGTTTATTCCAACCTCTGCTATTTTCACTGTCAGTTTTGCAACCTTTCAGCCTGTTTCATGCACTAGCACACCCTTTGGGGTGGTAATTCCTTAGAGACAGCTGGCGTTGAAAGGTGCTACCTTTCCTCTATATAAGTCCCTCTTGAAACTTGATTTAAAGCCTGAAATCTCAAGAGCCTGCTGGTGGACAGATAAGGAATTCACAGAGGTACGTAGAACATTTGGTACAAATGGCAATCTATCCATAAAATTGACATTAGAGACAAAGCAAAAAAAACCCCAAATCACCCAACAACTACCTCTAGATGTGCATCATCTTATTTTTTATACTTAATGGAAACTTCCAAGTTAGAAACTCAACTGCCATACTCACCCTGTGTAATTAGTTAGTAGAGGGAGTATCACCTCACCCTTTGAGGGTATCTCAAATGTAAATGATTATACAATGATATTGATGTGGGTTTCTTTGTAGAGCCAAAATGTTGTTTGAAATTTGCATGAAATGGAGTTTGCAGGGTATTCTAACTTCTAAGCTGTGACTTGCTGTCATGTAGATATTCTTAAATTTAGCTGGAATATTGATTTTAGAAGCCTGCATTTTTAATAACTGATGATTAAGCTAAAAACCACTCAAGCCCGTAGAAGCCTTTGTTCATTTTTACATGTTTTTTATTTCACTTACTAAGCTGCAAGTTCTTGTAAAATTATGTCCAAAATTCTGGTGCTTCGTTACTGAAGGCCTGCGTTTCAGTTCTAAATTTCTTATACATTATCAACGAGTTTCAGTGTTTTGTCATTTAGCAAATACTCTCCCTAAAAGGAGTAAGTTGCTCTAAGAAACTATACCTCCATTTGTCTTATAAAGGATGCAGTTATTTTAATGGAAACTTTTTTGGTAGTCCACTAACAGAAAGGAATATGGAATCAGATATCCTCAAAATGAATGCTCGCATGAAAGTTACAGTTTTATTGTTTTTTTAATTTTAATTCTTTAACCTGTGGAAAAAATCCAAAGAATACCTTAGCCGCACTTATTGCCTATACCTGCACTTGGACTGAAATGGGGAAAAAGATGCAAATGTCACACTGAGCAAGGCTGTGAATAGTGTTAAAAACGCAATTTCAGCTGGGCAGCAGGCATGCTGACAAATGTTACACCTTCTCTGAAGTAACCAGACAATCCTAACATGGTATTGTGTAGCTTTGTTAGACTGGGAAAACAAAAAAATTAAAATACATGAAAAAAACCTAGTGCAAGAAAGAGACTTCAGTATAATGGCAGATAGAGTGTCAAAAATATACATATATAACCATAAAGGAAACTTTTTAAAGATCCAGGCTTAAACCATCATAAATGGATATGAAAGTATATGACAATATTTAGTTTTAATGAAACTTAGGAGTCAGTAGGGATCCCATTTTACATGCAGCTGAGTCTCTGTGCTTGTTTCTGTCATATCTCGTTTTGTGGACTGCAATTTTTTGTTCCCAAATTTACTTAATTTCATGCTAATTTGGTGCCTCTGGATTATTGATACTAACCACTATTCACTATAAAGTCCATGCTTGTAGGGACAGCAGGTGAAAACAACAATTTTAATTTTCCATGAGGAAATGGGACTCATACAGAAACTCTGGCTGGAATAATATTTTGATTTTTTTCTCTGCCTTGCCTCATGTTTGGTATCATATTTTGGAATGATGGCCTGTTGAAAGAAATACATCCCTATGGAAGAGCCAATGAGTGTGTGACATAAGAAAGCAGAAAATTTGATGATTATTTTCTTTTATCTCTAAAAGGTTATTAAAAAATAAAAGGAATACAGTGATTGCTGTTTGCTTTTGAAGTTTTTTCTTTTATTGAACTACCTGATGCTGTTTATTGAGTAAGTGTTGGATGCTTGCAGGTTGGTGGGGGAAGTGGGTGACCATGCAATACCATAAACTCATTCCTCCCCCCAGCCCAAGCACTTGTGAGGGTAGATTGTATATATAGAATGCATAGTCTGGATTTCATTTGCTGTTAGCATTGATTTTCCTAAGGCAAGCTGGATACATTTGGGCTTGTTCTGAAGACTGTTGATTGGCAGATCATTTCCCATTTATCTCAGAAAATCTGTATGCAGCTTGGAGTTAGGGGAGTGCCACAGTGATAGCCAATAAAAAACAGTATACCTTTTGTCTTCTTGCACAAGGGACAGCAATCTGCATTTCATAACGTTAAACAACAGTCGTATTAAAAGTGTGATTGTCAAGGTTGTAGAAGAATTCTAAGTAAGGACTTCTTGATGAGATCATGTAGCAGGTACCTTTTAGTTTTGTGTCATATTAACAACATGTACTTGTTCCACTTACGTTTGTGATTCCTTCCTTTAGGTGAGGATCGGACTAGGTTATAATAATGGCTCTTTCTGTCTTTAAGGTATATAAATCTGTTAATCCCTTTATGCTTTGGTTATATATGATCTAGGGTTTCTGGCTGAGTGGAAATACTCTGAGCACAGCCAGGTGTGTTATGGAGGATTTAAAGGAAAATGAGGAATCTCATCAGAAGCTGTCAAGGGACCTTTATGGCTTTGGTGCCGCAGGATTGAATAGAGGGAACTTCCGTGCTTCTTATGGGTGCGCTTGAAATCTTCTAATCCTTCAGGAAACTGCTCAGCGTTGGGTTTCCATTTAGACCTAGTGTCTCTGAAATATAATCTCCTTTCTAGAGGCAGTGCGGTATGTGGCAGCCCACTGGCAGCCATGAATTCTGGAGATACGTTGTCAGGCACTTTTGGCGTTATGAAAATTTCTGTAAGATCTGCTTGTTCCACACTTAGCTTTCAGAGGGCTTTGAGAGTCCTTTCTAGGCACTCGACCGAAGCTCAAATTCAGATCAGCCATGGTGTTCATGTCCAGACCTTGTTCAAGGCAAATGATTTCTAAGAAAACTTTGCCCTGTTCCTGAAGAACAGCGCCCAGACACGCTGTTCCTGTGCATGTCTCTACCCCAGGCTTTTTTCTCATGTTTAACGTGAATCAGTCTTGCTGTGGTTTACATCCATAATTCACTGTTCATGGGCATGGAGAGAAAAGATTGTTCTGTTCTTTGCAGCAGCCTTTTGTATTTGAAGCTGTTACCATTTTCCCCCCTCTTCATTTCCTTAAGCTAACCCCGGTCTTTCAGATTTTCCTTCCTAACTCCCCATTTATACACCTGAGCAGGCTGTTTATCTTTTCTTCATGCTATTGTTGATTCTTTTCTGAAGGGTTGCTGTAGGTATCTGTTCCTAATCCTGTAGTTGTGCTTTTGAGTATTCCTCTCTCAGTTAAGTACTCATCCTCCCTCATCCTAAAACAGATCCCTTTCTTAGAAAATCTACTCAGTGCATCTTTGCCTTTTCACAGGCAAGCAGCTGCCTGAGTGTGATTACCACTGAGCTTTGTACCTACCCTATAGTAGTTTCATCAGGATTATGTTTCCCTAGTTAGTTTATGAGAATGCCAGCCAAGATTAACAATAAAAAACCTTTACTAGGTTAACGACTGCGTGTCTCCCTTATCCAGAAGTCCTTATATTTTGTTCTAAAAAGAAGTACTTCTATTACTCACTGTACTACTGCTGTTTCAGTTGTAAAATGCACCACAAAACAGGGAGACTAAAGGAAAAAAAGAAGAAAAACAGAAAAGAAGGGGGAAGGACTGGTTTGGTATTTTAAGGAAATGTGAAAATATCACATTCCCCCTTTGGTTTCTCAGTGAAGAAAGATTTTGGCACTGGCATGAATTTTCAGGCAAATTGCTTTCTCTCTTTTACTGCATTCTCTAAATTGTAAAGCAAATGTTTGCATGTGAATCATTTGCTTGCCATTAGAGGGTTTTCTTCATATCTTATTATTAGCAAATTGCCTTTTCAGCATTTTCTGGATACATTTTTTTAGGTAATATACACACCTAGTTGACATTTGTAATTTTCTTCCAGATGATACTGTAAGCAATAGCCCACTTAGTAGTTCTCTAGCCATCATAACAAATAAACATCACACAATATAGTATATTTCAGCATGACATGAGATTTCCCAAGAGAGTATGTCATCATAAAGTGAACTACATCACCATGCTCTGTACCGCTTGCTGGTTAAAACAGTATTTTTATACTTTCTCTAATGAAAAGAATACAATAAACAAGGACAGCTCTAGCTAAACAGATCTTAATGCTAGTGTTAATACACTTTTTCATATCCAAGGCATATTAATTAATTTCAGGAAGAGATGGGTTGAGTATTTTTAATGCAATAATTGAATAGAAAGTGATTATTTTCATTGTGTGGTCAGTGACACATTAGTTCTGTCATCGAGAGATGGAATAGCTTGGCCAGTACAGAACAGCATGCACAATATTAAGATGATACACATCTGACTTTCCTAAAGTTGCTTCTTGCCTATTTACACATGTTAATTAAGGACACAACATTAATTCTGAGATCTACTAAATCAACTGAAGTGCTAGGCTAAGTTTCCTCTAGCAACTTTGACTCTGTGAGCACAAAGTAACTCAAATGCCAAGATCAGATTTTGTTGCTTCTGTTGACATAACTTTTGCTAGAAAATTATAGTGTGTTCCAAAACACATTTATGCAGACAATATTTGTGCTTTGAAGCTGCTCGTTGCCTTGGCACCCCTTGACTTCAGTGAGCATTTGATTCAGGCATTTTCAGAATAGGTTTAAAAGCTGTTGCTCTCTCCTGATGTCTCAAATAAATCTGATGCTGCTACATTTCTTACTCAAGTCAAACACTAAGAAGCTTTTGACAGCCATGTAAATGACAGAGTAGATATTCCAGTTGTTACCACTGAGATTCAATGTTTTTTTTTTTCCACATAGACTTAAGTGAGTATCCATCTCATTTTCTTGAATGGATGACCAAGCAAGTTAAACATCTTTTGATACTGTCAGACTCCCCATGAGAGGGCAACATCCAGCTCATTATGGCTATAGCATCAACACCAAGCATTGTTATACCAGAAATTCAGGAAGGGCAGGATTGGGCCTTCCATATATGCTGTGCACATTAGGCATCACACACTGTCCTTTTCTTTACTTGCAGGGCAACAGTGGGTTTTAAAAAGTATTTGTTGCAATATAGGGAATTGAAATACAAAGTGATTAGTATCAGTGATTAAAAGAGGAAAAAGCTATTACAGCTATATTTCTTAGTAACTGGAAAGTGTTAATTACAGTTATAGCAATGCAAATGTGCAAAGCTCTTAAGACAGATTTTAATTTTATTACACACCCAATAGAATTTAAAATATTTTCATGAACAGTTGAATGGGAAAAATATTCTGGAAATTCATTGCAAGAATTTAGTTAGCAGTCATTTCAGACTTAACTAAGATGACATTCTTTAATTTCCTTGTCAGCCACCACACTTTGTCTTCTGCTTCTTGTCTGTTGTTTGTAACGAAGGTCACTTAAGTACATGTTACTGCCCCTGTTAAACTGACAGGGTGGAGTAGTAAATACAATATTTAGGGCATTTCTTTTAAGCTTCCATGTCTCCTAGGAAATAAGACACCATTGTGTTGATCTGCAGTGTTGATTTCTACTTTTTAAAATGATACCATTCATGTATAAATTCTGTTGCACCTCAGATTTCTTTTAACTGGAAGGATCAACTTTATTATTATTGCTATTCTAATTCATCTTTAGGTGTTTGAGTCTTTTGTAGCTAACACTAATCTTCCAAAGCTGGGAACTGAGTTTTCTTAATGTGACGTGTTAATGCCAATATAATTGGGAGGGAGCCTAGATTCATGTTCTCATAGGGATTAGCAAGGATTTAAAGGACTTTTTCTAGAGAGAGATAATTATTACTATTTTCAGTGTTCTTTTATATCTTTGTTGTTTACCAAAGGACCTTTGGTATCGCTGAGGCACCTCACACTATTTGTGGTAAATCCTCTAAGTCAGTCTTCATACATAATGTCTCCAACCTCAAAAGAAACAAACCAAAATATACCTTTCAGTGCTACTAACCAGCTCTTCACATGTCCTTGGTAGATTTGCTAGGAAGTCAATATCCTATACAACTCTGATGTTGACCAGTATAAGTACCTAGCGGATTACTATTTATTTGTCCCAAACTGCATACCCCTTTTAACTGTCAGATACACTGTTTATACTGGTTTTCAGCCCTGTATGTGCAGGCTCAGCCTCCTGCTTCTAGTGTCCAGGGAAGGTTCTGGAAAATGCCTCTGTTTCAGAGGGATGTGCTAACTCACGCTTACAGCCAGCAAATACATCTTTCCCTCTGTAATTGCTCACAATGGAGTTGCATTCAGACAAGGCACTTTTTCCTGCTATAAAAATGAGAATTGTTTTTGTTTCTTAGTGAAAGGCTTTTTACATGTTTTCCTAACTGTTGAGGCTTTGCTATCTGAAAACTCTTTGCTGGGGTGTATTTCTGCTTGCTTAAAATTGGGAACATAAAAAACCCCTGAACTTTCTGCATATCCGTCTCTATGCGAGTTGTAAATGCACGCAGGGTTTGCATTTTGATGTATTATTAGAGAAAGGAGCATGTATTTAAAGAGTATGAATGAGTCTTATTTATCTTTCAATAATTTTTATTCCATGCAACTATGCTTCCATGCAAATGGGCACGGCCCTTTTGTTTGTGGAAAGCTTTATTACTTTCCTTGATTCTCGGAGGTCCAAACTGCTCTCGGTGGAAGCAGGGAACTGCACAAGAGCATGGCACCAAACGAGTGGGAAAGCACCAATGTTTGCCCGGAGGAAGGCAGATGTGCACTACTGCTTCATGCTGGGTATGGACGTGTTTCACTTCGAGTCCTCCTGAAGCCAAAGGAACTTATTCAAAAAGAGAGAAGGAACTAATATATTTTGCTGATTCGGGGCCTTCATGGGTACGTGACAGAATTGCTAACTGCAGGCATGTATTTACTGGGGGGAGAAGATTCCTCCTGCCCAGCATGTGTTGCCTTCCCCGGAGTGGCAGGCACCGCAGAAATGCACGAAGAGGAAAAGTCCCGTATGTCCTAAGCACTGAATTGTCGTTGCTGGTTTCAAGGACAGATTGCAAGCCAGTATATATAGTCTGTCTATAGAAGGAGATATACGCTTTATTTTTCTTGTAAACTGTCATCTGTAGGTTTATAACTGGTTGAGAACTGATTTATTTCCCACATACAACTCATTTTTGAAATACATCGAAGTATTTGTAAGGAACCTTCGTTTATGTTACTCCTCAAAAACAAGATATATGATACTACAGCTGCCAAACCCAAGATCTAAAAAATTATGAATAAGGTTTGAACTGCCCCCCTGCCTTTAAGATTATCACAGTAACAAGAATGATAAATTGTTACTGTTGCTTTTTTATTTCTGAGTTTTTTTACAGGACACATACTCCTTGCATTAAAGGCTTTTTAAAAAAATATTCTTCTAGCCAGTGCAAGCTCTAGTAACTTTATTTGGTAACAAAAGCTGAAATTTTATAACAGCCTAACTACTATAGCTTTTGGGGCATAACAGAAAAAGCATACTGGAAGACTGAATGGAATGTGTAGCATTGACAGTTTAGATGGTCATTTGTGGTTTTAATAGTTTCATTTGTTTCCTCCTTGATCTTAAAAAAAAGGTCTGTTTCTTGATGTAGTATTTGAAAACGAAGCCCTTGAGCAAGTTACATGTATAAGGGTTTTTTTATGCAATTTGAGCACAAAACTCAGTGCCAGGTGATGTAAACTCACGCTTTTGTATTCTTTAACCGAACAGGAGGAAATAATTTTGGAATAATTCTTAACACTTTTTTTAACCCTGTCGTCTGTTAGTTCTTACTACTGGGTGAACAAGCAATCCCATAGATTTTAAAAAATGCTTTATTTTAGTAAAAAATATCAAGGGCCATCAAAATTCGCAGCTTTCATCTTCCTTCACTGGTTGTATCTTATTTGTCACAAGGAGATTGTATTACTGCACCATAACACCATTATAAAAAAATGGGTACAGCCTATGTTTAAATTTCAGTCAGAACATCTGGACCACAACCTTGGAATACAGCATGAAACTGGAAACGTTTGCCTTGAAATCTTGTAAAACATATCTCTTAGGCTAGATGAATTAAAGCAAAAAAAAAAAAAAAAGTTCAGTGGAGTAAATACATACCACGATTCCAGCACAAAACACTTAGAGGAGTTATTTTACATAACTCAGAAACTATTCCTTTGTGAGCAACCGAGAAGAAGGTCTGATTGCCAGAAAACAGTAAGTTTCAGTTCTTAGGAATCTTATGAATTAGTAAGTTACAAAACTGCCAGCACCTTAATACTTGAGGGCTTTATTAAAAGGCTTTCTGAGATTGGGAGGGGGTTTTGTGTGGTTACTGATAGGACATTTAGGGATAGAAGAAATACATAACTTCTGTACAGACATAGTACAGCTGTTTCCAAACCTGCAGACCTTTTCCACTGCCTTTACTATTCTTTTGGCATTTTTCAGCCCATCCTTGTTGTAAGGCATCCCTGCTACGAATAGTAGGTGAAAGCCTACTGTTTCTTTTCTCTTAGAAAAATAAGTCTAGGGCTATTCATGATACCTAGCAGCATTCAGAAAATTTGTTGGACCACAGTTTAAAAAGTTTGTTTCCTAACTTGTTTCCAGTTGTCTTCTCCTACGAAATGCACCTGTAGACATTCTGGTTGGAAGGGACATGTAGAAGGTCTTTTTGCAGGGTTTCTCGGGAGCACATAGGGATGTGATGCTTTCAAGGGAAGTGGTGTTTTATTGGAAGTGATGAGCTTTTTCCGGTTTTAGTGGATTTTCTTATCTCTATAAAACAATAAGTGCAGGGGGTCATTTATTAGTTATAACATGTTATACATTTGTCTCTAAATGTCCCTAATTAGAAGAGGCTTAATCTTATATTATTTGATGACAACTAGTTAACTAGTTGTTAATGCAACTTTGCAAATAGTTGCCTGTTTCTACTGCTTCTATTTGATGAGGAAATTTAAATATGTTTTATAAAAGCGTATGTCCCAGAATTGTAAGACAGTGTATTTTGCACTGTTAACAATTAAAAGAGATGAATTAACTGTCAAGTTAATGATCTTTTAAATCTTGCTTTAGCCTGCTGTGTCCTGTCAATACGCATATGCTCTCTTGTCCGATTAAAATCTTATTAAACACTCCATGGGTAACAAATGAAAACATCTGTATTATCACTGATTTTTGCAAATCTCTAGTGGTTTGAGTGATTAATTGATATTTTTATTTTTTATTTGATTTGATTTAATTTTTACTACAGCACTCCATTTTAGGATTATAGCTACCTCCTGACTGCAAGCTTGGCAACAAAAAAAAGAGCAAATGCCTGCCACAAATCAAAAAGAGTGCTTAATAATAAATCACAATTGTCAAGCAAGGACTCTTTTGAGACAATAGAGGAGAACTGATTGCATGTAAGGTACATGTCACAGACAAATCTTACAGGAAGCTTGTCTCACTCTGCATTGTGCTATTACATTATCTGTAGGTGTCTGTTAGTAACACATTATATCTGAAATCACATATAGCCTGATTCAGCTTCAAAAATCGCTTTACCTGATTCATATCCCATGTGAATGGCACTATCTATATGGTTCTCCTGTTACACATCTGTGCTTTTACAGGAATGTGCAAGTAGCTTCACATTATGCATTCTATAGATTTGTAAAAATGCAAATCTATCAGACAAACTACCACAATCATTTGTATAGTGTGGATCCCACAACCCTTGTCTGATTTTTGAGAAAATTCTGAGCAGAGTATTTTTGTAGGCAGAGGTTTTAGATGCTATACTATGTAGAGAGCATGTGTACTCAAAGCAGAAAAATAAATGTTACTGTTTTTATAATGATACAGAATATTTTTGGGATTTTTTTGACTTGAGCATTCCGTGAGACAGATTACTGAGTGCTGGCTATTTACATGTGAATATACATACATAGGTTATCTACTGAATGTTGATATTGTCATAGGATTCTCATTGAGAGTATAGGGAAGTTTAATCTTATTGGTAATATTAAGTTTTCTTAGAATTGTAGCAGAGCAGGTGTAAAGACCTCTCAAAGTGCAATTCCTATCTAATCAAGACCTTTATTAATTGACCTAATAATATCTGTGATGCTTTCCTTTAATGCATAATAAGGCATTAATTTAAAACACTGGGTGGTAAAACAGTAAAGCATGAGGGCATGCTAATTTCTGAGTTCGGAGTTTGTTAGATTTTAGTAGGTTGGGAGATGGATATAAACCATTTGTGAGATTGAGCTGTTTGAAATTATATGCTGTTTATGAGATCACTGGGGTCCAAACAATGTTCATACACTAGGAAGATTCTTGCAAGTAAGTGAACGTTTAATGAAAGAAAGGTACCGCAAAATTTTGCAGAAAATAACATCATATTTATTTGTAAGTAAGTATGCATGTGAGATTGTATCTGTTATACAAAGCAATGTCAGAGGAGCAGTCAGGATGGTATCTTTTGAATGTCTCTTGATTATCTTGTCATGATAGATAAAGAGGTTTTAAATATGAAAAGGATAGAAAACTATTACCAAGCATTTACTTTGTAAGCATGCTTGTTTGATTATAGTAACAATGAATGTTAGTTTTCCCTCTTAATTTCTACTCAGCTAAATCTGTGATTAAAAAAACAAATACAAATTAGGTCAGAAACAAACCTAGCAAAAGTGACATGCGTTAAATGGGCTTTACCTTATCTCCAACCATGCCTGTGATCAGCAGGGGGCCTATGTGCGCAGCCGTACTTTTTTCCCCAGAATTTCTTCACTTCTAGGGAATACTCTGAATCCAGTTCCCCTTTCACATTCTTCTGAAACCACCAGCCCCTCTCAAGGCTTTCTCTGACAGTGATGTTGCCCTGAAGTACCTCTTTTGAGCTGCAGGGGCAAATCTTGTTGTAGAGATTTGTAGTGACATTAAATGTGGAAACACTAAAATTGGTGTGAATGGAGAACAAGGAGGAATGTCTAGACATGGAAGCAAGAGAAGGAAGGGAAGAAAGGCTTCCAGAGAGCTGGGTGCTGGTGACACTAGATTACCCACATTATCAAGATCACAGTATATCAGCATGCAACTTCTCAGGACACCCACTCTGGGAAAGCACAGAAGAGCCTAAGGCAAGAGACAGCCCACACCCAGACTAGATCAGACTCAAGCCATTAAGAAATAATGGCAAAAAGTAGAGAACAGAGTTGGAGACCTAACATACCCAAATCAGAAGACTAAAATAAATTCACAGAAGTCGAAGAGAACAGATGCATTGTTAGATCAAAAATCAGCACACGGTCTCCTACTAAGAAAAAACAAGAGGTAATGAGGACTAGATAGCCAGACCCTCTTGCCCTCCTATGTCATTACAAGAAATTCTGGCCAAACCATTAAGTACATATGTCTTAATGCCTGAATGCTGGACAATCTGCCTGGATGTAAGCATTTCAGTGCATACAAGGGCTTGGCTGTGTGAGTAAAACTGGTTTCATTTTTAAATAAAATTGTTTTCTCCTCCCACAACTGATTGCACTGACCATTGCTATATGGTTGCATTAATGTTGCAACATGTTTTCCTACACTGTGAAAGTGATTTTTGTCTCTTGTAATGCTTGTCGATATCACTGCTTGAAGGTTGGTAGGGTAGAAACCAGGGGGCTGGCAGGTGCTGCATGCCTGCGTGGATGGTTGTCTTTCCTCCTTCACCCCTCCTTCACCTTCTTGGGGTGGATTCCACAAGACAACTGTGCAACATGCAGGTCATGGTGAGCAGAAGCTGAATCACTGGGAATGATGTTAAAGGAGAAAGCCAAGGAATTAACACTTGCATATATCGACCGGGTAGGAAAAGTATGTAGATAAAAACCAGAATGAAGCAATATGATGAGTAATGAAATCTGAATGTTTTGAGGGAGAATGTGGGCTATAGATTTTGGGAAAAGTTTAGAAAATACTCATATTCTGGGATTCCTTCAGCCAAATAGGTATAACATGGATCCTTACCTTAAGCTGGTGGTAGAGGAAAAAACAAATTTGTTTCTCACATGGAAATAGGTTGGTCTTCCTGACCCCATATCTATAAGACCCTATTGTTCATTAAGAAATTATAAACTGCTGCTGCAGTGCATCAACTTGGGAGAGTACAGAGCATGTGTCATTAAAAGATAATATATGAAATGGGGTCTTAAAAAGGCAAGCATTTTATGTCAATAACATCTATATCCTTCCATCACATATATCTACAACAAAGAGCTCCTAAAACATCCTAGAAGTCAATGATTAGCGATACAGCATGAAGTCTTCTCTCTTCAGTTTATTTATGTTTCACCTTTTTACCTTCATAAGCTTAATGGAAAGACACTTATGCAAACTTTTACAAATAGCCTTTCTTATTTTAAGTGTAAGCTACTCATAGCTAGTTTAAATCATTGTCAGGGCTATGTTGGGTGGCTACTTTTAAAACCCACGTAGGCTTTCCAAAATATTTAAAATCACTACATTTTGTAAAGCTGAGATTCTCTTCTCTATAAGCACCTGAGAATACTTATGTTAAAAAAATATTCTTCCACTCCAAGAAAAATGCATATGCACAAATTTAACTTTAAACACTTAAAGTAACTTATATTTATAATGAAGGCTGTGCTGAAGTGTTTGGTTGGGTCTGACACACAGCTTGTCGTCAAGCCAGGTGCTACATGTATTGCAGTGATAACTATAAGAGTGAAGGTGTGTTAGAATTTGTACTAAACAACAGTCCTTGAGCACGAGGACTAACAACCTGATTTTCCGCAGTTTTGTAGGTTGTAAATGTGCAGCAATGCTAGACTGGGAATGAGCATCAATGCCAGATCGTTGTCTTCCTTGCTACATGTGCTGTTTTTACTACATACTTCTGCTAAAACATCTCATGGTTTAATTTTCTTCCCACCGTATGTTCCCAGAGCAAGAACTGGCAAGTAAATTGAGTTTCCTTATTGTAAGCAATACAATCATCACTACCCTGTGAATGGTATTTTCCTGTATCTCTCTAGATGCTGCTCTGCATATGGAGAGGAGGTAAAGGGCACACCATAAATTATTTCTGCACAAGCAAGGAAAAGCAAATGGTAATTCACACTAAATAGAATTGTTGTGTCCTCTGTCCTCTGTGCATATATATGTGGGACCAAAAAGGTGTCATAGGTATACAGACAGACAACATAACTGCAGAAAGCCTAGTTAATTTAGAGATGTTATTAAAACTAGGCTGAAAACAGTTCAGGGGAAGCTACTGAGGAGTTCTTACAGTCAAGTCTTTTATATCAAGGAACCTAACTTTTAATAGTGGTACTCTGATTGAGGAGAACATTATTGGTAGGAAGAGAACGTAAGCCTATCACTAGAGTAAGTTATGTCCTCCAAGCCCTTTAAGTTTGACTCATAATAAATGTTTTCCTGAATATAGATGAAAATAAGCATGAGCTTTAGTGCTTTCTTAACCCAAGGCCTAAAGTGGAAAACGCTTGTTCACATTGCCAGCAAAACTTTGCTGAGAACATACACGTGATTGGGATCTTCAGATTTATTTTACTATGTCATGTTTTATAAGAAGCAATACTCTGTTTTCATAATAAGAAGTTTTAGAATTACTGGGGCGTTTATGGCCTGGACCTCTGCTAAAAACATCATCATGAAGAAATACACAGAGAAATGATGGTGGGTAGAGCTGTATGGCTATAAAGGTTGATTAAGGATAGCTATTGGTGATTCTTGTATCAACTTTATTTATCACTTTTTATCATACATTAAAGTTTCATTCATATAGATGTTTATGAGAAAATGAATGTTTACAAGGAACAAACTGAGATTGATCAGTGGCATTCAATAATAACTTTCAAACATCAGTGTTGTCTTGACTCGAAATAGATAAAACTGAAGCTTATTTATTGAACAACCCCTGTGAAACTCTTTGCCTCTTGGCTCATCTGACTTAAAGCTTTGAACTTTAATTAAACTTCTGTACTTTTACAATCCAGGAACAGTCTGCCAGAAAGACAAGAAAAATTGTCCACAAAATATATGAAATCTCGGGAAAATTCACTCACCTAGAATGTTTAAAAGACTCTTCAGGCTCAATGAATTAATATTTTCTAATTTCTTTTTTTCCTTTCACAATTCTACTTATGGAATGAACGTTACTGCATCTGGTGTGCTGCACTGTAGAGAAGGACGTGATCCTGAAGTTTAATCTGTTTTATCAGACTAAGGAACTTCATCTTCATTTGAAATCTACTTCCATACAGCTGTATCTGAGGATTTGGAAGTGTTGCCAGGGTCATGTTTTTGCATTAGGAAAAATGATGGAGACTGTCAGTAAAGAGGTATTATAGCTTCTCAAATTGCTTGCACTAAGAAGTTGAATGCTGAATATTGAGAGTTTTAACAGCAAGTAGACAGCTGCATGAAAGGCAATAATTTTTTTCACTAATTTCATGGTAGTCTTTTTAGTAGAATTAAATATCCTTAATTAAATATGGCCTATATATAGGAAATATTAATGCTATACATTAGAATAATAATGGGAATTCTTGAAGCTTACCTGATTTGTGTTTGTCTGTGTCTATGGTGTGAGATACCTCTGTGTTTCACAGATGTGACAGAATAGAAGATTTCTCAGAATAAGCTTCATCTTCCTCCATAAATCACTGTGATCTAAAGATTTATATCATGGCTTGTTACATGCATTTATAATCTTCTACCCTATAAGTAGCATCAGTGATATTTTAGAATAATTGCTGAAAAAGAAATTCTTAGCCCTTGGCATGTGCTCCAGTAATGCCCATTCCTCTTGTAGTGATTGTTGAGTAGAAATCTGTCATATCTCTCTATCCAGAATAACCTCTCAGAAGTTGTGCAGAGGCATGAAAGTGCAAAGACAGTGAGCTCTGAAGGAGGTTCTTAGCACTTAAACAGTTTAAGTCTTTAAAAATCACATGGTCCTCACCCATTCAAATGTACCGATCTTTTGCCCTTTCAAACGGTGTGGTCGCTCATTTGCTCTAGGAAGTTGCACTTCATGGAAGTTTTCTTATGAAATAAGAGAGAACTGGACAAGCCTCCAATTTGAAAAAGAAAGTACAGGTAGACAAAAAGAAGATGAAAACTCTAAGGATGCCTTAGAGAGTGTCTTAGGCACATGTAGGCACATATATTTCTACAGTGGAAAGATCCAGGACTCTTCACATGAAAACTCTGTTCTTGGCATTACCACTTAATTAGTCATTGAGTATCCCTTTCATCTGCAGCTTTGAAATGTTGCAGGTATTTGATACCTGATCATCCTAGAGTCAAAAGGATTTCAGTGTGGAAAAAGGTGATGATACATCCATGGCTAAGAACCTGAGAACTCTTGATGTTTGCAGAACTTGGGAATCTACGACAATGATTTTTCACAGAGGCCAAAGAAACTTTGCAGAATAAATTTCTTTATCCAGTATAGCGTTTTCCAGGTTTCTTCATTAGGAGAATCTGCCTACTCTTCTCTGTATGCCTGCTCTGAATACTCTTGTCTGTGCTCTGCACAACAGTGCTAGACCAGTACTTCACAGTCTGGCTAGATTACTTCAGGCAAAGAAGACATTATCCTTGAGCAGCAAATTAAGGGAGAGGCATAATGAATCTCCTCTCCTATGTAGTGGAGGATAAAATGGGAGGTAGTTATGAAGATTTAATTCCCTTTTATATGTAAAGAGCTTTGAGCTCTTCAGCAGGGAGCCCCACAGCTATGTGATTTTCTATACTAATGGTAACTGAATAGAAAAAAAAAAAAATTGTGTGGACCTAAAGGCTGTCTCCTGTGCTTTATTCCCTGAGAGATTAGGCTGTAGCAATGGTTGGATAACTAGGCAGCTTCACACTCAGAATAAGTGGCAAAAAGACTCCTACAGCTCTGTTTGTAGGATTGTGAATTTTATTCAAGGGAGTGGGAAAAAGGAAAGAGGAGGGGTATGTGCTATATGAGATGCTATATGATGAGATGGTATATGATTTTTCTGAGTCTGGGGTAAATACAGAATACATGAACTAGCAGCTTAGCCTCAGGGCTTTAGTTAACTCCACTTCCTTTGATTTCACTCCAGCTGTGGGTGAGTGGTCATTGGCATTCCCTGGAAAGAGGCCCCTCCTGGGGCCTGGAGAGTGTGAACTGTGTCTGCGTGAGACTACTGGAGGCAGAAATCAGGGGACCTTTTTATATCAGGATCCCTAACCAGCCAGGCCTGGTCAAAGTCTGAAAGACTTAATTGCATAAAGAAGAAAAGACAGCAGAAAACATACCCTCCAAAGCAGCTGAGGTTATTGAGACACAAGTTTCTCTGTCCTTCTTCATGCAGAGTGTTTTCCTCTGACAGCAGGGTATTGATTACTCATCACTTTCTTCCTCTGTCAAGAAGTGGTTGCTTTCACAGTCGTGGGAGCCAGTGCCAAAGATCCCTGTGCCTCGTTGTGCCCAAAATGGCCACAAAGTGGGCTTTGATAACCACCATCGTTACCATGACGGTAGCCAAGTGACTACTTTATTGTGTTTTGCAGAGATAGATATCGCAATTTGCTGTTTCCTGATGCTAAATTGCATTATAGGGCAGTCAACTGGAAATCACTCCTCAGGTTTGCTAGGATGCCTACAAACACAGGAGAGGCAGCTGGTCTGTTATGCTTGTTTATTACTTGTATCTCAAATATCTCACCATTACCGTTTGCTCTTTCCATTTTTTTGCAGGATCCACCCAAGTTTTTCATTTTAAACTGTGGGCTGTACATCACATATAAGACCTTTTTATTTATGTATTTTTATCATGCCTGTTGTGGGGGAACCCACTCGTCTTAACTGAAAAAGACATAACTGAATTCTGAAGTCTTGTGAATACTATTGAGATACATATAAAGGTTTCTTTGCATTATTTCTATGAGCTGTTTTTGTAAGTGAGCTGTTGGTGTTCATCAAATAAGAATTTTAATCTCTGTGAGGTACTTTACCTAGTACTTCATTTCACACTATGACAAATGTGAGAGATTGAGATGTGTTACACAGCAAAAAATTACTTTTCATCCCCTGTGTATTTCCATATATCTTTAAGTAATATGTACTACTCATATGTAAAGATATATCCAAATATTATCACTGTCTCCAAAAGCTGCTGCTTTTTCTGTATTATTCATTCAGAAATGCAACATTCTGGCTAGAAGTGCTTTTATTGAAGAAATTCACTCATTGCTTTTTTTCAAAACTCATTGATTTTTTTAACAAATGGCAGGGTGATACTACTTTGCAGACAGCTCGAGGCTGTTGGTTCAAATCCAAAGCCTACTTCCTTTCTCTTTGTAGCTGATTCATTCATAGATCATCCTGAGCTGAACTGGAATATTTTTTCTCTGTAATCCTTAACCTGCTTTTGCATAAGTTGTTTTTTTTTTTTTTAAACATACTGTTGCTTAGTTTTATTACTAGAAGGAAACAAGTAAAGGAGATTCAAACATGATGATTACTCCTGAGAAAATCATTAATCTAGTTGAGATACCAAATTCAAAGGGGTACATTAAGTAGGTAAAAATAGGCTGTTGGAATAAGTTCGGGGCTAAAATAACCAACATTTTCTTCAATAAAAGATCTTTCTAGGTCAGCATTGTTCATTCATTAAATGACCTTTATGGGAACAACTAACTGTCACCTTTTAAGCTCATGAATGAATATATTTGACTTATGATTTAATTATCAAGTCTTCTATAAGCAATGAATTCGGCATGCACATAGACATACACTCTTTCATATGCAGTGAAAAATACATGCAAAACAAAGCAGAGCTTTTAGCAGAAATACAAGCTGTGTAAAGGGAGCAGATCAGTCTTGGTGAACACACTGCCCTCAAATGATGAGTTCCTATCTAGGATTATGCAGGATGGAAACGTCTTTTTTTGCCAGAGTTTCTGCATTATTGTTTGCCACTTCCTTTAAAGTCATTGCTAAAAAGCGATATAATTGATATAACTTTTCAAGTGTGATGTTGTTTTTATTTAAAGATAGGAATTCAGACACTTTCGGAATGTCGATGTGGTTGCCTCCTTCATGCTCAAATTCAGTCTCTCTGAAACAGCGGCTTCAAAATCTACTTGAGGCTAACCTTACAGGAAGCCTGTGTGCTGCTAATCCATCCTTCTGCCCCCTCAATTGACATTGCCTGTGGCTGAAAAAATCTTAGAAATATAACAGGAAGCTTTGACTAGTAACAAATAATGTTGTTATTTAAAAATAAAAGTTTTAAAAGTCTGATAGGACTCAGATTCAGGTTTCCTAGGTGTGCCTTATCTTAAGCAAGGGAAAAAAACGCATAGTTTTTTCAAGAAAGTCTTCTTATCTTCATTTCCTCCCCATTGCACAGCGGTGTTGGTTCTTCTGACATCTAATCTCAGCTTTTCCCATCTAATGAATCAATTTACCTGCCCCTTTCCAACTTCTAATTCTGTTTTTCTTTTTTTTTTTTTTCCCCAAGCTTCCTAGCGTAAAGTAATCAGAAGCAAGAAGATCTCTGTTAAAAATATGGCCATGTAAAGTGGTTTGAGCTGTGCCTTTTGAGCTTTTTTTATTAGTGTCATCATATGAACTTTGAACTTCTTGTCTCCTTGTCCTCTATCTCCTCTATTCTTCTACATAAGCTTGACTGCTCAGCCTTTGGTGTGGGTTTTTTTTCTACTCTGGTGTGAGAAATTTTTCCATCATTTCCTATATGTTTGAAAATTCTTTCTGTTCCCTGTATGAGACACATGCCATCTCTTAATTCAGATCCTTCTTGAAGGCATGTCTTTCTCCTGAGGGTCAGAAATGCTCAGTCATCGTAAGCAGATCATCACCACTGTGTAAACTAATAAAAACAGAACATAGTAAGAAGAGATGAATTAATAGGAACTTGAGAAGCTTCAGAGTCTATCTCTTAAAAATTTAATTTCTCAGGTTAAAGTTTATTTTCCTTTAAAGAACCTGTGCAATAAACAGGAGGGATTGTAGAATGTTCTTCCTTTCATATTCCTGTGAATAAGTGAGTGTAGATGTCCACACTGATTTTGGAAAAGGCTTTCACTTGCTTATTTCATAATAGACGAATTTTGAGAGGCTGCAGGAATTTAGCTTTGGTTTTTCAGTGCAGGGAAGGAAGTAATGAATCTCATGGCCTCAGAAAGATAATCTCTCAAAAACGCTGCAACATAAAAGTTATAGCAATTGTTTGTCATACAATTCAATTCTGATCATGAATTCTGGTTCAAAGTTGCCCTGTTGGGGCACTGTCCTTACTTGCATGGCTATGTTTGTAGAACATGGGAAGAGCACAGTGCTGCTGAAGTCCTGAGACGAGTTCTTAGATACTCAAGCACTTAGAGTCAAATATTTTGTTTAGTTGCCTTGCTATCAATTTAGGAGATTAATTTTAGGCATCCAACTCAGAAAACCTGGCTCTAAACTGTGCCTAAATTAGGAGGAGAGAAGGAATAAGCTTAGGAAAATCTGATATAAATTTGCAATGTCTTTGCTCCTAAAACTAAGGAGGCAAAAAGACAGTGAAAATTCATTTCATCTATTTCCCTGCCTAAGGCATATTGTTTTATACCCATGTTATTTCTGACAAATGTGTCTGTTTTAAAAGACCCCCCCAAGAAAACAAATTTTTCAATCAATATCCTAATATTTTAAAGTAAAGGCTTACCCTTAGCACTTGGAAATGTTATCTAGTTCCAAATCCAAATCTTTCCCGATTCAGACATCTTACCATTTGCAGTACTGATCACCTTCGACTATCTACGATATGCACTAGAAAGAAGCTATTTCGGTCTGTGTCAAATGTCAAATTATAACTAGTCATGCATGTTATTCTTAATAGAATACATATTCACATCTTTTTGAATTTGAAAGCTATTGTCATTTCCCTGTAGTCTTTTTCTCCTGTAGGATAAGAAACCCCGTTTCTTTTGTTTTCTCCTCCTTTTGTGGTCTTCTGGTCATTTGCCTTGTTCTTCACTAGGCCTCCTTCAGCCCTTCTGCTTCCTTCTGGTAGTGTTCCTTAGGCCTTTCCGAAGGCAGAAGGGAGCAACTGCTTCACAGGTCTAGCTGCCTCTTCTCCTTGCTTGATGAGTCAATGGAAAATGTTTGTAAGAACTGAATGAAACCAACCTGTACTGTATTATTTGTTCTTGTTAACACCTTATTCATGACATTTACTGATAAATTCCAGGATCTGGAAATACCGCTTCATGCTGATACAATGTAAGAAAAGTTGTACTGTATGTGATTTCATATAATAACTTTCAGTAATGTTAGCAATTTTTGTCAAGTGAATTACAACAAATTCAGTGTTATGTAGGAGGTTTACAGGTTTAAGCAGCTTCATAAGTCAGCATCTGATCAATAGCAGTAACTAATGGCCCCTAATTTTCCACTGCATTTTTTTTCTCATTATTTTATTGGGCAGGACATCTGGAACATTGTCTTTATCATATAGTGGGTCTTAGATTAAAAACAATTATTTTTGAGTTTGAGCTGAACTGAATTAAATATTTTTCTATTAAAGGATATTGGGAAAAAAAAAGAAAATAAATGCAACTGCTTTTGTTTGAGAATACCAGAGGAGGATATTTGAATTTGCAGAGTGCCATTGAATGTCGTGAAAAACTCACTGGAGAACCAATGCGTAGAATTGTCCCATGATCTTGATTCAATCCCATACAAGTCATTGATAATGTGATGGGTTTTTATTTAAGTAGTCATGTGTATGGTGTAGCCATTATAATTGGAAGTTTTCAAAATGACTTTCAGGAGAGGGCATATGTGCCACAATATTTTGAGAGATTTCAGATCTTATAGAAAGGATTTTCCCTGATTGTCAAGCAGAAAGAACATCATTTGTTTGGTCCTTGCTAGCTGCTCTCCTCTACTCTTCTGACCATCATTCTGCTCTAAGTTACCTTTGAATCTTGGGTTTTATCAGCTAAAAAGTATGAGGTACATGAAAATTCTCTGGATTTCACTAAGTGGAGTTGTGAAAAGGTGTAGAAAGAGAAGAGTATACTGGTTTTGGCTGGGAAAGGAAATGTGCGCTGGAATGAACTTGTGTTTAAAATAAGATTGACCAAAAATCCAAAAAGAATAAGAAAGGATTTGAATCAAATAGATAACATCCACTGGGCACTGGATTGGTTAATACTGCATTGGGAGGATATAAGTAAGGAGCTGCATTATTTTAAAACTGGAAGAGAATTATATTTCCAAAAGGTTTCCTTGCAGTTCTTACACATTTTAATATAACTTGCCCTGAGAGGCATATTGCTACTCCTTAAAATATATAGTTCAATAAAATATAGAAATATATAATGAAACTACTAATTTTGTAGGAGTTTGTGTAAGTTCGCAACAGAAATACCTCTTATTCTAAAAGAAGAATATGCAGGTATCTAAAATGTGAAGTAACAGAGATAAAATACAAACCATTCTTTATCTTCAATATTAACCAGCCCTGAAATAAGATTCTTAAAGAAAATTGATTGTCTATTTCTTTTTTTTTTTCCACTGTTGTGGTGCAACAAAAGGGCTGAAATGGCACTAAAGTGGCACTTTTAGGATATTTCCCTCCCATTTTTAAGGAGTTGGAGGAACAAGTATTTCTGATTATCAGTTAAAATTTACAGAAACTTTTCTTGGTTACATGCAAGTTTGTGGCACTGTGGAAATTCACCATCACTGGCTAGTGCTCTGGGACTTTCTGATAATTTTGGCAAAGAACAATTGCTAGACTGCTTTTTTATTTCACTCTCACTTTTTATACATTCTTTATATCTGTGTTCACATCTGGCAATTGCTACCCTTTAAAAACGCACTTCTCAGGAGCTCCAAAGCATTCCTATCCCACTATTTATGGATAGAAAGAGGTCCCCCAAAATATCTTTCTGCTATAAAATCGTACTTATTTGGAAAATGTTTAGAATTATGGCACTAAATGAGCTCAATTTAGAATTACTGTACTAAATGAGCTCAATTAAAGCTTCACATAAATGTCCCTCTGTATTTTTATGCCTCACTGTTGTTTTTATCTCTGTGTGTACTGTTTGTCATATAATCTGGCCACATGGTAAAAAAATATTCCTTTAATTACATTTGTTATCCTTTTTGTGCTGAAGTTCATACAAACTAGTTATATTGGTCCCACTGGACTTAAAATTTACAGCACCATAACTGATAGTATCATTATTGATTATCTCTCTTTTTCCTAACAACTGGTATTTCTCATTCTTGATGGTAGTTTTAAAAAAAATTCATTCAAAGCTTAAAAAAAGCCAATCTACTCAACTGAGAATAAATCTTATTGGCATAAGAAGGTTTAAAGACTTAGACCAATTTTTAAAAAAATATCAGGTATTTACCTGTCCCCTTTTTTCATCTGCCACTCCTTCTAAATATATGTTGATAAAAAATAGTTTCATAAATTAGTTTATACCTCTTGTCAAAAAGGTAAACATTCAATTATGATCCAGGAAAATACCCAATGATCTTAATGTATTTCATAGAAAGAGTCAGCATCATTCCCTCTGATAGATGATAGTTAATGAAGATCCATTCACGTACATTATACCTTCTTTTACTGCTCCCTGTTCCTAGGTAAGACTTGACAGGTGGTTTTCATTTTCTGGACCACTGGGAGGGAGACATGAGATTACAGTCAGGGAATACAAATGTCACCAAGATATTTATTTTAGTATGATTGTTTTGGTTGGTTTTCTTGCAAATGTGTAGGGATATTTTACAGGCTTGGAACAAATAGGGGCAAGGAATTTAGGCTGTTCGTAGGGTCATGTTGTCTGATTAGTAGGACAAGAATGAGTTTTTGAAAGAATAATTTTCCTGTGCACCTTTCCTGTCTTGCAATTTTTGCTGTAAAAATATTTTTTTAAGAACAAGTATCACGTTGGAGTAGTTTTTGATACACTAGCAAGAGTCGCGCAAGTTGGAGACCTTTGTTTTAATAGACATATCTCTGAAAAGGAGGTTTAAGAACTTTAAAAATGGTACCTAAGTAGTACAACAGTTGCAGAAATGCTAACACCAAGTTAAAAGGAATGCTGTTCTCTTTCCCATCCATGACAGTGTCATCATTTTTGCCTGGATGTCCTTCAATGTCTTACAGTGCTGGAATGAAAAACTGGATAGTTCTACCTGTTTTGCTCTCACTGCTGTAATAGTGGATTGTCTTGCAGTTGTGGGTGGATTTTAACTAAAACGGGCATGACAGCAAGGAAGTATTTCCCACTCAGCTGATAGAAAATTGAGATATGGCATAGATCAAGTGGCAGTCTCACAAAATGTAAATATTGGGGGAAGAGGGACAGTTTTAAGTGAGAGGCTCCTAAAATGAAATCTCTTGATTTCTGATGTATTTCACTATTCACTAAACCATCTTTCTTCCCTCAGTATATCCCTACTCTTAAGTCAGAACTCAAGAATTATAGATTTTATCCAGTTTTATATTACTTACAGAAATCTAGGTTCAAAATTACTTGATAAGCAAACATTTCTGAAGCAGCCTTATCTGTACGTGTGGTAAACTACATAGCTTCTCGCCAAAGTAAAATGAATCCGGAGAGAAACACTACTCATAGAAAGCAGCAGAGTACTAAAATGGAAGAATGACAGCAACATTCATATAAGGTTTGAATTCATCAGTCTCATCCCTTGATTCGTGCTTACCCACTGCATATAGTCATTTGAGTATCCCAGCCTCGGATAACCTTGGAAACTCTTTGTCAGTCCTAGCCTTGCAGGAGAGGGAGGCAGCACTCCTGGAGTCAGTCAGGTGGAGGGCCTTGCTAAGTACTGTCATGAGAAAATGCAGTGGAAGTTCATTCACAATGTTGCAGACTTCTGTGTAGAGAAATAGGTTGGGAATGTAAAAGATTATTTAGAGAATGTAAAATCAGCTTTTCTGAGGAGTTCCTTAAAACATAGATCTTTTAGCTGACTCCTAGCGGACAGAGGCTTATGCAATGGTGACCCCCTAAAGTTAATAGATAGTTGCATTGGGATCAAGACATCACCCTTCACAGATGGCTGCAACATCTCTACAAGGAAATGATGTTCAAAGTGATTATAGAATCATTTAGAATCATAGAATCATTTAAGTTGGAAAAGACCCTTAAGATCATCGAGTCCAACCATTAACCTAACACTGCCAAGTCCACTACTAAACCATGTCCCTAAGCACCACATCTACATGTCTTTTAAATACCTCCAGGGATGGTGACTCAACCACTTCCCTGGGCAGCCTCTTCCAAGGCTTGACAACCCTTTTGGTGAAGAAATTTTTCCTAATATCCAATCTAAACCTCCCCTGGCACAACTTGAGGCTGTTTTGTCTTGTCCTGTCACTTGTTACTTGGGAAAAGAGACCGACACCCACTTTGCTACAACCTCCTTTCAGGTAGTTGTAGAGAGTGATAAGGTCTCCCCTCAACCTCCTCTTCTCCAGACTAAAGAGTCCCAGTTCCTCAGCTGGGCCTCATAAGACTTGTGCTCCAGACCCTTCACCAGCTTTGTTGCCCTTCTCTGGACACTCTCCAGTACCTCAATGTCCTTCTTGTAGTGAGGGGCCCAAAACTGAACACACCATTATGTCTATTGATTAGTTTGGCTAAAGAGACAAGGAAAGCCCTTTTCTCACTCACCTACCTTCAATACTATTGATGGCAAAATAATCCTCCCGTGCTTCCATTTTTATCTGACAGCATCCGTTCAAGCCGGTATGGCCATGCTGAGCTCAGCTTCAAAGTAAAAATTTCTTGCTGCTTCCTTGTATGTTGGCTTTGGTTATGGGACAGCTCTGCCAGCGCGATGCTTGTGAGCAGCACAGTGACACTATCAGCCGGACAAGGGGTTGGGTCAAGACTTAGAGTTTGGCTATGAAATACAGACAAAGAGTACATGATGAAGGGAAAAAAAACACACCAAGAAATAAGTCAACAACCTCTTCAAGCAAGTCTTATAAAATACTTATATGTTTGTTTTTGTTACTTGGGCTACTCATGACCTCTGATTGCTTCATCTTTTTCATACAGAATAGCAGCCAGTGTAAGTCTTTTGCTTAAGTCTCTTTAGAAGTAACATCCCTCCTTGTACCATTCATAATGAAGTTCAGAGAGGCCTTAAACCTGCAAAGGATGGTGTTTCCTAGGAAATATTTTTTTGCACAGTGAAACTTATTTCAGTATAAGAAGCTAGCATTCCTATATAGATTAATATAGCTAGAATAATGTCTAGCATTATTTTGGCAAAAGAAAGAAAAATCTGCATTTTCACAAATGAATGAAAGTGACACACTGGGACATAAATAAATGAAGAAGTTTTCAAAGGTCTGAAAAACAAATGTTTTCAGGAGGGGTTTGTTTTCCTTTTAGGGAAAAAATGTTTGCATAATGAAAAATAAGTTCATTGAAACCAAACATTTGTTTGGGAAATTTTGATTTGAACAATTGTTTTCAGTGTAAAACATGGCTGTTCTGATAATTTTAGAGCTGTTTCCAAATCATTATTCCATTAACGTCTGTTTTCACTTTGGAACAGATGGTAAAAAAATCTAGAAATCGAAACAAAACACTTCAGAATGACCAGTAGTAAATATTTGTATTACCCTGAGTCATTTCCCACTTGGAATTTTGGTTCATGGTAATTTTTGATATTCCAGCTTTTTGTCACCTTCCATAGTAGGGAAAAATAGAGTTTAAGCTCAGTGACCTCAGGAAAAATATGTCTCTTTCAATGCTTTCAATAGATCTGTCTTTATATATTTAAAAAGGACTTATTTGAAAATATAAGTTTTGGAAAGCCTCAGTGGGTTTGTTGCTGTGTATTGTAAAATTATTTCTTGCAGATAAAGCCGTAGAGGCTTTGTATCTTTGAAAATCACATTCAATTTTGAGTGTCCAAAAAATGAATTGAAGTCTTGGCAGTCAGATTTGAAAATTGCACGCATACTGGTTAAATGGGAAACCTTTCCTGCGTCAAAAAAGCCAAGACGATATAAAAGAATAAAGTGCAGTAGATATTTAGTGAAACCTTACTGTATTCCACCCATACATGTTCACTATTCATGAGTTTGTCATAGACTAAGGGGAAAAAAAAAGCCTTTGTCAAAAATATCACCAGCATTTAAGACCATAATCAACTTTTGACTATGCTCAGGCAGGACAGAAGCGCTACCTGATTATTTATGACTTTATCCTGTATCAGAGTTCCACCAATAACACAGGAAAAATGGTAGAGGGACTCAAGAACTCATCTGCAATATCAGAGAAAGGTCCTGGTACCATTATATAAATTTTTTAAATTGGCCTGGTTCTGTTTGTCATGCTACCTGTTGCCCCAGGTGTTTTGTTTAAATATTAATCTATTATTAAATATTAATCCAGAGCAGAATTGCAAACTGAAACACACATTTGATCAATGACTCTGCAAATACTGCCACTTAATCACATTTGAGCGTGTGTTCAGCATTTAACAGTTCTACTGTCAGCTTCATCTCCGTTCTCACCCGCTTTCTTTCCCCTGTGTTTTCTAAAGAAATGGTTTTGTGAAATTACTTGGTGACAGTCTCCTTTTTTAAAGGTCCTGCCTGGCCTTGATGTACAATCTTGGTTATTTTGACTTACTGTCACCAGATCTTGGACAAGATTTCAGTCACTGTTTATCAGTGGCATAACTCTGTAATGTCAGATCTGAATTAATCCCTTTAATGAAATATTCTCCTGCTTTATAGGAGCAGTTAAATGGCTGTCCTTGTAGACTGAAGGCTATGTGTCTTTCTAACCCCAAGAATGCCAGAATAACTCCATTTCCTGAAAGACAGGGAGAAATGTTTTTCCACAGAGATGACCAAGAATGACTGACCTGCGAGTAAGTAGAGAAGAAATGGCTTCAGGAATTTCAAGAGGCTAAGGGGATCTAGTTCAGAAAGAAAAAGTCTTGCTAAGGAAAATCAGCATTTGTTGGAGCTCTTCTTTTCTGAGCTATAGCGAGTAGCAGATAGAAAGACTACTGAGCGACATGCAAGATTAGGCAGCTGGCTGAAAAAAAGGCTGCATGAGCAAACCAGAGCAGGTGTTTCTCTGCTGGCACAAGGTTGGATAGAAATAAGTCGCCTCTCTCCTGCTGAGAGGCAGCAGTGAGGATGCATGGAAAATAAAGCTAGTAAAGAGCTCTGAAGTTTGCTAGGCCTACACCTGGCAAAAGAAGCCAATGCAGTTATTTGGTTGGGCCATCTGCTCTTGGACAAATAAAAAGAGTTCATCAGAAGCCAGCACTGGAAAATTGTTTGGCAAATGCCATCTCAAGTAAGATTCTGGCTCCCCTAAGTTTGCTAAAAGCAAAGATTCTTAGGGAAAATTAGGTCATACACCTTTCCAGGGTAGAAATCCAGTGTTTGTTTTGTCTTGAAAGTATCTAGACTGCTATAGACTGTGAATATGAATGTTAAAAAAAATGTTTAAATGGCAGCAACTATTACTTGACCATTCTGCCAAATAGTAGGTAGGTTTGGCAAGTAAACAAAATGTGATTAATTAATATAATTTCTTGACATGAATATTAAATGGACATGAACATGCTAATCTTATTAGTAGACTGGCAAAAGATCTCTTTGTAATACAGGGTTACCTAAAATGAAAAAAGAAGGCCAAGACTGCAGTTAGGAGAATGCATGGGGCACTAGAGAGTAAGGAAAACTTACTGAAATTTGCAATGTCTCCTATTCAGAAATGCAAATGTTTGATTTGTTAATATATGTTAGGGATAACTGGAAAAACTACAGTTATTGAAACCCATGTGTTGGAAAAGATCAGTAACAGTTTCTGGTATTAATGTAGCTCACAATTAATTTCTTGATGTATTCTCTGCTTGAGAGAGGTTCCTTTACTACCCACAGAGCAATGGGGAGGAACCTCTGTAGGGCACTACTTGCCTACCCAAAAGTGAAAAATGAAAGAGTAAGAGCAGAGGAGGGCTTTCATACCACCATTCCCTGTTTTCCTTTCAAATGACCAGGCAGTGTAGTTGCACCATGTAGGGGAAAGTAACCTGTGAGAAGCTTTTCTTTGGAGACAGTGGGTTCCTCTGTTGCAGCTTACCACCGTGCCTGTCCTCCATAGGTATTAACAGCTCCCCCACCACCTTAAAAGGTTAGGAAAGAGAAGCTGTGATGAGAATTACCTAATACGACCATATCTGAGCAGTGTGTTATTCCTGCTTCTGAAAATGGGGTATATGGTAAAGTGGCTGACATGCCTGCTGGTCACAAAGTTTAATGGGGGCATTAGGGGTCCGAGGAGTTTTGGAGTGAATGTGGAAGGAGGGAAGGAGTGGACACCTATGTCATTGCTTTAGCTTCATAATAGAGCTTCTTGAACTGATTTTTATGTTTTGTTTTGAAAGTGTTCAGGTTCTTCAATTTTCTCCCAATGGATTTAGTGCTTTTTATTCCTAGTTTTCTTGTTTGAAATCTTTTTTCACTCAATCTGCCTCATATGTTTCTCAGTCACAAACTTCTCCTATGAAAAGAATAAAAGCTTTTTACACTGTATCACCTCATGTTGCAAGAAGCACAGAGGTAATCAAGTCCCACTATTTCCTTCTTCTTGCCCTGCCTCCTACCAAGACCTCCCAATGCAGCAGGAGTGAATCTCTGATCATTCCACCCCTATGGTCAAATCAATAACAAATGGTTCACTAAAGGTGTATTTGCTGTTTGAATCATCTCTACCTCTGCAATGAGTCATGTCCTCTCATCTCAGGGGCAAGGAGGCAAATGCATGGTTTTCTCTTTTCTAAAGGGACACATTTATTTTGCAGCTTGCTAATTGTGATGATCTTAATGATAAAGTTGTGTGTTGTCTGCTTTTACTGTATCAATAATGTCCCCTTTGAAAAATGTAAAACGTCAAGAGGCTGTCACATTGAGAGAGACTAGCATTCTTTCCCTAGCATGAGTAAGGGGTGTATAGGGTATCATCTTTCTCCAGTGGTTTTATAAGCATCACTCATCAAATCTGCAAATTCAGATCTGATACTCCCAGGGTGGATTGCGCAATACATTGCAGCACAGGCGTCTTGCTCAGAATAGTGCAGAAGGTACTGTTGTTAGTCTTGTAGGTACAAGGTACTTGTGGTTTCTTATTTCACTGTCAGCAATCCTCATAAGTTGGAAGAAATCTGAAAGTAAATGAAAGGTCTGTTTTTCTCCAGTGGTGTATGAGAAACTAGCCCATGACAGTCTTTGTCCAGGCATTACTTATTGTGTCAGTATTTCTAGAAAACAAAAAGATCATAATGTAGAGAGGTCAAATATGCTGAGAGGGCAGAGTAACTGTGTTTCAAAAGCAGTCTTAAAGAGACATGAGGAACTCACATCAGTATTAATATGTCTCCAAGAATTACTGCATGATGTTCTAATGCATGAGATACGACCCAGCCAGGTAATCTCCTTCCAGTCACTGATTCCTCCTTTTTTTTGTAGCATCTCTGACTCTCACTGCCTATTCTGTGGTTAAAGGTAAACCAGCAACTTTGTTTTGTAGTGCTATATATATGATAGCTTAAAACAGTATGGAAGATAGAAGTTCTAATTCTCAGTTTTACACTGAGGAGTGGATGAACACTAGGAAAAAAAGATAAAGAGGATTGAAAAAAGGAAAAAGAAATTACAGAGAATTCATATGTTAAAATTTCCAGGCTATCTTGTAAGTATCATCTAAAGCACAATTTCTGTTGGTAAACAGATATAGGAGAGAAAAAAAACCGCAGGAATTTAAGATGTGAATGATGAATATATTTAACATCTATGTAAATGTTTTTGCATGAAGAATCTGATTAATTAATGTTAATTATAAATATTGATTTCTGGTTTTTTTATTAATTAATTAATTAGCAAGTATATAAAGAATATTTTTATTTTGAGATAAATAGTTACTTAATATTGACATGATAACCTCTCTCTCTACAAACTGAAGTTGTAAAATTAATACATACTACAAAACCATGATTTTCACTAAACTCTTAGTTTATTTCTCCTTTTTATGGAATAGTAGTTAATTAAGCAGTCTTTAAAATGCCCCTATAAGTCTACAAATATTAAAAATTGAATATTTTATACATTTATAGAAATAGTAGTAGGTGATACCTTCCACTGAGTTATAAAAAAAAACCCCAAGCCCTATTTAAACTATTTCTTTGTTTCATAGATGGTATTTCTATAACATCACATCCAATTAGAGAGCTGAATTACAAAGAAACAAACAATAAAACGATAAAAGAACAGTCTAATTGGGTTATAAATTTGCTTAAATGCTGGTTGGCCTCCCCTTGCCCCATCCCCAAAAATGAATTGGAAGGTATGTTTTAAAAAAACCCACACACTTACTTTCATAGTGATATGTATATACAAAGAATCAACAAAGCTGAAACTATTCAGTTCAGCTTCATCTGCTTCTTCACATGGATGTTAATAGATACATTATCTTAATGGCTTACCTAATCAACATAACGTGAATTTCTGATTTTGCCTGATGACAATCCATTCACGTCTTTTGTGAAACAATTATGCTGAGGATGTCAGGGCAACAACATCTTTAATTTGAATTGTGTATATGTGGCTTAAGAACATAAAGCAAAATTGCAGTGCATTATAGTGAAAGCTGTAAAATATAACAATGTTATTAAAGCAGCCTCCTATCTTCAAGTAAACAGCCCCAAAGTATTCCAAAACATATGGGAAATAGTGCCTCTTTACCTTCATTAGAAAACCTACCTCTATTTTTGCATTTGCAATAGGAAGGTCTGGGGAGTTGGGGAGCCTCTTTCTGCCTCTCTTTTGGTGCATGTACTCAGAAAGTCTGAAGTTTTGAGTCAGGAAATATTTTCTGCTGCCTGGATTTCTGTGAGAATGTCATAAATGGAGGTTTTTCTTTAGAATCAAGAAAGCCCGGTGGCTGGTGGCTTTCATCAGTAGATCTGACAGTGTTTTACGCAGGACATTGGGGTTGTTTTTCCCAAAGTGAAGCACAGAGGTCACCAGGGAGGCCAGAGGCAGAAATAAAATTGAATTGAGGCTCCTTGTTCTTTGTACTGCTTTTTGTTCACTTGAAAACTCAGAAACGAGAGGATAAGACCCTGCACTTGGATTTCTACTCACTCTTTCACCTGCATTGATTGACCACAGTAACAGGCTTTACAAACTCCCTGTGTTGTGAGTTGTCACCTGGAATGGCAGATATTTTATGTTGCAGGCGTGGTGAGGCAGCTTTGTGAGAATAGGAATAAAAGGGGTTGGGGAAGAAATATTATCTTCTGTTAGACAAGTGGATATCAATGGAGCAACAAACCAGATGACATGCAGTGACTTCTTCAGGTCTGAAACAAACGGCCAATGATGTGAAGTAAAATCCAGCTTTTCTGCCACTACCCAGATTTGTTGGCTTGCAGAATAGCTCCATGATACAATCCTTAGTGAGTAATTTTAGCTAGATTTAGACTGAATAGTTAGCAAACATAACTACCTTTCCTGCAATCTTCAGTCCCTAGTCACCCTTACCCTCCTGCAATAAGCTGCAGCTCTCCTGGGGGAATCGAGGCAGGGGATGAAGGACAGCCGTCTGCCATGGGCAGGCCTCCCGCGGCAGGGAGCTTACTGCCAGTGGAAGGCATTGCTGTCAGCAGGCACTTGGAATCTCTCTAAGGCCCTGGAGTTTCTCGGGTCTTATTTCATAGTTATCCTTTGCAGAAGGAGACAAATTCACCTGCAGTGCACGATGGACCTGCTAGGTGCCATATTTGCACACACTCTTTGTGAGTTCAGAGAGAAGCTGTAGCGGGGCAAGGAGCAGAAACTGGAGTTTCTGTCTTGCACCTCTGTGTTTATGGCTGCAGGGTGCACATGCATGGCATACTTTAGCATGTGAGATTCTTCTATCTCTAAAATAGCATACGAAAGTGCATTTTTGGATGCCTAAATACAGGCTTCCATCACCATTTTAAATGGCCGTATCTGTCCTGACCTACAGCTGTTTTTCCTAAAGGGCATAGGTCTCTTATAGGTTCTGCATGATGACTGCAAGCCCTATGTGGATATCTTGAAGGCTTTAGGATGTTTTCAATGTCATTCAACATCCATATTTAGACACCGGAATTGTCCTTTGTCTATATTGCTGAGGCACCATTTGCTTATTTTGATTTTATCTTCCCGTACCAACTATAATTATTTTTCAGTAAAGCCAAACAATTCAGTTCAAGCATGTGAACCCGCTTCTGTGAAGCTCATTATAACAGTATTGGACCAAGGGCTCTTAAGCAATCATGCCCCAGCTGGGTACCACCCAGGTAAGAACTAAATGGTTTTGTGGGTGATCGTGCAAGCCTGTCCTGACTGAACTAAAGTAGAGACAGTTTCTGGTTTCACAGACCATGGTTATGAAGTTTGGAGACTAATGAAATTCTGTGTTTCTAAGACAAACTATCTGAGGTCAGTCAATTTCCCTTTATATTGGTTTCTTTGTAGATGCAAGTACTGAAAAAAATTGTGACCAAATTTGATTGTACAGTTTACCTGTGGGTTATTTGACTTATGTAAGTTATTTGCTCTTTCTTAATTGTGATCTGTGGTTGGTTACCTAATTTACATGTCAATAAATTTATTGGCGGCAGAAACGTCTCCAACAGAAGACTGATCATTGGCAAGTTGCCAGTTGCCTGGCACACAGTGGATTCTAAATAATGTATACACCTGACTGTGCATAAGTAGCCTTGTTACATGTAAATCAGCATTGTGGCAGGAGAAACGATCATTGTCCAAATGTTTGTGCAAACAAAAAGGAATCTTCAATGTGGAAATGGAAGATGTAACACTTCTGCAGTGACTGCCTAGCATTGGCTACTTGATGTGTTTTCTGCTGGTCCTGGATAGCTGCTGCCTTTGCATTGTTTGGGCTGCTTATGCATTTTTGGTTATTTATATTTTTTCTTTTTCACTGTCTCTCTTGAATCATTTTATTACCTTTTTCGTATTATGCTTCTGACTGACTGGTTGTCTCCCAGCTAAGATATTTCAATTTTGAAAGTACCCTTGTACTATTTGATCGGTATTAGAGAGGTTTTATATCTAAGAAGAGCCACTGCAGTGCACGTAGCCATTCGTTCTGCCTTACACAATATCCCAGTACAAATTTTATTTCAGTAGACTTACTCCTGACTTATACTGGCATAACTGAGAAAAGAACGGGCAATCATCATAAGTCAGAGCGTAAACCCTCTAAACAAATATCTGGTCTGGGAAAAAAAAAATGTTGGAATTTTTAGAGGAGTTTGAATTGGTTTGCTTATTTCCTAGCTGAGGTTCAGTAGGATTTGCGCATCAGGAGCTATACTGCGTTCTCTGAAAGTTCATATACAAACTTTCAAGGTGGATTTCTGGCCCTCTGGAGTAGATGGCATTAGCATTAGCCAGAAAATCACCATGAGGGTAGCTAGCACACAACACACATGTATATACATGCACACCCATACATTAGAATTATGTTTATTATTGTTAGTTCCCCTTTCAGACCAGAGTGTTAACCCTAACTAGCAGATTTTCCCAAGAAATTTTCAAGCCTTTGCTGGTGCTCATTTCTCTATACTTTTCTGATCATGTCTGGAAGAAAAGGTTAGAGAAGAGTGGGACCTCTTTGGGAGCTACAGCTCCTTCCAGCAAATGTGTGCAGAGTAAGCCACAGAGAAAAACCAGCAGCTACAGCTTGGTGCTGCTACCTCTCAGGTGCAACCTGTGCTTTTCTGGAAAAGCAGCTCTTCTCCCCTTGTCCAGTACACAGAAAGAAGAGTCACCTTAAGTAGCCTGTGGCCTGACTAGGTTGAAACTGAGAAGAGGTGTGTCAGTAATCTCAGCTAGGAGGTCACAGACACTGCACTTCGGTGGGACTTAGTGCCCTTAGGCGGTCAGAGGAACATGAGTATTCATCACCTAAGACAACTGTGCGAAAGTCATCTCCTCTGTTTTCCTGCAAACTGGAACAGTAAAGTAGTTTTCATGTAGTCCAGGCTGCTGTCAGACAGGAAATGGCAGCTGCCTTCAGCAAGCCATTTGGCTGTAATACCTCAGTTTTAGTCTGTTTTCTAATTTGGATACAGCAGTGGGGGTTAGATCGTTGCCTGAGCCAAGTCTTTGGTCTTGGGCCCAATTCAAACATACGATATAAACATACCCAGAAAATTGAACTATAAAGACATAGATTTGCTCGATAGATCTGTGTGTCAAAAAATGAGTAGAATAATCCTAAACAGATACTCTGGAAATTAATTGCCTTTTTCTTCCAAAATGATATGATTTCCATAAGATTACCGGAGAAAAAGTTTCTACTGAACTTTGAAATATCAGTGTTGCAATATTATTTGTTGATTTGATATACTCTTTTTTGATCCATTTCCCTCCAGCTCCAACATATACACAAATCTGTCAGGAATGTTTCCTGTGCTATTCCTTTGTATTGCATTTTTCTTGCTCTATCTTGCAGTATTAAAAATACATTGCATCTAATATCTAAAATTAATACCAACTTTTAAATGGGTACCAAATCCTGGGAAAAAGCTTCAAATTATCTGTGGACTTCTCTCTCCATAAAAAATAAAGGTGAGGCTTTGCAGTCTTTTCCTTTGCAATTGCATTAGGGATTAGGATAATGAGCCCTAGCATTGCAGACTGCGAAAATGTGTTAGTTTTGACTAGAGAAACAAATTACTCAACAAAGGGAATAATTGCTGAAGTCATGCACTGGAAATTCCTGCTACTCAAAAATGTTTGGGTTTTTTTAATTAATTATAATAAATTAACAACAACATCTTTTTATTTAAATGCATAATAAAAAAGGATTAGTTTGTGGTTTCTACCTGTGTCATACTCGGATGAGTCCAAGGACAGGATTTGGACTGCAGCTGAAAGGCCTTTCTCAGCCTACCTCTGCTGCCTTTGCTTACTGGTGCAAGTAATTGGCATGGGAGCTATTCAGGCTGTGTTCAAACATCTCAGCTGAACTGGCAGGCACGCTGATGGAGGTATTATCATTGCTGGAGCTGTATGCCTTCCCTCTGCTTCCTGCACCCACTTTATGCTGAGAGGAGACCAGGGGCTTCACTGCTCCCTTGTGATAAGTGTAGTTCTTTCAGGAGACTGGGGGTGATGGTCTCATCTGTATTTTGGTTGTGGACTGATGCAATTGACCAAGCGTACTCTTAAATAACTTCTAAAGTTGAAAGGAGATTTAGCTTTTCTTTCTGCGGTTTTCATGTGTTCTAAACAAAATCCTGTTTACAGGGCTTCCAGCGCTGTTGCTTGACCTGAGTTCAGCTGTGTGAGAAGCCATTAGATCTCTGCCCTCCTCCCTTTGCCGCTCAACAGCTTCTCGATAGGCAATCCCCTGTGGTGCTCAGTCATGGAGAAGTACTAAGAGCAAATGAACAGAGGAGCAGCAGAAAGGAGTGAAATAAACGTGCTCTCCCCCCAGAAAGTATTTAACAGAGCAGTATTTTTCTGAATAATAAGCTTTAATATTGCTTAAAAATCAATATTTCCAGGAGGATTATTATTTCTGTATTATTCAGGCATTTTAAATTATTTTACAGAAAATAACCCAAATGTTATGACAGATGTCAGCAGAAAAGCAATGACTTTTTCTGTCACATTCTCATAAAGTGTCTCAGGTTCAAACACACATTAGTAATAATTAATAACTGTAGTAGGCTTTTTCTTATGGAAGAAAATCTTCCTAGATATCAGCCAGAACAGCTGAGTTACTTTGTGGGAGCGGGGAAGCAAAGACAAGGCTTAACACTGCATGTTCTGCTATCGTTATTCTCTTCCTGATAGAAATGGGTTAGAAAAGGTCTTGACACAAATAACTCCATCAGGTTTTTCCTGAACTACAGTAAATACAGGCCATGTCAGAGCTCGTGTAATGGTTCTGCCCTCAGAGCATCGTAGTTCGGGAATCAGATGCAGGTGTGGGGATGGTTATGATATAAGGGAGTTTTCATCCTTCTGTCCTTTTCCAGTCTATAACTGACAGAGAATAAGCAGCTTTGTTAGCCCTGTGCATCCTGCATCACATCGTAATGGTTCCTCTAGTAAAGAAATCTCTTAAAGATGGGGATTTTTTTGCACCATTGGAGTGCCGTAGTGTTGGGGGTGTGTGGATTTTTCCTAATGTTTGGCCACTCTCGTAAACAAATATATGGTGAGCACAGGCAGAGGCTGAGGGCAACCAGGAAACTGGCAAGATACTAATGGTGTGAAAAGTATTTTTAATTTTTATTGTGGCATTTTAACAGAAGTCAGAAGGGGTAATACATTGCTGCAGTGGCAGAAGTCAGGAAAGGGCAGGAAAGGGAAAATGAGAAAAAGGGGAACATGCATGGGTGGCTTCAGTCTGCCCCTTTATGCCATTAACTTTCACCAAACTCCATCATCGCCCTGGATGAGGCTGTGGCTCCCGATGTTCACAGCAAGCCAGGAATTACTTTGAAAACTGGGGAGTAGCATGGTTGGTTCAGTATAGCATGGGGACTAAGAAGATAAGATCTGTAGTCCAATGCTTTCTTGCTTATAAAGGCAGGTACTACTGCTGTTCTCCCTGCATTGTGTGTGTTTGCTAAGAGTGCAAAAATGCTCTACTGAGTTCTAATGTGGAACGCAAAGGCAAAGAGAAAATATGCTACAAATTTTATCTTATTCAAAATTCGCAACATAGTAAAGCAAAACATTTTCAAATCATTTGGAAGTGGTTGAGTGCCATTAACTTTGCTTGATTTAGAAAACTGTTCACATTCTGCAGTTCAATATCTCAAAAATTCATTAACTGTTAATTAATTCAAGCTTTCTGCTTTTGATAACCCACAGTGCTTGATAATATAATAAAACAAAAAAAAAAGCTGTTAATCATTGAAATGCCCTATAAATTGATACTGTTACATATTAAATATACTGACTACATTTGACTCAGGAGAGCTAATTAGTAAATGTCTGCTCTAGCCTTTGGTTACTGAAATCCTAGACTGCCCATGTATTTGCATGAACTATTGATTTCACAGTTACAGAAAGCTTCTGTAGACTCACCATTTTCTGCATATATTTTTCTCATAACCCCCAATAGCACTGGCTGGAACAGGAGAATTCAGTCATGCAGCATAATATTTAACTCAATAAAACAACACAAGAGGTAGAAGATTCTGGCAAATATCCAGTATGTGACTCTTGTTTTACTCCCAGGTTCAACAGAGGGTTCTCTCCATTGGAAGGGGTAAGCAGGGCTCATGAGTTAGCCTGGATGAGTGTTTCCCTGTTTGCCACTGTTACTGGTTCCAGTACACAGACAGGTGTGTTTTATGGAGAGGCTTTGGTGGCCTTTGTAGAACTGGGTCTTGATGGTCCACAAAGTGGTCTGTGCATCAACTACTCCATTTTAATAGAAATATTGATACTGACAGGAGACATTCTTTATAAAACATTGACTGCTCAAAATAATTTATCCCTGGATGTTTTCAGTTGCAAGACTTTGTGTGCATGCAGACTATAAGCACTACCTAAGTTCATGAATAAACTGTCTTATTTTGGCTAAGCATACTTTCAATCATACAAACACTCTTAGTGTTTTCATCTTTAGGAAAAAAGAAAGAAAACAACTTCCATGGGTGTTTTTTAAAGTATTTTAATCCATAATACTTTTTTCATAGTGAAGTCCTTCCTAGATATCAAAACCTTCCACACTGAGTTGTAATTACTTCTGTCTCTGCAAAGGCCTCACAAACTTTAATTTCTTTGTTTGGATGCTCTCCAGTGTTGTATGAAGAGAAATATGAATTTTCTGTGTGTTTATTAGCATTCTTACAGGCTACTGTGAAATTGTAATTAAAAAAAAAAAAAAAAGGCGGCAGTCTGGCTTTTGCTCACATATGCCATTGCTGACTTTAGTTGAGAAAATGGAAGGGCGCATATGCAGGATGCCATGCAGTCCCAGCTCATGTGGCTGTTTAATGAGAGCTGAAGGTGGCTCCTACCTTGAGGGAAGTTCTGCTCCAGGGAAAAACTAAAACATAGCTGCATATCCATGCTGAGAGCTCTGTTTAGTAATTTTCCAATTCTAATAAGGAAGCAAGCCCAATTAAGTGGAATGAGCCAGGCAATTATGCTATGGAAGATTTTAAATTGAATATTTTAGAAGAGGCTTAGGGAGTTGGGTGCCTAAGCTCCCTTACCAGAGCTACCATGGTTCTCAGGATATTGCATGCACCATCATGTGTGAAGCAGAGAGCACCCTATCTGTTTGACACAACTTTAGTTTCCTTATTGAAATATGCAAATGTAGGATCTATTTCCAAGGACATGTTAGCAATTTTCCCTGAAATACACCACAGTAGAGGACTGATGTGTAACAACTGTGGAAAAAGAACAAGTAGTTACGTTGCTTGCTTCTGGAGTTATTAAGGCTGGATGACTGGCTGGATGACTTCAGCTTCCAAAGTAACTGCAGTTAGCTGCGAGTAAGTGCAATTCTTAGATTTTGATCAGGACTGTATGAGGCTGTTCATTGCAGTGGCCTTAAGCAGTGACCTTAGCAGCGTTCACTGCTATGACCTTAATTGTTGTGGGGTTTTTTGATAAATAGGAATATTTTTGTTTATTATAATCTTGTTACTGGATAACTTATTTTACAATGAAATCCATGGGTAAATAAAATTCTGTCTTTACAAAGCTTTCATGAGAACACAAACATAATGTGTTTAAAGATTATATGTTTAATGAAATCCCCAAAATGTACTGTAAACAAATGTAGATGTTACATGCATTTTTCTTTGCAATAGTCAATAGAACATGTCTATTAACCAAGATAATGCTATTAAAGAAAGTTTGCTTGACATTTTTCACTTTGGTGAAACAAAAAAAAAGTGCTAAGCAAAAAAGAAAGAAAACCATTGTGTTGCTAACATTTCCTTAAAAACTAAAACCAAAACCAACTTACAATACCTGTCATCTTTGCTTTCTGTCATTACAAAAATAGATACAGGGGGAAAAAAGGGAGAAGAAATAGAAATGAGAGATTTCTTTTTAGATGGGAGAAGATGCAAGTAAAAAGATGCAAGTGAATTTTTAAACATTGGAAGCACTAGTTCTACACTTAAATAAATAGTTAATATTTAGTATTGAGACTTTCATGAAAAAATTCAAATGAGATATTTTCATATATCAATATATGAAACATTTATCTTTTTGAGTAACTCTAGTGCTAAAGAGAAATTCTAACTCTAGAAGTCAAAATACAATGTATTGCACCATACTTTAATAAAAAACTACATTTCCTTGCAGCATAGTCCAGTGCAAAATTGGTAAATAACTGTGTCTGCTTTGAGGTTTTACTTCCTACTTTCATTGATGTACTTTATTTTAATTATGTGAAGCTGTAAATTACAGCTCACATGGTGTTTGAAACTAAATAATATATTCTGATTTTGCCAACAAAGAATGCTATCTTTCAAGGGATATTTTTATTGGTGATTAAAAACAGGTTATTTCTTTAATAATGCCAATAAATTTCAGATCATAGAATCACAGAATCATAGAATCATTAAGGTTGGAAAAGACCTCTAAGATCATCGAGTCCAACCGTCAAGCCAACACCACCGTGCCCACTAAACCATGTCCCTAAGCGCCTCATCTACACATCTTTAAATACCTCCAGGGATGGTGACTCAACCCCTTCCCTGGGCAGCCTGTTCCGAGGCCTGACCACTCTTTCAGTAAAAAAATTTTTCCTAATGTCCAATCTAAACCTCCCTTGGTGCAACTTGAGGCCATTTCCTCTCGTCCTATCGCTAGTTACTTGGGAGAAGAGACCAACTCCCACCTCACTACAACCTCCCTTCAAGTAGTGGTAGAGCGCGATGAGGTCTCCCCTCAGCCTCCTCTTCTCTAGACTAAACAACCCCAGTTCCCTCAGCCGCTCCTCATAAGACTTGTGCTCCAGACCCTTCACCAGCTTCGTTGCCCTTCTCTGNGGCGGGTCACCTGGTCATAGAAGGAGATCACGTTGGTCAAGCAGGACCTGCCTTCCATGAACCCGTACTGGCTGGGCCTGATCCCCTGGTTGTCCCGGACATGGCTTGTGAGCGCCCTCAAAATGAACCGCTCCATAATCTTCCCCGGCACCGAGGTCAGGCTGAGCAACCTGTAGTTCCCCGGTTCCTCCTTCTGGCCCTTCTTGTAGATGGGCATTACACTGGCAAGCCTCCAGTCGTCCGGGTCCTCCCCCATTAACCAGAACTGCTGGTAAATGATGGAGAGTGGTTTGGCAAGCTCCTCCGCCAGCTCCCTCAGTACCCTCGGGTGGATCCCATCCGGCCCCATAGACTTGTGAGCGTCCAGGTGGCATAGCAGGTCGTTAGCTGCTTCCTCGTGGATTATGGGGGGTTTATCCTGCTCGCCTTCCAGCTGAGGGGGATGTAGATGTAGGTCTAGTTTTATTTTAGGCTGTATGTGTTAGTGCAGATAGCTCTCAGTCAGCAGACTGAAATAAAAGTGCTTCAAATCCTGTGTATCTCCATATATCTTAACTCTTGCTTAGAAATATTCAAGAATTTCAAATGACTCCACTTGCAATGGCATTCAAAATCACAATTCCCCAACACCTGGGGTCAAAGCAATTATTTACCACTAATAACTGCAGTGACATACTAGTTTCCAATGTGTAGATGCAATACCAGCAGAGATATTTAATCTAGTGATTCTACTTTCTTCATGCAGGAGTCCATATTTTCAAAAGCCAACTTAGTACACTGAGTACACTGAGTGTGAGGGAAGTGCAGTACTTTTGTTATTAATGTTTGATGAAAAATTAGACTTTATACTCTCTTATTAATTTTCTAGGTTGGCTTTGCCATTGTCTTAAAGTAACCACCATGTTCCGGTCTTTCTTTTGGCTGCATTATTTATCTAGGAACTGAGTTTAATTATGTTCTGTGGAAAAGGTGTTTGTGTCGCCTTTGATAGGCATCACAGCAGCTTGGTGTGCCAACCCACCATTTGCTGCATGTTAGGATAGGACTCCTCTAGTTGAGACAGAAGTTCAGTGACTTCTGTCTTTAAGTGTAATACTTTTGAATATATTTCCAAAGCTATATCTACATATTGAAGTCTAGTCAGGCACATTTCATTTTTTGCTTGGACTTTGTTTGGGGTTTTTTTCCCCCTTTTTTTTCTTCCTGACAGCAAGGTAACTAAAGCAAGATCTTGTAAGTCTGCGATTTCATGACCAGACAAAGTATAATTCAGGCTGCTACAAAATTTTGCTAAAGCTTGTTGGGGAGTTTGTAGGAATTTGACACACACCCCTAGGGAAAAGCAGGAGTATCCCTTTATTCAGACCTTTGCGCATCCTTCCTTCACTTGCACTTCCCTTGGCTGCATATTGGGACACTGTGGGGGAGCTATAGGATAGCATGGGGAAATCAATGCTGGTTTGAATAGCTTTAGTGGTGGCTATTGCAGAATTTATTTGGGATGGTAAAAACTGGCATATATACCTCAGGAACCGTTTCCTAGTTATGTAGAACTGCAAGATTTTCTAACCTTTCTGGAAAAGAAAAATAATGAGCCTGTAGACAAGCTAACACATTACAGAGAAGGGTAAACTTAGAATACTTGTTTCTTAGATTTTTCTTGTTTTGCTTTTTATTTTTCAGTAATTTCCCAGACTGTCATTTGATGTCCAGTGGATAATCAGTGATGCCTTTGTGAAAGAAAAGGTAAGAACCAGGTAGCTGTTTTGGGGGTTAAAGAGTTACTGAAGTAATTAGTCTAAGCTGTAAATACCTGTGTGGTATCTGTGGTTAAAATTCTCTCTTTGGACAAATCTAACTTCATGTGACTAAGTGGCAAAGACCCAAGAATGAACTGGGTTTTAAAAAAGTATAGGAAAAAACAGCTCAAAAAAAGTGGACAAAATACCAAACCAGAAATAAACTCAAACAAATCTCTAAGGAAAATCTAAAAAGGTTAATTGAATCCAGTCGTATAATGCTGAGCTATATTCTATGATGTTTCTTCACAGTTCTTGACTTTGCTGGGGAGAATTTATCAGGTGCCTGAAAGGGTGAATGTTCCCTTTCTCCATTACCATTATGTAAGGTTGAAAGACTGGAAAAGTGGATAGACCAGTGTGTGTGACAGCTGCTTTGCTGCCAAGGCCAGTAAAATGGCTCTGAACCAAAATGTCTGTCTGTGTGCTTGAGTGTGGCCAGGAAAGATTAAAAATCTGATCAGACAAGAACTAGGTAGAAAACAAATTTATTGCATGTAGTTGGATGTCATTACATTTCACTGAAGTCCTTCGAGGCTGTATTAAAACAAGTAGTACCAGACATGTTAATTCAAATAGCTTTGTAATCCAGTGCCTTGAGGGCTGGGGCAGATAGGGAGGGAAGTGCTGAAGGAAATAGGCCAGGATACTTCTTCACTAATGGCTAGTCTGAAATATTTGTGTCAAATACTTGCAGGGATTTATTTGTATCATTGCACCTTTTAGCTGTACTTTGTTGCAAGGCATCGGGGACAGATATGCTTCCATCCTGACAAGATTCTTGCTAGTATCAACACTTACAAGTCTCCTTTCCCCTAAATTCTCCAGCAAACACAACTAATTATAGAAAGTAGAGTTTATTCTTGAAGAAGCCTTTTGTTCCATTTTTTCTTTTTTCATGAGTGACTCCTGTCCCAAAGGGTGCTTTTCTTGGTTTTATTTTATGTTTTTGAACCTTTTTTATTTTCTGTCTTTAGGACAATGCTAATACTAGGTCCTATATTAGTATCATGAAACTGAAGTCTAAAGCTGTCTAAAATGATATTAAAAATAATTCAGTCTCCACAAACCTTTCTGCCATATTTGTGACCTTTTGTATACAGCCATTCATATCCAAGCAGCAAATTCAGACAAATGTTGTTTATTCATGCTGTGTGCAAAAGTGGGGTAAAAATTGGGTGAAATTACTGATAAAGAAAAAAGAGGTAAAACACTGAGTCAGTCATCTAATCAAGAAACATATCACAAAATGAGACTAAGGGTTTAGATACTAAGAAGATATTTGCTAATTGATGCTAACCTCTACAGCATCATGCAAGTCTGGAAGAATGTTTATTTTCAATAAAATGGAATCAGAAGGGATTATGCAAATCTGTCTTTCTTGGAATTTGCATGATCAATTATGCAATCAAAGTATTTTTTATAGACATTAGGAGTTTCCTTGCCTTGTATGTTTTCCAGTTCTTTTTTTCCCTCGTTGCTCACACCATGATGTGCAACTCCTCCCTTCCTTCTCCTTTACTCAGTCTCAATGGACAATTAAATGTTTAGTGTAGCTTTGGGAAAAAAAGTCTTGTCTGGAAGCAAGAATCCTCATAATTTATGACAACTGTCAAAACTTCAGGCACAGTGGTGTTAAAAGTCTTTCTGATAAAAGCTCCCACTTGCAGTAAGGTCTGACCTGTGTGAGTGGTACAGTGCATTTTTGAGTTTTGCTTCCATGCCTGAGGGGTGCTGCAAATCAGAGGCTTCTGAGTATAGGAAGATATGATGACTTGCACCAAGGGACTAGGCCATCAGCTTGTGCCATTTATAGATAAATTTCAGCTTATTGTAAAATGTCAAACCTCATAAAATATCAGACAGAAAATATTTTGGTGAAGTCAATTGGCATGTTAAGAAACTGAACAGTTTTTTGAACAGATTTTTTTCTTTCTTGATAACAACTACATGAACTTTTGTGGCCATCGTAAGATGTTGGGCAGGGCTGAGGTATCTGTGGTCAAAGCCAGATGTGTTCATTTCATAGCAGTTACCCTCTCGCTCTGTGCTCTGGAGTAATCTGGCTGCTGATGCTGATGGGATGTTGGGAAGAGGGTGACGGCGATGCCTCATTGCTTTATGCTTTTTGTAATTTCTCACTTGCCTGAGCCAGAGTCCGCTACAGCGGAATGACTGAATTGCTGCAGCCATGGGTGTTTAGGACTAGGAGGTGGAGAACAAGATTGTCTCTATTGCGTGGGACTTCTTCATAATCAATAAAGCTTAATGGGTGAAGAAAAATACTTTGTTTTCTAAGAGGTATTTCTTCTTGCTGCGCTTCCAGTGGGGGTGTGTTGCTAGTTTTATGATGGGCTGTGCTTCAAACCACCTGTCAGTGGGCCTGAACAGATGTAGAGAGAATTCACTCAACTTTTATTGTTTGTTTGTCTTGCATTCATGCATTTCACGATTGCAGTCGGCAGCCCCTAGGATTTCTGGAATTAGGAGCGGACACCTTCACAGCTTTGGTATAGTTCTAGTTACTGTTTCCCTAAGTAATCTGCACGAAGCAATTTGTACTATTTTTAGTGTAATGTATTTTTCTGCCAGGGCCTTCAGATCTAATCTTAAAAGCTTCCTTTTAATGTTGATGTTGGAAATATGTTATTGTACTGGTAGTCCTGATACAGTTCGCTACAATTTCTCTGCTCCTATTTGTGTTCCAATGCATGGCTAAATTCCACAGTTTTTTAAATGTGATTCTATAAAGTAATTTTAGTCTTGATTCCAGAAACCATTTGAAGTGAAAGATATGTGTGCTGAGTTAGATATCAGACCTCAAAACAGACACTTTGAAAGCTGCCTGACCTCTTAGTGTTTGGATGCAAATGCAAAGGTAAAAAAACCCAACAAAACAGTATTGTCTCTTACATAACAATGACTCAGGATTTTCTGAGTCTGTCAAGTCATGAGATAGCTATGAATTTCCTCACCTATTTTATCTATCAGGCCTCAAACAAAGGAAAGTAATCAAAGAAAGGCATGTCTTTGGTTCATTTCTTCCAAGAACCTCATGGTTATAGAAATCACCTGGAATATAAGAGTCAAAACATCAAATCCCACAAGTACTTGAGGAGACTTGAGGACTGGGTCATGTCTTTCACTATAGTTACCCCAAGTAATGGAGTATTTAATGGTTGGCATTCTCTCAACCCCTCCTGTTGAAGCCATTACAGGTCACATGAAAAAAAAAATGCATATTTATTTTAGAGTGAAAATAGAATGGGTACTTTGGTAGAAAGGTTATGTGAGAGGTTATTCAATAATGGAGGAAGAGCTTGGTTTCTCTTTTCTGTTTCAGTTCATTTTAAATCTTTTTATAGAAAACGTAGCGAAGGCAACTGGTACGATGGAGGAATGCATCTTGATCTCCAGAATAGTCTATAGCCATGTGACTGGGCTTGAATGTTGGAGAAATAACCCACCAGGAAAGAGAAAGATTTAAAAGTAGTTCAATCTGTGGAAATTGCTTTAGCCACTAGGGCATTATGCCAAAGAACAACCTACACCAATCAAATTGGTTTGTATATCTTGAGTGGTGACACTTTCCTTAACTGGTATCTTTGATGTTAAAAATGCTCTGTGCATACATAAAATATTTTGTTAATAAGCATAGCCGATAGCCATAAGGAATCATTGTTCTTTAAATAATTTTGGTTGAGTGCAAAATTATTGATCCCAAGCTAGGAAATGGGGATAGAGCTATGCTCCCTCTTTTCCTTTTCCTCCTCCCTCTATTTTATTTAAAATATTTCTGGCCAGACAAACAGCTGCACTGAGGCCCTAATGGCTCAATACACAGAGCAGCCTCATCCAGGCACACAAGTTGGCAGGAAAAGATAGGATGAGTTTCAGACACTAAAGCTCTTATAAGTGTCAAACTCCTGACAAGTGATTTCAGTGCCTGATCCTGATGCATGTGAAGTGATGTTTTAATTTGCAATTGAATGACAAAGTCCTCAAGTCATCCTTATCTCCTGAGTAGTTGAAGAAAGACTCTGCAGTGTAAAAACTCATTATGATTCTTCTGTGTCATTTTGCACCTTTGGAAAGGAATTTTTTATCATTACATTGCACTCTGTCATATTTTTATTAGCACTGAGCTGCAAAATATGAGATGCACACCTAGATTATGTTCTTGTATTTACAGATGAAATTGAAGATTGAAAAGAGGATTCATACTGCATCTGTGCTAATTTCACAGAGTCTCTCTGCCATTGATCTTTACACTTTATAATAGTTTCTTCCAAGCTCTGATGAGAAAATAAAATATAACCATTCTTTGTAAGTGTTATTTGTTGCTGCCCATACCAGAGGAAGAGATCATTTTATAGTCGGTTTAGAAGTAGAGATTAATTTAATGAAGTAATTAGAGTAAGCTAAGATAAAATCTAAGATTGGAAACTTTGAAATGGAACACAGAATATTTCCCACTGTCTGATGTGCTTCTCTCCGTTCCCTGGAGCTGGAGAATGGTAGTTTTTGGAGCACTTTCTGCCCTGTTAGAACTTGAAAGCAGAGTTGGAAGCCTTTCAAAAGAGAGATTTCTCTCTTTTGGGAGTTTGAAGAAGGGGCACTGGTCACTGAGTCTCTAATTTGTAGAAAGTAGATTAGGAACTAGCTGGCAGCTGTTACAGAATTAATGCAGTGGGCTAGATCCACTGATAGGCTATGAGTACTTTGTGCCGTCTTGGCCAAGCGAGGGAGCATTTGTGATTGCTTTCTTTTTTCCCATAGTGTCTGAAAGTAAGACATACCATCATGTTATCTGCATTATTTATGATATCATTTTACAAGTTACTGTAGGGATATAGCACACACAGAAATGAGACTCACAAGGAATGAGGAGAAAGGTGAGAAAGCATCAGGGCCAGGAGGGTTTTGAAGTCCTTCTGCTGTAATGTGGATCTATAATGGAGATGCTCCATCGCTTGATGTACCTCAAGTCTCAACCTGCAGTTGGATGCATCAAAGGATGAATTTAAAGGAGAACGTGTTGGCAGTGGAAGCACATGAACCACTGTGCATTTCTCTGGATCATAACCTGCAGAACAAGTGGAATAGATCCCAGGCTGAGCTCTGTAGCTTTGTTGACAGAAGGAAAACGTAAATTGGCTTTAAGCTGTTTTGACCTCTTATTTATTTTCTATTTCTAGAACTGACCCTACACAAGTCCTATCCCTACACAAGATGTTTATGCTGGCCTCAGCCCTGAGACTGCTGAATCCGAAATATGTTCCAGGTGAGTCCTCTTTCACTTTGCTGGGGGTAAAACAACAATAGGTTTTTACTTTATTTCATAATGATAAATTATGTACAGAAATAAGTGTCCCCACTATAGAATAGAATAGAATAGAATAGAATAGAATAGAATAGAATAGAATAGAATAGAATAGAATAGAATAGACTATTTCAGTTGGAAGGGACCTACAATGATCATCTAGTCCAACTGCCTGACCAATCCAGGGCTGACCAAAAGTTAAAGCATGTTGTTAAGTGCATTGTCCAAATGCCTCTTAAACACTGACAGACTTGGGCCATCAACCACCTCTCTAGGAAGCCTGTTCCAGTGTTTGACCACCCTCTCGGTAAAGAAATGCTTCCTAATATCCACTCTAAACCTCCCCTGGTGCAGCTTTGAACCATTCCCACATGACCTATCCTTGGATACCAGGGAGAAGAGCTCAGCACCTCCCTCTGCACTTCCCCTCCTCAGGAAGCTGTAGAGAGCAATGAGGTCGCCCCTCAGCCTCCTTTTCTCCAAACTAGACAAGCCCAATTTCCTTAGGCACTCCTCACAGAACATGCCTTCCAGCCCTTTCACCAGCTTTGTTGGTCTTCCTCTGGACACATTCAAGGACCTTCACACCCTTCTCAAATTGTGGGGCCCAGAACTGCACACAGCACTGAAGGTGAGGCCGCACCAACGCTGAATACAGCGGAACAATCACCTCTCTTGACCGGCTGGTTATGCTGTGTTTGATGCACCCCAGGGTGCGGTTTGCCCTCTGGGCTGCCAGGGCACGCTGCTGACTCACATTAAGCCTGCTGTCGACCAGCACATTGTGTTGCTTTGTGACCATAAGGATTAAGGTTGTCATACTGCGACTTCTCTGCAGTCCTTAGGGAATTTGGTCTATAGGTCATTCCCTGTTCTGGAAGTCTATGTGTAAGAGTTGTTTTGGCTGCTGTTGAGACTGGGGTTTTCTCCTTCACAGGAAAAAAACTTCTTCCTGGGTGAGTGCATTATTTTCTCTCTGTGTTGCATCGGTCTATTTGCTCTGGCATGTAACAGAATGAACCAAATGTTTAAAATGTTTCAAGGTAATTATTGGTTTGGGTCTGATATGTCTTCAAGGGTTTATTTTTTTTTGTTTTAAATTCATGACTGCTGTGAACCGGGCTGTGAGCATGCAACATCTCCAAAACATTGTTCAGCACACAGGGGATGCATTGCGAAGGAACAGGAACCACTTTGTGACCCTAGTGACATTTATACCCTCTGTGTTCCAGATGCTGCGAGGCATGGGAATAGGGTTTCTCTGTCCAGTGAGTGAGACCTCAGTTCCCCATGCCTAGGAACTTCTGTCTGGAAATACCCTGAGGCATGGCCAGTTCAGGACCCTGTCTACAGGAATGCATGCATGCCTCTATAAAATGACTTGTCTCTACACTAACTATGCCTGGGGATTTGGTGTTACCTTATTTAGTACTAGAAAATGTTTGGCATCTGGGGATTTGAGAGCAATCCAGTTGAGAATGGCACTTTCTGATTTGAATTCTGTTCAAATTTCTATTAATTTTCTTTTCACGCTGTACAATCACTTTTATTGTTTGGGGGGTTAGCTGTACCTTAAATCTGCAAATCATGCAGACTAAATGAAATCAATTTAATTTCTGAATTCTTTATTGTTTGTCTGAGAGTAAGCAGTATAATATTTGCTTCATGGGAATGATGGCTCTGTGCACAGCTGCCACAGCACATACTCTTTTTGGTAAATGTGGGTGGTTGAAAAGTGTGAAGTAAACATCAGTATATTGTTAACCATGGACACATAATCCTTTAGACTGAATAGTTTCTGAAACATGAACAATGGGGACTTTGAAAACAAATGACTCATGCAATTGCACAGTTAAGTTTGGAAAAAGCGCTGCACAAATCTTTGTCTCGTCACTATAGGGCAGAGTTACATGCCAGCACCTTCAAATGATGGAAACAAGTCTTGTGAGGAATTGATGAAAAAGCTGCCACTGCTGTAATGTCTTGTTCCCAAGATAAATGGAACAGGAGACAGAGTCTCTCCCCTCTGCCACAGTGATAATGTTAGAAGGATGATAATCTGCCCTCTGATCAGCTCTTCTGGGGCAAAACCACATTCCCCGTGACTATTCTGTGCTGTGTTTTCCACCCCACTCCCAGGTGACAGAGGGAAATGGTCATTCTGACCTGGGTGCACCCATTGCTGACAAAGTTAATAAAGCAACTACAGTTTATGTCTTGGTATTACTTTGTCCTTGAACAGACTCTGCTTCCTAGATGCATTGTGATTTAGGTTGAATTTAAAGAAGATGGCTCAAGTTAATGAATCAAATTCAGGAATTTGGCCTAATTACAAAGGTGTCCTCAGTCTGGGTGTTCTAGATTATGCTCTGCTAGAGCATACTTCTTGCAGGTGATTTCCTGGGAGACTGTATCCCTGTGCAAGGCACCCACGTTACATGCCTTAGATTGAATGATCTGACCACCTCTGCAGATGTCCTATAAGTAGAGCTGAGTATAACTGGAAATAGATATACCCTGTGTGGGTGTAAAAGATATTTATTTCTATTTTTTGAGCTTTTTATCCATCTTGTCATACCTCTCTGAGACTGTGAGCTGCCTCACGCATAATAATTGCTATGGTACTGTAAATAGCAGGGAACTGTTGTCCCCCCACAATTACAAAATTGTTATCATTATTCCTGAAAAGTTGTGGTTTTGAAAAATCAAAGGCCAGTGGAGGTATAATACATAGACCTTGATCATTTTATTCATTTTCATGGACTTTGTTTCAGTCAGGGACAATGACCTGAAAGCTACAAAACTGGCGACATAGCAGTGTCTTGCTGTGTCTTCAGATACGTGAGGGTTCGTATATGAGGAGCATTGATTTATACCGAGAATTTAAATCCAGCTTCAGCTGGGTCGTAGACTCCTCTTGTCATTCAGTAATGACTTTCTTATCACAGAGGGCCAGAAGAGCCCTCGTCAGTATTTTCAGATTTCAATAGCCTCTGGAATGGTGGGTGACCAGACAGCAGTGCCTCTGCCAGGTCGTTCTGCTGTCAGCTTGGATGTTCTGGACTGTTTCTCATCAGAGCAGGTTGAAGCTGCCTAAATCTATCGGGGAGCTCTCATGAGATCCCACTCTGGTTATAGACAGAGATCTTAAGGTCACTGATAGCCTCAATGCACTTCATTTTTTTCTCTGTGTTGCCATTTAAAGATGTTTTGCTAAAATTTGGCCCCTGATGCTGCTTCTAATAGGCAGCGATGTTCCTCTCATTTGCTTTGCAACAGGACTAGGAGTGACACATTACAGATCTGTTCACTCGTGTTGTCAAAAACTAGGTCTCTCAGAAAATGACAGCTCTGGCTGGTGGAAAGGCTGGTGAAGGAACGTGAGGGAATTCATTTTTGGTATAATGCTTGACATAGGGCAGTAACATACACAAATATACATAATCAAGATATAATATATAAAGAAATTATTTTGCTTTGTGTGTGCTAGTGTATTCAGAAGTCTATTTCTATTTAATAAACTGCAGTATTTAATGTGCCCCGTTATATTTTACAAGCGGTTGGACCTAAATTGGTGATTCGGTGTCTTGTGCTGTTGCACATCTGCCTGGCTTTGCAACGCAGCTGAGCGAGTGTCATGGTTTAACCCGGCAGGCAGCCAAACCCCATGCAGCCGCTCACTCCCTCCCTCACCCCCAGTGGGACAGGGAGAGAATTGGAAGGGTAAGAGTGAGAAAAGCTCGTGGGTTGAGATAAAGACAGTTTAATAGAACAGAAAAGGGAAAATAATAATAATAACAATAATAAGAATAGAATATACAAAATGAGTGATGCACAATGCAATTGCTTACCACCTGCACTGACCAATAACCAAGTAGCTATCACTACTTCCTGGACCATGCCTCCTATTCATATACTGAGCATGACGTCACATGGTATGGAGTACCCCATTGGCCAGCTGGGCTAGCTGTCCCAGCTGTGGTCCCTCCCATCTGCTTATGCACCTGGCAGAGCACAGGACCTGTCCTTGACTAGCAGGGTACTTAATGACAACTGAAAACACCAATGTGTTATCAACATTCTTCTCACACTAAATCCAAAACACAGCACTAGGAAGAAATTTAACTCTATCCCAGCCGAAACCAGGACAGCAAGGCAAGTGCCTTCCTGACCGACTGCTCGCCTCCAAGTGATTTCTCCACAGCACAAGAGCTACCACCCAGTCTACAGGAGAAATCCAGGCTGTTTCTTGTGTAGGAGATGATGCTATGGAGGACACACAGGAAAAAAATATTGATGATTTCCAAAGGGCCAAGATTTAATCTCAGTGAGCTTTATGTCCATGCCTGGGGTTTTCCCTCTCAGGAAGACTGCTTGGCCCTCACTTTCCATTTTGTGTATTCATTGGATGCTCACTTGCTTGAGCTCAAGGCCAGACTATAACATGGTTTTGCTGAACTACTTGAGTATTTGGCAAGCTTGTCCAAAATGCAGTTATTATTATAATTATGCAGCCTGAGAAAGGAAAATGAGATTCTGCTCAGGATTCACTGCTGGATTCACTTTTTTAGCTATCAGTACAATTATGCATCACATCAGATTTTCCTTTTGGGTCAAGTAGTTTAACAGCAGCTTGATTCTCAGATTGTGCTCTCATATTTACAGTCAGTTGTCATGGCTCTTCTCAAGTCCAAGGAACAGAGATTTAGGCTTAGACACAGGAGATCTCAGTTGTATTTCTGCCTTTGGCACTGTCTTGGAGACTAAATTTATGAAAGTAACCTCCTGACTCTCTGGTTTCCCTTCCCTCCCATTTTTATGTGGCCTGCAAGTTACCTTTGACATGGGTTTTCACTCTTGGTAACGGCCATTTCTGACTGGGAGAGGAGTTTCGCCATTGATTGAAGGGAAGGACCTCTGGATGTGACGGTGTGAGCTGCCACGGTGAAAGGCTTGCGGGGGTGGCAGGAACAGCCAGCACAGGGCTTCTGCCCTGCCTCTCGCTGCCTGTTGCATGTGCACAGTGGTTAGTTTAATGGAGATCTGGTCCTGGCTGCTCATACCTCCTAGGTAGTAAGGCAACGTAAGTAACAATCACAGGGTCTTTTCCTCTGAGAGCTTAAAAACGTGTTGCTTTAACACTGCAAAAGCTGACAAGAGTGTTTGTATCTTTGTTCTTGTGGCTTTGGTCAGGGTTTTCTCCTGGGACTTGAAAAGGTGCTTGGAAGAGGCTCTTTTATGAAGTCAGCTTTATAGGATTATTTTAATCATAATGCAGCTTTCAAGGCACACTGGTTGTCTTTATTATTTTGAATTATGTTTAATGATGTCTGTTTTCCTCTTGTGCGTACTTATTTTTATCATGTGCTTTGCTCTGTATTTAAAGTGTCTGCGATGCTTTCACAGACAGGTGCTACATAAATAAGTGTATTATTATTTTAATGAGCTGCAGCAGGACAGCAATTAGAAAAGTCCATATGTTCATGTTGTCTTTTCAATCGTTGGTATTGCCAGGATTTACTGTTTGGGGAGAAAGGTGAAATGGAAAGGAACTTCCATGTGGGAGAGAGAAACTGCTCCTCTCTCCCATGTGCCCACTGAAGAAATCTTTCCCTGAAGGCATTAAAATAGATGCAGTAGGTTATATGTTAGGATTATGTCCGATCTTTCTCTTCCCGTCTCTTGCAACATTGTAGAAAGGGTAGTGAGCAGCAGTTAAATGTTTGGCTGAGAGGGGAGGCTTCAGGACACTGGTGAGACCTCACCCCACTGTGTTCAGTGATGGCAATAGAGCCATGCAGGAAAACATGCAGCCAGCTGTGCTCAAAATATTTGTCATGTGTCTACAAGCAGGAGGTTTTCCACTGTGCTTCATATGAAACACCCGACCCAACATTTCTGAAGGGTTAGAAACGTTCTGTTAGCTGATATTCTTTCGGTTATTTGCTATTGCTGCAAACCACTGTACTTCCAGAAGCAAGCTGGTCTTGAAAGAAAAAATATCAGAATGGTACTTAAAAGATGAGAAGAAAAAAACACAGAGGACTATTTCTAGCTGGGAATATAATCAGAAAAGCTAGAAATCTCTTGAGAAATACTGTTGTTCTGTGATTTCCAGCTGTAAGTAGAAAGTTGTGGTAGTAGAAAGCTGGGGATGGCAGACTGCGGCAGCAGGCACGTTAGCCGGGACCTGACTCCCAGTTCTGCAGTGTCTGGCAGTGCTGATGCACCTTCCGCCAGCCACTTCGCCTCTGCTCTCCCTTGTTCTTTTTGGATCGGTGACTGTTTCGGGGTGTGTATTTTTATGAGTGCATGGTAGAAAGTGACCAAGATCTAAACTGATGTCTAAGCTTGACTGGAATTCAAGTAATCACTCTTGATGTTTAGCTGTTGTTAACTGTAACCATGATGATGTTTTTCTCTGGAGACAACCTATGATTCCTATTTTGAGTTTCTGACTCAGTCTGGAGTCTTTTTGACTAACACTGCTGTAAATCAGACCAGACCCTGATACTTTGTACACAGTACTACTTCTTTTTGCACATTGTGAAAGTAGGAAACTAGATAGGACTACTTAAATTTTATTGAAATCTATGTCACAGTATATTGCATTTTGAAAACCGGCCAATTTTTCACACGTCGTTTCTACAGCATAGTAAAATGTGCACATAAGCACGCCTACACACCAATTCTGTACTACAGGAGTATATATTTTATTTCCTCTGGAACTCTTTCCTTGCAGTTTTAATTGTAGGCTTTCTTCCTTTTTTGCAGTTGTCAGAATTTGTTGCACTAATTCTGTAATATTTGTTGTGTAAAGGGTACCTAAGGCATGTTGTTGCAGACTGAGAAATCAGTTATGGTCCCACCAGAGAACAGTATTTTTTTTTCTTGCTGGAAGATAGACTCCTGCTTGGAGATGCACAGCTAGTCTCTTGGAGAAGGAGGACAGCCCGCGTGCCTGTTGGGGGTCTGGCTGCCCACAAGGGAGATTGGTGTCTTGATGCTGGGACCAGCAATGACATATCATAGCTGTTTCCCAGCATTGGGGCCTGCTTTCCTCAACCAAGCTCACCTTAACGTCTCAGGAACTTGGGAGAAAGGTAGGAAATATAGGGTTCCATGGAGTATATCATATGGCTGGGACCTGGGCAAGTTGTAAGTACAATTTACTCATAGCCTGAATAAAGGGTAGAATTCAGCATTTGAGTAGCACAGTCCTATATTACAAAGCTTGGTTTGTGAAAGTATGGGATTTTTACAGTTGGTTAAAACATTCGTTTTAGTTATGTCGTTTGATTTTTTTCCTTAAGTTAAGAAAATACAGGGAGACTGAATATTTCTTATCACTATTATAAAATATCTTTTTACAGATGTAAGATTATTTTTAGCTCTACGTCTTTGGAACTCACATTATATTTCTGCCTACATGCATGCAAAACAAATAAGGGTTTAACTGTAACTCTCCTTGTCCAAACAAGCTGAATGTGATGGACCTCACCCACTGAAATATTTGCATCACCGCAGCATCTTACTATTGGCTGGCGATGTTGTCCAAATGCAGAACAAAATATGATCCTCACTCTGAGTTTACATTTGAGGTGTAAGCTACAACAGTCAGATACAGAGAGATGGAAAATGCAAGTGGTGATATTAGTTAAGATGATAGAGAAGACCTTCAGCACAGCAGAAGCTTAACCATTATCATGTTTTACAGGCATTGGGAAAAGCAGTGCTCTAGGGAGATTTGGAAAATAAAACAGGTTGCAGATGTTTCTGAGCTGCTGAAAGAGGGAATGGGACTGAGCACAAAGGTAGTTGTTTTAAAACTGAACAAGAGTTCAGTGGGGGCTGGCAGGAGTTCAGTACTGCCCAGCCATCCTATTCATTTTTAATGACGCAAAATGAGAGAAACTTCTTCACCCGATGCTACAGGCGCTCCTTCTGCAGCCTCCAGATGTTGTCTAAATTGTGCCACTTTGTAACAAATATCTGTAACAAATAAACCTCGCCAGCTTTATCTGTGTCATTGCAGTTGCTGTTCCAGTTGCAGTCACTTTTTATTTTTTCATTTCCCAGGTGCCACACGGTGGTGCTCCTGACTTCACATTGCTCAGAGGCCTGAGCTGGCTGGGAGGAGTTACAGATGCAGTGTGTGTACCAAAACCGGGAGGGAGGGCTAGCACTCAGTTCTGCAATGAAGGTGAATCATGCTGTGGGGTGGGGGATGTACTTTTCTCCCAGGACTCGGCTACTAAGTCAGAGGTGGGAAGAAAGAGCTGAATAATGGCAGCTGATAAAAAATCCTCAGTATTGTGCATGTACGTACACATATACACATATTTAACCCCTGTTACACTTGATTACTATGTGAATTTTGCATGCCGGCTTTGTTTTGGTAGCTATTGTGCCTTCCCATTTTCTCTGTTTGATCAGTAGAAGACTCATCCAGGTTTACGTCGCAGTATCCTCCTGGGAGCAAGGACAGCATTCTTTTCTCTAGGTCTACGATAAAAATGCAGAGAAGCAAGGCAGAGGGAGGGGAGATGTACATTCTTCCCCATCTGAGGAGGGGCCGGTACAGAATCAGGAGCTGCCTCCGTGACCCCAGGCAGGATCCCCAGACTGGAAGGCAGCCAGCGGTGGTGCTGGCCTGGTGTCAGTTGGAAGATCCCTTTTCCTCATAAGAAAAGCTCTGTATCTAAGTGGACATTCTCGCCTGTATCAAGGCTACAGCTCACTGAAATCGACAGGAATGATTTCATTGACTTGCATGTACTTTGAATCTAGTCCTGTGAACTCTAGCGTTCTGCCAGTTAAAGTTTAGCCATATGCGTTTAAGAGTTCAGTTCACCTCTCACTGAGGGTTTCTGATAGCTTTACTGAAAATTGAATCAGGCATTTAGATATTTATTTGAGCTTTGCTTTAAATTGTGGGAAGCCATCTTTTTAATTAATCCTTACAAAAACAATTGAATGCATGACTTACAAGGATAATTGCTTGTGTTCTGCTTTGATTATTTTGTAAAAGTTTCATTGGATTTTTATAGTATATTACACTGATTTATATCTAAAAGAGGATCTCTAATAAAGTCCATGTATGTACTTTTTAGAACAGTATGAACTCTTTAGAACTAACAGCCATGTTGTCCATATAAACACCATATTCTGTAACATCTTATTATTAGCATAACCTTTTAAAGGTTTGTCTTTGCTGTCTTTGCATGCCTTTGGATTATTTATATCATATATGTACATCTTCCACAAAGCCATAAACCAACTGTTGGAGAAAATGTCTATGGCTTAAAAAATATCAATTTATGGACAAATGCAATGATCTTATGTGATGGCATCCCTTGAATCTGAGGAAGTGTGATTAGTTTCTAAGTCATTACTATTTCCACTATAGTTTGTTATCCGTTGTGTGTAGTCTCTATCAAGAGCTAATGTTAAGCAGAATTCTTTATTATTATTATTTTTAAATATAATACTAAACCATTCTCCAAATATGAGTAAGTGAAGGTTATGAATGGAAGCTGGTCTTGAGTGAAAACCCAGAAATGCCTAGACATCACCAGGAAGTACCTCTCTGCATTGTATAAATGGCCTGAGGGACAAAGCAGGCATTAACCCTGCCCACGTCTGACCAGTGACAGTTTTGCTCTTCAAATGCAACATTATGTATCGAGGACAAATGCTGAAATTAATAACATTTTATTAATATGGAAACTACAGTTTGATATTTTGAGTGAGTTCATTATGAGCAGGAAGAAATAACCAGGTGTGTATTTGCAATGAATAGTGTCGCTGATGAATGGTGGGTACAGACAAGAGAAAAGCTTTACCCAAAGTAAGACCAACTGTGCAGGAAGATGGTGCCTAGAGGACAGGGCTGATTGTTCTCTAACAGGCTTGAAAATTATCCTGCCAGTTAGCCTTTTTCCTTACCTTTATTAACCCATGCAGAAAATCATAATGTTAAAGTATTAGGGAGATATTAAGATATTTATTCAGTTATTTCATTGCATCTTTTTCCAAACGGAAGTCTAAGCCGATTACATCAAAGCAGAGCCAACTATTTACATCATCATAGGCTGACATTTTGCTATTGATAACATTTTGTGAAATGCTGAATTGAATTTGTGCTTACCAGCAAGAAATTCTGAGTGGATTTTTTACCTCAGACAGAATGAAATAGGATCACCCAGACCAACTGGGAGACCTCTCTGTTGTCTTTATTCAATAGTCATATAAACTTCACAACAAAATCAGATCCCTACCCACCCGAGTCCTAATGAATACATTAAAATGTAAAAGCTTGCTACCAAGGAAAGTCATAAAATATACACAGTTTTTCTATATGTATAGACTGGTAGAGGCTTGTTTCTCTCCCCAGAATGGATTAAAAGATTAATATTTTACTGATCCCAAATCAGAAGATACTGTGGAGGATCAAAATAAGCTGCAAATAATGAATTATCGTCCAAAAGATTAATTCCAAAAGTCATTAAGAATGTATAACTATGTAAGAGCAATGCGAGTTTACAAAAACGTAGAACCATGCCTGCCAACGTGCCTGATACAGTCAGGATTGTTTTCTTCACTGGCTCACAGCTGACTTCCAATGCCATTTTAAGATCTCAGTGCAAATTCTTACCCAGAGCTTTGATGTATTCCTCTCTTAGGCAGGAACTGCATATTTATACATGGCTGAGAGGACTGCTTAGAAGAACAAAGACCCACATTTGCTCTTTCTAGCCTAGCAGGGTGTACCCTTAGCTCGTCCCGGAGCACAGCTCTTGGCCTGTTTGCACATATCGCCTTATGCCCAACTCCTACTGCCAAGGGGACAGGACATCCAAAAGTTTGCTCATTTCATCACATCTTCTGGCAATAGACAGCATGAACAATAAAACATATAGATTGTTTTGCCTACATGAAGTTAAAGGATTGAAAACAAAAGGTTACAAATAAAACAAATGTAGTGTTTTTTTTCTGTATGCCTTTTCAGTTTTTCTGACATATTTCACAGAGAATGCAGTTCTTGGGTTTAGCAGTGGGAGTCTGGCCAACCAGGTCTCTTGCATATATTCTGTTGTCTGAGTACTGAATAACTTTTCTCCATTCTCCTGGCTAGATATACTACATTCTCCTTGATTCACTCCAAATGGAGTATTGAAGACTGGGAGAGAGGGGAAGTAAAAGGGTAATGGTTGGAAGGAGATATGTTGTCTTTGCTGTTTTCAGTTTTTCACTCTTTGTTCTCTTGATACACTTGCCTTGCTGGGTGCCTTTGTGTTTTAACTTATAATTATATTTTTCATGCCTAGATTGTCTTGTGTAGTTCCCTCCACTTTTCTTTTTTTTTTTTTTTTTAAAGTTTACAATATTAAAATAGTACTTGCTGAAAACATCAATTCTCCACAACGTCTGTGCAGTTGATGATCTCCCATGCCTTACTAGTTTTCTAAAGACATCACACAAGGGTATTTTATTGAACCTATTTAGAACAGATGGAAGACATTGACATTTGATATATCCATGTGAGTGAAAACCTTTGTCCAGTATTTATTCTTGGGGTTCGTGGTCTAAACCAGTGTTTTCCCCTTGGCTTCCTTGCTCTCATTTTCCATAAAAGAAATATAATCAAAACACTAGATGGGATCATATTTGCAAAAATTGAGAAGAAGGAGTCTGTATGTGTGTTTATGTGTGCAATAATAGCTTTAAAAATGTAGCAATACAAGAAGGAATGGAATTCCATCTTCTTGGAATGAGGTATTGTCAGATAGTTCCCAGATGACTACATTTAATTAAGTTACGTTGTAGCTAAGCCTTGCTTATCACATCCTGTCTCTCTTCCTGCATTTCTGAGCAAACATTAAGTAAATTCATACAAGGTACTTCAGACAGGAGCACACACAAAAGATAACTATAAATCCTCTGGTCAGTTTGAGTATCCAGAATTTTCCTCTGCACTGTTGTCTAATGGAGATGTTTTCTGGATTCTGTATGTGACTCTCATACAGGCAGCAGGCAGGAAACGTCACTTAAACTGTGGATGTTAATTTAGAAGATGATTCACTTCAGTGAATTAACCAAAAGCTGCAAACAAGGAAAGCTATGAGTTCTGTGGGTAGAGGTTTCCTGTAACATCTATGTGGGTGAAGAAGTCACCATTAGATGAACCATTTGTGATGGGACAAACACTGTGAGATGCTTGTTTTAAGAACTGGAAAGTATGAATTACTCCTTTTTTTTTGTAGTAGTAGTAGTGTTAACAACTTAGGAATTCCGTTTTTCCACAAAAATGTGGTTTGAAAGGAAGCTAACCACGGGCATCTAACCTCTGGGAAAAGTGTGGAAGCTGAATGACTAAACTGGGGCTTCAAACTCATGCAGATGTACTTAGCTATCTCATTTGGGATCTCCAGGATTTTAATGTTTAGCCTATGTGACTACTGTATGAACCAGATAAGTGCAGCATCAAGGGAAGAAAATAATGCAATCTGTCCCCAAACCACAATACTAAGCAACTTACGCTACAAGAACACATTTATTGTTTTCAGTGATAGGATTAGCGTATGTGCTGCTTGCAAAGCAGTTACATATTGACAAAATCTGGTGATTCTGCAGCCAGCTGAATACATTTTTAAACATTTCATCCTCATACACACACGTATAGGTATATTATAAATATGTTTTTCTGTATGGCAAATTGAAAAAAAATCTCTGTGTGCATGTGTTTGTATATTTAACTACATACACAGATGCACAGATCCATACAAATGGACATTTAAATGTTTTGGTTAATGAAATATGTTTTTGAATCCTTCTTGATGAATACGTGGGACTAATAGTTATGTTTTAGGTTTGCATTGCCTTAAATGTATCCTCTTCAGCTGGAGGAGTTTATTACTCCATAAGAAGTTTGTGCCTCCAGCTCTTGGGTATCTTGATAGCTTCAATTTGCAAAGGGATGTCATTCACAATCATATTGTCTTTTCTGGTATGAAGTTCAGCATTACTGTTTGGCAATGTGTAAACAAAGCTTCGAGTTTTATCTTCCATTAATGAAATTGAAATGAGTTAATATAAGGCAAAGTGAGAGAGCCAGCACCCACCAATATTAACTCTTTATTGCTTCTGGGGTTCAAAAAAATGAAAATGTCCATTATCATCAATTTGTTTTGATTCCCTTACTTTCCCCAGTGACAATTATTTTTTAATCCAATAATTTGTTTGACATTGAAAATGTCTATAGTTAGTACAAAAATAAATGAAGAAGTTATAAGCATAATGTGTTTTTTTTTGTTTCCAGAGAAAATGCAAAGTCATCTAGTAACAACAGAAGGTAGGTCAAGAAGACTGCATTAGTATGTTGGTGGTTAACGTTCCTGGTTTTAAAACAAACACTAATTTCCATGGATTTAATGGTAAATATTTGTTACCATTTAATATTCATGGTATTCATGGCAGTTTGTAAGAATGCTTGAAGTAAATTGTGTCCATTAATGATAAGACATAAGTCAGTCTTTGGCTTCTGCTGTGAGGATTTTTTCAAAAAGATTATTCCGAGTTCTTTATTTATCTTTGGTACCAGCCTCAAACCATGGCCAGCTCTTTTTTCTCTGCAAGTTCAACAACAGCCTCAAGTCTTCCCTTGAGAGAAGCCTTCACTAGCACATTGTGACAGGCTAGTCTGACCAAAAACTCAGCCTGCTGGGAGGAATTCAAGTGTTATTGTGCTGCTGCTTTTGTGAAATGGCTGCCACGTAGTGTCCTGCTCCTCTAGTAACACAGCACCTATTGCATCACACAGAGTCTTAATTAACGTCTGACGTAAAGGTTCATTGCAATCCAGATGCCTGCAAATAACTAAGCTATGAAGCTTTTTCACTACATCCATTTTAAGTGAAGTGAAATTGCTGCAGTTCAATGTAGGAGGCTAGGTTTGTACTTTGTAAAGCAGTATCACTCTAGCTATGGTTTTGCAAAAACAAAATGAGAGATGAATAGGATCTTGTCTTCATTTTATTCAAAGCACAGAGGTTCAGACAGCAATAAGAGGAGGAAGGAAAATCAAATAAAAGTGTTCAGCTTTTGATTTAGTCTGAGGAATAGCTTTTATAAAATTGAATTTAATAATTTGCTACGGCAAGATTAAAACTAATATTATTCCGTTAGAATTATTTGAGAGAAAAAGAGATATTATAGAGAAGTTTTTTGATCTCCTTGCATCTCTACCTCCCCTGATAATACTGTAACCTTTAAGCCTTTTCACTGGCATCTGTACTTTACAAATGAACCCTTTTGTTCATTCTTATTCTTACGGTGGTCAGCTCCAGTGTCAGTCTTTGGAGTCCCCAGCATGAAACCTGACCAGGTCCCTACCTCTCTTGTTAATTCCATTGTTGCTGGTATCACAGGAGCATCATTATAATATTTTTACTTTTATCAGTAAATTATTGTTTCATGCTGTACATCTTCCACGCAGGTTGGGCACCCTTGCAAGGAAGGGGAGCAATGAGTGGAGAATTCAAAAATATTTGACATGAATGTCTCTGAAATGAATGCCTTGCCTGATGGGAGAATGATACATTTAGGACAGAGTAGCTAGTTTTATGTGAACGCAGGAGAATAAATGATCTGTTTATACTAGTGGTATCTTTCTGACAGGAGCATATGTCATACCTAGTTTATAGAAACACACCTCCAACATATTTCACTCAAAGCTTGTTTGTGTCAGATAGCAGTAGTCAGAAAGCCAGGCTTTGGAGGAGTGTGTGAAGAGCTGCCTGCTAGGCTGAGAGTTTTTAGAGATATAAAAGCTGACAGATATGGCACAAACATATGCAGTTGAAAATAAACTAGTTATGCCTCATATGCAGACCCAAGCAGTCTAACTGCTTGGTATCACTGCTATATCTCACTTCTGTGAACGACTGAGGGAGGTGGCAGACTTAGTAATGCATGAAAAGTCTTTGGGATGATGGGAAGCACATTTGGTGACCTTCAGTGAAGGAACTGGAGACACTGCATCTTCAAAAGTTGGGGACATGAACAGTGCATTGAGGTGAAGGTCTGGGGAAGGAGGGTTTCAAAATTTCTGTTCCTTTTTGCTGTCCATAATGTAAAATTTATTTTCCTGAGATCCTTCAGTGTGGGTATTGCTGGAGTAGAGTTGGGGGTGTTTCAGAGTCAGATACTTCAGGTTGGGAGACAAGAGCAAGATAATTAAAAAAACCCCAAAACACAACCCACCAGAAAACAGGTGAAATTTCTGAGTGAATTTCAGGTGAAATTACTTTCTTCTCTTCACTTTGATGATTAATGCAGCAGCTATCCAGAGCTCCCAGTGAACCTCCAGACTCCAACACTCTCCTTAACACTTCTCCAAATACTAGTTCTCATTTCTGAACTCTTCTTGTGCTGCTGAACAAGCATGAGAAAGCAAAAGAATTTTCTTCACATTGTTCCTCATGGTGTTCCTTCACCTCTTTTGGGTTTATTGACTCTTAGCATGTTTTCAATTTTAGGGACTATAGTCCCTAATTTGTCCCTGAAATACTTGCAATAACTCCAGCACCAGAAAAGGACACTGGTGGAAACAAGTATTCCGGCTTTCACTCATCTATCTTTCCTTTGTGGGAAGATTTTATCTTCAGATAAAAAGTCATTATGTTACTGTGCCAACACTCTGGTTTAGTCTAAAAATACATTGTATGATAATCCTGGAAACTTGTTTTCTTCAACTTCTCTTTTTCCATTTAAAACATTTGAATGATGCTATAATAAAAAGCAGTTACTGTTGATTATTGCTTTTGCTAGCTATAATTTGAGTGCCCGAGTTGTATTCAAAGAGTTGTACTAAAATAACATTAAAAAGGTTCTTCCAAAACAAGCATAAAAACTAAACTTGGTCTTATTTAGATGAAATATTGTCAATCTCTTTCTTTTAAGCTAAGATGGACTACTACTCCATTTCTTTGTTTAAAAACCGTTCTCATATTATAAAAATGTAAATACCAGCCACCTTAAAGTTACAACCTTAGAGAAAAGTAGGAAGATTTACAAAAACCCTTCAGTTCTCTGCAAAAAAATGTTTAGGAAGAGTTTTATACCTGAAGGAATATTTTACAAGTTGTCTGGATCAAACAAGTCTACAGAAATAAAGAATCTTCAGAATGAAGCACAACTTGCCCATTGCCCCTTATTGCTTAAACAGTGCCTCAGCTACGGTTCTCTTAGTCACTGTAGACACAGGCAAGATGTATAGAAGTGACAGTGCCTGCTACAGATCTTTTTTTAGGTAGTTTATATGCATACCTGTAGGACTATTTGAAAACAATTTACATGAATGTTTTCCTTTTTATTTGGTGACAAGAAAATGAAGCACAAATAAAGAAGAATGGATCATGCAATGTGGTAACAAATAGCCTGCTTTTGTGTTTGCTTCAGTTGTTTTTGTAACAATTACACTAAACTATTGCTTTTGACTTACAAAATTAAGACAGCTAAAAAACCTGCTAAGATGTCTCTTAGGTAGCTGGTCAACCTGGGACATATGGTAAATAAAATTTTGCAAAAAGCTGTAGAAGGAATATGCTTAGAGAAACATTCTTAAAAGAACACATTCATTCAGAATTTACCATTACTCAAATGTTCTTTTAAAAAAAATAATAGAAAGAACATCAAATTCACCTGCTGCAAAGCATAAGGAAATAAATTACCTAAAATTGGAAGTCAAGAAGAATGTTTGAATATGCATTGGTGTAAATCTAGAGTACTCCTTTATTTGGGGTGGAATTTCTCAGATGGCCAATCTTGCTCTAGATCTGGACAGTGAGTAGATTTTGGCTGCAAATCTCAAAGGACCTGCACATGTTTTATCTTCATAGCCTAGTGGGGAATTCTGAACAAAATTATTCTTCCCTGTGTCTCTCCCTCTGTGAAGGCAGTACATAGCACACAGTCTCCCATTCAGTGGAACATGATAAAATTAACCAGCAGGTCCCTAAAAAAAAAAAAAAAAAAAATCATTAAATAGCTTTGAATTTAAAAAAAAAAAAAAATCCTGGGTTTTAAAACCAAATCAAAAGAGAAACAATGAACATTGTAAGCAAAATTGCCCCCCTTTGCACCACTAACAAATTGATCTTAGAACATATGAAATTCTATTGATTATACCATATTGGACTTGATGCTAGGCTGATATAAATTACTATGAAATATTTGCAACAGCTACAGATCTACACTGCTACCTCTGGGAAAGAAATTGTCAAAAGTTACCAGGACACTGAATCAAGAATGGGAGAAGAAATGAAGAGGAAAATTATAGATGTACAGCACAGTGAATTATATCCTCCCCAGTGCAAATGATCTGAAACTGAAATGAAAATGAAAATTGACCTTCTCCCAGATCTATACATGTGGCTATACACAACATGCAGAGACTCACCTGAGCTTTAAAACCAGCAGTTCTTTGCATTTCAACTACATCCCAGAGATGCTGCCATTCCCTCCCCTTCCATTCACAAAGTACATAGATAGATGATAGGTAGCACTTGGCCTGCTGATATTGTAGAAGAACTTAGAAGCCTCCTTAATGGGATTCATAACTCTTACACAATTCAAAAGACAAGAATTACAAAGACAGACGTGCACAAAATTAAGTTTCTATTAAACAACATAGGTTGGAGAGAGTAAAATATTGAGAGCAATCAGTAGGTTCTCAACTAGAGTTAGCCAGCCTATTAAAAAAAATTATAATGCATCCATGATCCAAAAGATTACTGCTTCAGGACCTCAGCATGAACTCCTTATACTTTTAGGTGAAACGTTTTCAGCTATACTCTGTGTACTCTTGGATAAGGAGAGATTTCAGTGTGATCTGTGATGTAGCTATGTGATTTCAAGTGTGATCTATGCTGTAGTATTTATGACTAAATTGTTTGGCAGCATTGAAAAAAAAAAGAAACCTGGTAAGAAGTCCCAGCTCACTTACTTCACCCTATCTGGTAGAGTCAGTGAACCTGATAACTATGTAGACAGGTAGGATGTTTGTCAGTTTGGTTTGTATTGTACTGGAAAATAATTCTCTTGAAAAACGTGTCCTGATGGTTGGCCTATGGGATGTCAGAATAAGACATATAAGAATATCTTTTGGAGAAGATATTCTGGCAAAACTGGTTGGCATAAATAAACCCCCGATTTTTGAAATTACACATTTCAGTTGATTTTGTATACTCTGTATTTGGCTATAGCTTTCAATGCGGATTGAATCTCCCAATTTGTATCTGCAAACAGACAACACCTGAGGAAGAAAACAGGGGTATTAACAGCTATATGCAGGTGCTTTGGTATGACACTGAAGCTTGCTGAGTGACTTTCCAGTAATAGCTCCTTGCCTGTCAGCCCCCAGGGGAGAGGATACTGCCAAAAACTCTGCAGAAGAGGCTGTCAGTAGTTGGTACTGATTTTAAAATATGCCATGCTCTCCAATTTTCAGATGATCCCTGAAGGGTTAAGTTGTTAACAACTTGAATCTTTTCTAAGTAGCATGCTTCTGGAAAGAATGTATGTAAAGTAACAGGGGGACTTCGGAAGGACTTACTGCTTGCCAGGGAAGCCTGCAAAACAATATTACGTGGTAAGAGAACTGTTCAGGACCCTGACAGACATCTGCTTCATGCAGTGTTTGTTTTCTATGTAAAACAGTCCTCTTTCTATCGTAGAGTGTGACATATAATTCAGCTGTTGTATGGCAGAGTTGCTCAAAGGTGCAATTCTTTGCAACTTTTTTTCCTAACCAAATGTATCAATAACAATGAAAATGAACATAATTACATTTCAATTATTCATAGCCAAACTATTAGTTATATTAAGTAGTCTTTATTTCTTGTGCTGTAGCTTTCACTATAGACTAAGTTAAGTTTAATCATCTTACATTGCTAAAAGCATATCCAACAGCATTTACCACAATAACTTGTCTGAGTTTTAAATTAAATTTAAATAGCTCTCCATCTTGAGAGCTGTTTATATTCCCATTGTCTTGACTGGATGGGAATATTACAATAAAGTAAAATAAAACTATAATAATAAAATAACTTTTTCAAGCTGCTTTTAACCTCTCTTACTTAAGGCTCACTGCCTTCAAGAAGTTACCTAATATGCTGGTTTCTACACTAGGAGAATCTACTGGGGTAGTTGAGGACATTGGTTTAGTAGCAGCTGGAAAAGCTCTCTGCTTTTACTCAGATATGATTGGAATACATCATAGCTGTATGTCTACTATGAAAGAGAGAAAAATAGTCTCTGACCTAATGCAGGTTGTTTTTTTTTTTTTTTTTTTCTCTGTCAGCACCACACCAACACATGGACGCTTATGGGCATTCATGTAAGCATTCCTGTAATATTACTCATTTGGGTTTTTTCCCCAGTACAAAGCTCTCTTAACACTAAGAGGTTTATGAAATATTTCAGGAACTTCAGCTATGGGAAATTGACTACTCGAACCATAAACTCGTATATTATCAGCTTACAGTGAACAAAGAGAAGATTTTAATGCAAAATCAGTACATTTTTTATGTACTTAATCAGATTGATACATAACTGACTGCATAAGCTTAACCATATCTGTTTTTTTAATGCAGGAAATAGTAGGAAGCATAGTTTAGCACTGTTGTAATTAAGTCCCTGCTAGTTTAATTGTCAGCCAGTTCTCTGTGGGGCATACTGGAGTTGTTTAGATCCAGTAAGTCTATCTTAGAACAAAGAAAAAAGGTATTGGGCTGCAGAAAACACCTGCTAGGAATACAGTTCAATGCTAAATATCAGTACAGTGAAATCATGTAACAAAGCTCTCTTCAGTGCATAGATTCAAGTTAAACCCTACTGATGCACTCTCAGATTTATGAATTCTTTAAAAGTTCAGTAAGTTGGAACTCATTTGCAATTGAAATAAAGTGTTATTTGAAAGTAATTCTCTAAAAAGGAAAAAAAAATGAAGAAAGAAGAGCTTTTCTGCTGAAGAGACTCAGGCAATTAATTAAACCTCTTCTGGAAATAGCATAAGAGCTTACAAATAAATAGTGCTTATTATCAGGAACAAGAGCCATGGTGACAGGATAGCCACATTTGTACTTTCCAGTGACAAATTAATTGATTTTTTAAAGTTGTTCAGAGCATAATATTATAACAGCACTAGATAGTTCAATAAGGAAGAAACCCAAATTGTTTCATTAGCAGACTGTGGTTGCTATTGTACATTTCCTCTTGTTCTTTCTAGCTTCCTGAGTGGAAAGGCTACCTTTGTGTTTACCTATATAGTCTAAGATGTACTACAGATGAAGCTATTCCTACTATTTTCTCATTAAAAATTGTGGAAGGACAAGTGATAAGTAATAGAGTTGCTACGTGTGCTCTTAGTGGTAAGAGGACTGAAGGGTTCTGCACTTGAACTGCAGGGTTCTGCCACTGACTTTCAGTCTACTGTTGTAGAAAGTATTTAATCAGTGTTTTCTTAGCTTACCCACTTTCCAGTAGCACTATGTAATTAAATCAAAGCACCTTCTCCAGTGACTGTGGGTTATTTTTGCATTGCTCAATGCATGGAGCTTACCAGTGCCCTTCCAACGCGTTGAATAAGACTCTGTGTCACTACAACCACTTCACAGCAGGATTCTTCATGCTTTAGCCACCTAGTAAGTTAGATGTCTAATCTACTTAATTGTTCAGGCTACTCCTTTACTATGGTAAACAGAAAGTCTCTGTTATTTCCACACTGATGTTATTAGACATTTATGTAGAGTAAGATAAATTGCTGTATGGAGGTGCCTCTTTCTTCCACAGTCTGCAGAAAGGGCCTAGACAATTAGCTGAGACTAAACATGTAATCTTTAAACTTCATATGAGATGAATACTGTGTTCAGTTCAGGGGAAATAGCTCTGATGTCCTGGGTGCTTTTTGTCAATATGTTTGGAATTTGTTTTGTTTTATGGTTGTAAGACATGCTGATCACTGCAACCCAGGCTTTCTGTATCCCCACAGGTGAAGATATATGCCTGGTCTGCCTAGGGAAAATCTCTTTGCCTGCATTACTCACCAGGTGTGAGATTTCACCAGACATTTTGTGGGAATGCACTGCAGTGGTATGGAGAATGGAGACCTGAAATGTAATGAAGAAATAGGTTTTCCATTGGATGAGAACTCTTTAGCTTATGGGTTTCTGGAGACTGAGAGTATTAACTCCAGGACCTTAATTCATTGGTAAAAATTGGTTTTATCTGAGACAAAACTTCAGATTTTTTTTGGAACATCTGTCCCCTCTGTCAGGATTTACCTAGCAGCTTTATACCTTTTACTTTCCTAATAATGTAATTCTTAACACCATCATTTCTAAGAAGTCCAACCTATCTCTTAGATTTAGTCTTTATTAATGTGTTGGTCCCTGTTTTCATTACCTTATGTTAATTTTTAGTACACTTCTTTCATTTTATTGTATTTAAGCCTTAAATCAATAAAAAGCATTAAAGTTGTATCTTTTGAGATTGGAGGAGCTGTCCAATTTTACTAGCCTCTTTGATGATATGATCTAAAATGTAATCTATTATCACCATTATAGCTATAAGAAAATTTTAGTTTTTGTTTTTATGGTATGCTATGTTTCTTTATTTGGAGAATGACTATTAAAAATTCAATATGGTAATGTGGATTGACAACCTTCATTTTGTAGTATTAAATTTAATTATATAAAAACTAATTTGTCCCATTAGAACTCTAGGGATAACGTAAAGTACTTTTAACTTTGATGTCTGTTGTAACTCTTGATGAAACATAAAAGTTAACAGTTTAAATAGGCTTTTTATTTCTTTAAAGTAATACTACAGCTCAGAAGAATTTTGTGAGCTATTTGTGTAAGCAGGAACAATTCTTAGAATTGCAGAAAACAGCTGATTTTTGGATAAGAAAAAAGTCAGTGAGATGTGTGCTTTAACAAATGCATTAACTAGTCCATTTTTTGGTTAAAAGTCAATCAACAGCTATTGCAAAAAAGAAAAAAAAAAGAGATTGTTCAGCAGTTTATCAAACAAAACTCCTGACATCACTTGACCCTCTTTCCCTCTTTTGCTGTTCAGGTATAATTGAACATTGGGAAATATTAATGAGAAATTCACCCAGTCAGGAAACAGGCACAGCCATTCCAGCAAATAGTTCACAGTCCCATAGCAAGGAGAAGTGCCCCTTGCAATACTCAATGCTTTTGGGGGAATGTGCAGACAATTCATCAGTTAAAAACAGGGGGCTTTCTGTGGAGGAATGGGGAAGTAACAAGCAGTTTAGTGTCTGTAGGTGCACTGTAGATTTGTCTTATCAAATAATTTCATTCTTTCAAGAGTGTAAAGTTGGATTTCAGACACAGAACTCACATCCAGATTCGAGGTAGAACATTACACAAGCTATGTAATAGTTCAAACAAGGATTGAGGTCAGGTTAGTGCTAGGAAGCAGAGTGTATAGGTCTGAATCCCATTTAAATCTTTCTCAAAGTTTGGGACTTGTGATGCCTGTATTTTGCTCAAGGTCTCCCTGGATCGGACAGCTACTAACAGAAGTCTTCCCAGGCAGAAGAGATAGAGCCAAATGACAGAGTGCACCTCTGAATCTGAAACCCTATGAATATCTGCAAATTTGACATGGAGAGTATTATAAGGATATACCTATCTAAATGACTGTTGAAGTAGTGCTCTACTGCCTCTGAGTATTTCTGCTGATAAAAATGGTCAAGTTATTTAATATTTTGAGAAGGGTTTCTCAAAATCACAAAACATTTATTATATTTGGCATGCCTCTGGGTGATTTTTGGGACCCTCCTTCTAAATAATTAAAGACTGAAAGGCCTTTGGTGTCCAGCAGTTAACAAAAGCTGACAGGCAGAGGTACGGTGTGGTGGAAAAGTGGTGGGAAGAGCTTGCCCGGATCTGCTTGCTCTGCTCTTCAGCTTCGCCACTCAACCATCACTATCATCATGAGCAAGGCACTGATTTATATATGTAGGAAAAAAGTATTTGTAGGGCAGAATATTCCTATTCCTTTCAATCAACTATGAGTAATAATCCTTGAAAATAGCTGCATGTACAGGAAACTTCCTACAATAAACAACTATGCTACTCCAAGCTTTACTTAGATTACCAGTTCTTTTTTATTTTACTTATTAAGAAGCAGAACATTTCTCTTCTTCTAATCTAACAGGTGACCAGGGTGCTTTAAGTACTCTTGTGCTAAAGGTTTACATATAGCAAATTCAGTTTATGTTTAATCCTTTCTTGTAGAGAACAAGTTACTTAACACACCTAGCTATGTCCCCTACACAGTGCAGGATAAAATATTTTAAAATGTTCTTTAAAGAAAAAAAAGAAAAAAAGAAGATTAGATTTGGGAGGGGGAAATCCTTTGTAACCAGGTCTATCCATATCTATATCATTCATTCTAGTTACTCAGTGATCTATAGGGAAAGGGAAAAATCTACTTGGCATGCCCTGTGAAAAAGAGGTAAAGAGAATTTAAGCTTTCAGAGCTGTGACCAGCCTACTTTTGTCCTCTTGCCAACCTAAGCGGTCTCACTGGCTTGCACACCCATGTGATTTCTGCTGCTTTTTTTGAATATCAAGGTGTTGATGGCAGCTTCATCTGCATTGGTCACAGAATTTAGGCTTTCATGAAAGCAGTGCAAGCTAGATAAAGTGGCTGCTCCTCAGCTCCGCATTTTCATAAGCTGTTCATATGTTCCTATCTATTCCCAGCTGAGAATATTAGCACAGTGGTATTGAGAGTGTTAGCACACCAGCACACTGACATTGCAAATGTCAGCAAGAGCTGCCTGAGTGTTCCATCTATTCACCTTTTTCCTCTGTATTGTTACAGGAATCCAGCCTTGAGCAAGACAGCCCAGTAGGAAAGCTTTCTTGAAAGGGTCTCAGACGCTTTCTTCTGGAGAAACTAAGTGTGTGCAAGGTCTGTTTATTAACATCTGTCACTCTGTCTGGTTTTTGTTTTGTTTTTAATTAAGAAAATGGTTTTCAGGCATCAACAGTGCCACAGAGATAGTATTGATGGTTGTTTATAAATGCCTGAGGTTTACTTGGTTGGTAGTTATGATTCTGTATGTTATCCTTTGATAGATGATCCTACTCTCCAATCATAAAATATACCAGGAGCATGACATACAGGAATCCTCAGCCTTGAGTCTTACTACATTGTCAGATATAATCACCTTTCTTTCACACATGAGAAATTAATATTTTTATAGTAAAATGCTGACCCCAGCAAATGGTGAAAATAATCTCCGTAATAATTATAATAATACTTCCAGGCAGGGAAAAGAGGGGTCATAGATTATCAAATTAATTCTTATGGCTTAATTCTTGTTGAACAGATTGGATTTTTAATAGTAAAATGAGATAATGACTGCTGATTACTATCTTGACTCTTTTTGATAAGGTAAGACTAAATGAGAACACATTTGCTTACTCCTAAGATATATATTTCAGCTTGTCCTGGATTAATGACAAGAATGGAGAGCTCCATCTATTCACCCATCTGTATAAAATATAACAAAATATAACAAAATAGCTCTGCACTAAAGTTGAGACTTTTTAGAGCTGGGCACTAGCTCACTGTAAGAAATCAAGGTTGTCTTGAGACCCTGAAGGTGTACCCCGTGGATCATGTGGCTGATTTTTGTGCCAAGCTGTGGCCAGCTGTGTAGCCAGTTGAATGCCCACAGGATTAAGTGTGTCCTTTCACAGTAAATTATATGTTTGCATAGTGGATGCAAAACAAGCCTCACTTCCAGGAACCTCAGTGCGGGTGTCCTCAGTCTGTCCCCACAATTGAGCCCCTCTGCTAGTCCTCCACCTCCAGCGTCTCCCGGGCTTGTCACTTTGACACACTTAGTTCTGCTTTGCACCTCAGTGCCTCAGAGGAAACTCCCTGGAAGTCCTGCACCTTTGCAGACATCTAGGGAGGTGACCTGCTCTTTCACTTCCTCTCCTGTGCAGCTGCTTTGCTGTACTAAAGGAGTTTTTGTAAAGGTTGTTTTCGGGGAACCTCTGAAAAAAAAATTTTACCAACCTACTTGAGGTGCCTAGAGCACAGCACTGTTGTGCTGAAGCCTGCAAAAATGTAACCAAACTAGGTTTAAATTACCATATTTTTCTGTGTCTGATACAAAACCAAACCAGCTTTCTCTCCTCTGAATCCTCATCATAACTTCTGGTTGTGTGCAGCTAAATGAACTTCCATCCCTCCATGTGACTTACTTTCAATTTAAGAGCTGAAGTGTGAGTTTGTGCGCACAGCAAAAGTGCATTTATTCAGGCACTCACGTGGTGATGGAGGAGCGAGCAGCTCAGGTGCCTGGGGATAAAGATGTGGCCCAAGGAAAGCAGCTTTCCAGTGAAATGCTCTCTGTTGTACGTGTGTGCAGCAGCAAAAGATGCAGAGCATGGAGCCATCACCTGTGGCCCTAGGAAAGGCCCCAGTGCCACAGGGAGGACCTGGGGCAGGTACTGCCTGTTTGCTTCATATCTCAGTAACGTGGTTTCACCTGGAGCCACACACTGGTGGCCTGTAACTTCCTCCTTGTGGCACCCGCTATGATTGGTTTTGTCGTTATTCATCTATTTTGTTTAAATAGAGTGGAGAAGTCTGAAGGACCTGTGAGAAAGGAGAGGCTGCTTGTTTCTTTTGGGGGCAGAGGAAAAGGTTGTAGAAGTCTCAACAGAGGGACCTACCTGCAGGTCAAGCGCAGAGCCTGGGAGTGCAAGGAGGTCCTGATGGCAGGAGTGACCTGAGGACCAGGGGGATGGAGCAGAGCTTGCTACAGCTCAGAAAATGTTTGAAGTTACTAAAATGAAGAGTAGGAGCAATGCCTTCAAGGACAGTGAAAAAAGAAGCAGTGTAGCCACCTTTTTCATCTCTTCAGTCTTTCCTAGGCACTTTGAACTTTCTCTGCTTAAAAAGAAGTTAACTATTCTAGTTCATATTCTCATAAAACCTGGTTTTTTAGAGTTTCTAAGTGTTCTGATCTTCTTTGAGGATCTCACTGATAGAAGCTCCTGTCATTGTGCTCTGTGACATGAACATAAGATTTCAAGTGTGGTATTTGCAGCTAAGAATAACATACATTATCATCATTGGTAGCTGTACAGCACCAGAAATTGATTATCATAAGATGTAGAAATTTAGGGGTAGAAATACGTTCCCCGCATTCTTAATCTTCACTGTATATTAGCAGTACACAGATGAGCAGACCAGATTTGTAAATCTGTTTTGTAAATCTCCAACAGGGAGCAAATGCAAATTAATAAGAACATATGGTTAGACTGCTAATCAGATTAAAGGATTTGAAAATATTGACAAATTTTATTCATTTACTTCTGGAATCTATAGTGTGAAATTACACTTAAGTGAGATATGATTGATTGGCAGTGGGGAAAAAAAGTCACACTGTAAGCTGAAGGAGTGGCAAAGAAAACATGCCTTACCTTACAGGATGCTTGACGGTGGAAGAGCTGTACAATCATTACTAATTATATTGCCAGGCTGAACAAAATGAGGTTGGAGATGGAATTTGAGGATCAAACAACACAGTTTCTTTCCCTGACTTCACCTAGAGGAATAGTGTACAAGTGGGAAGCTGAAAGACCTGTATCCTATGCGATTAACATATTAAACATCTGAAAAAGCACTTAACAACAGTTTGTTTAAAAAACTAATACAAACCCATGGAGCTGTGTCCTGTATTTTTCTCCCCTCTGCACTTAAATAAATATGAGAAAAGAAGAAATATTTATAAAGCTTTTACTGGAAGAGTGCATGGCAGGGTTTCTAAAGTACTTTCTAATATATGACCTGCCATTTAGAGTGATTGCTTTCGTGTAAAGTAGAAGAACTTTATAAAGGATAAAGGAAATAAAAATGACGTCTAACCTATATGCTTGAGATATAAAAAATCCCAGTGTGTGTATGCATAGATAAGGCCATGGGTTCTCTTCTATTGTAGTTCTTCATATGCTTTTAGGTGATCTCAGCCAGAATATTTCCCTCTGAGTTATAGCTCTGTGAACTGTGATTAAGGATAAAGTGCAGTAACACATCTTTTAATGTGAGCAAATGAGAGGACAGTCAAATATGCATTATTCAAGGTCTAGGGTATCTTTTTTCTGAAGTTTTTTTTTTTGACAACTGCTAGAAGAGTAGCTGCTGACAATAATGTTATAAAGGAATAAATATACCATTTGATGTTTACCTGGGGCTAGCGTATGAATGTTCATAAAGGGAAGGAAACATGGAAAAGCTTCTAGAAGTATGCAAAGCATACAGAAGCAAACAAAGCCGCTTCCTTTCCCACTCTGTTGTGGTGACTGCTGGAGGAAGGAGCAGTGTCCCTGTTCTGGTCCCGGAGCTGCTGCTCACACGTGAGGGAGCTGACATGCATATTCATGTGAGTAAGAGCAGGAGAGACACGTTTCAAACTCCGTTACTCGCTGCTGCAGAGCTTTTCACGTCCTGCCCTAAGGACTACATTCCTTCTTTCTTTAACTGCATGTGACTCAAAAGCTATGTATAGGCTATATTCGCTAAAAGGTGACCTTCATGGTCACAGAAAAAGCAAAAAAGATCCCCCTCTTTGCAGGGGAACTTGCCAGAAACATGCAATGCGCGAATAAAGGCAAGCAGACTGAATCTTGGGGGACCGGGAAAGAAGTGGGTTCAACATTTCCGTCCTTTAGAGAGCTAATGTCAGTGACCTAAATTAAGCTGGCTCAGTGGAGCTCTGACTTTGTTTGGGATGATGGCCCTGAAGGACAGACCGTGATTTTCCTCTGCACTTTGACATGGAAAATGTTTGGAGCTGGGATCTCACATATTTACAAAGATCTGCTATTTATTCATCATCATTCTGGATCTGTCTAGGGTTTTACTTCTTGAGCTACAGAGGTAAAGCTCTGGTCCTCCTGCCTTTTGGGACATTTAACTCACTGAGATGAAAATGTCACCAAGATGGAAAATGAAGCACTTAATAAAATTAACTCTCATTTTATTTCTCTTCCGGAAAGTATTTAGCTCATTACAAATAGCTGAAGAAAGATTTTATTGTAGATACTTTGAGAAATACGGTTATTGCTTGCAATTTACTGTTTGTTAATTATTTTATCCAGAGTTCTCTAATTAAAAGCTTCTGTCCTTTTCTACCTCTAGTGACTCAGATAAAACAGATAACTATAAAATAAGTTTTAATGAAAAGTATAGAATCCAATAAGTCAAGTGTACTTTACCACTAAAACAATGCGATAAAAACTAGCTGAGATAAACATTCACTGTGTTATCATTATGGTATGCCCGGAAGGATCAAAAAGATGAAACAACACCATCTGTTTATAGCTGAATTTTCTATTATTAGAAAAAGAATTGTGGTGACCCCAAGGTCACAATAAAAAGAGGCAACATAGAAAAGTTACAATTTGTTCCTTATACTACTTCAGACCTGGCTCTTTCAGAGCCTACAAAAAAGTGTCCCTTACTTGTATCCTCTTACAATGTAAACCTTACCCATAGAATCACAGTGATAATCTGCAGTACTCTAGAATGGAATATCCTCATTCTGTCCCTTAAAATACACCAGTCGATTAAGTACTCTCATAGGTCACTGAATCAAAATGCACTCTCTCACACTCTTCTCCTCCTACCTCCTACCCCTCCTTTTAATAAGATGTAAACATGTAAGGAGCTGTGAACCTTTATAAGGATCCTATATAGGATCAAGAATCAGGACTTCTTCATGTTCAGCCTGTTATCCAACATTTATTGGATCTGTCTGTGTTCCTCTTGCCTTATGTTCTGTATTTATGACTAATAATGAACTCATCAATTACATTGGCTTAGTTAGCACATAATTCCAATGGCATAAATGGAACTGGCAGATACTCCTAATGTACAACTGTGTGAGTGATTGTAAGATCCAAATCCAAAGTCTTGCACCATCCGTGCCTGGTTAAAATGGGCATAGATTTTCATTCTTAATCTGAAGCACATATTAAACTCCCTTTGAATCAAGGTCCAGCTGAGGTTCTAGAGGTAAATTCCAGGGAGACTACAGAATAAAAAATAATAGTGAGATTTATACCTGTCTGAGAAAACACCTGGAGAAAACAATGGGAGAGTTGCCTTTTTTGTCTTTTTCATTCATGCAAGTGTTTCAGAACTAGTTATGTTCCATGTTGAACAGAGTTTTTTTCGAGCATTTATTTGAGAGCTGGGTACTTTCTGTGTTTTAACCCCTCTCCTACCCTATTCTAAGTGTGGATTTACTGTTATATTTTGCAGAATGACACCTGCCATGTAAACCACCCTAATGGGAATCTGTAGTGCTATTTTTTTTCATAGTGAAACAGTATGGAAGCTTGATTAGCGATCCACAGTAAGTAATTGCTCTGGGTCTGGCTGGGATGGAGCTAACTTTCTTCATAGCAGCCCCTATGGTGCTATTTTGCATTTGTGACTAAATCAGTGTTGATAACACACCAATGTTTTGACTGTTGCTGAGCAGTACTTACACAGTATTGAGGTTTTCTCTTCTCCCCACTCTTCCCCCGCAGCGATTAGGCTGAGGGTGGGCAAGAGGTAGGGAGGGGACACAGCTGGGACAGTTGACCAGAATTGACCAGAGGGACATTCCATACCACATGATGTTGTGCTCAGCCATAAAAGCTCAAGGAAAGGAGGAGAAAAGGGGAACATTTTTGGTTTTGGCATTTGTCTTCCCAAGTAACCGCTACATGTGATGAAGCTCTGATTCTTGTGAAGTGGCTAAACAGATGTTTATTCACTGCTCCCAATGGGAAGTAGTGAATAAATTCCCTATTTTGCTTTGCTTGCGCTCATAGCTTCTGCTTTACCTATTGAACTGCCTTTATCTTAACATGCAAATTTCCTCACTTTTCCCCTTCCGATTCTCTATCCTAGTCCGCCGTGGGGGGGCAGTGAGTGAGTGGCTGGGGGGGTGCCTAGTTGCTGGCTGGGCTCAACCCACCACAGTAATACACATAGCATAGGTAACAACCATTGGTGGCACACAATTTTTTCTGATAAAGTAAATTAAAAGAAACAATTGCAAAACTTACTCTCTCAAAAATATATTAAAACATCAAACTCAAAGAACAAAGCCAATAAAAGATTTTGAATGTAAACAACTATCTAGGTGGAGTTGGTAAGCCTAGATGCAAAACTACAATCCAGCACCTATCTTGTGCTCATATTCTGTTGACCTTGCAGACACCTCTGTGATGTTCCCAAAAATTCCCTGGGTCCCTAGGGTGGAATCTGCTCCTACGCTGAGCAGCGGAGTTCAAACTCCCACCTAAATCAGGACTCAGAAGTTAAGTGTTCCTGTAGACTTCTTGCAGGTGCCTGCTTTGGTAGGAAGACACAAAATAAATGCAAAGAAGCCCCAAACCAGCTGTAGAATCAGTCCTTTTCAGAGTACAAATATGGATTCTTCTTTGAAGACCAACAAGATGATTGCAAAACAAAGGAAGTGGTGGTTTTAAATACGTGTTTTCATGCAATTCCTAGAGCAGTTATGCAGGAAATGAGGTACCTCAGTTCAAATACCGCTTTGGCCTGACGAAATTTAAGCCTATGTTTCTCACATTCCCAGAGAATACTAATTGAGCTATAAATTAGTCTAAATTGAGATGAGGGATTACAAGGTGGGGATCATTACTTTTCTCAATGTCCAGCCAGTAATTTGCCTTTACCTTTTCTTCTTTCTTGCTGGTTGCCCACATGAATTGCAACTGCTTATCAGATCACTTATTTAGCTTCAGTCACACTTGGTCTATAGTTATTTCTATTCTCAACATATTCTTGAGAGAATTTCCATTTTCCAGTGCCTAGATACTAAAGAACCAGTTCTTTTTATGTGCAATGCTGTCTTGACACTTCTTTCACTGGAATAGTTTGAGTATGCTTAGAAGACAGGTGAAGGCTTCAGCCCTGGTGTGTGACCAACCTGACAGATTGTTTGATGTGAGAACCTGTACATCTCTTTTTCAGTTTGTTTTCAGATTCTTTCTAGTCTTTGCCTTGAAAACTGGCATATGAATGACTTGCTTGATATAGCCACATTTTATTTTTGTAGGGTTCAATACGCAGCTGCTTTATTTTCATGTTGGGGAGCTGCTCTTTATTGTGTATCTTGGTACCTTTTTCATGACACACATCAACACTGATGTGCTGGGTATCATTTGAAGGACTAACAGTGATTTTGAAAAGTCCTAACTAGTGGTTTATGGTTCATGGTTTTCTGTCCTTGAGCATCCTTGTCAAACTTTCCACAGATAACACTCTTGGAGTACATTTCTTTTCAAAATAGCCCCACTTTGCTCAAGTCATGCTCATGCAAAATCTTATGCCTGCCCCTTTCATATGAGCAAAGTTCCAGGACTGGCCTCTGTCATTAAAAGGTATGCTTGCCTCATCATTCATGCCAAACATTTTTAGGATTGGATAGAGGGTTGTCAACTCCTTGATGCTGGCAGAGTGCCTGAGTCATGATCAGGTCATTATGCCCATACTATGTAGGTGACGTCCAGTAGTCATGGAAAGTATTAACATGTATCTGAGAGGTTTGGATTAAATTACGTGAGCTAATCAAAAGGCCTTCAATAATCTATGAACTAACTGAAGTAAGGTCACCTGCTGTACTGGCTTTACAGTTTTTAGGGTTCATTCAGGGTATTTTGGAAATTAGCAAATATGTCTTTGTTGGTAAAGGCAGCTAGACATAATTTCAGATAGTTTAAATTTACTTTTTATGTAGTTTTAGATTCATTTTTCCTGTTTAATTGTAATGGTGTGTTTTGGTCATGAAGATGAGAAAAAGGAGAAGTGATCTTAAGAATTCCCATGCCTGGCGGAAAACTTCAGTCATAGCTCATAACCAACTATAAAACCCAGATTTGTAGAGAAATAGTGAGTTTTCTATTGCTCTATTGCTTGCAGAACTATTTTTTTCACCTAAGCTAGCCAGGTTATGTTTTTTTGATTGTTTGTGTGTAATGTTTGTTTTAGGTTTCCAAATGTTAAATTCATTAAATTAAAAATAAATGGTTAATTACGTTCATTAATGTTTAGAAAAGTTGTCCGTACTACTTGCATTTTCTGTGTATGTATTATGTTTGGAATTTTTTTATGCATTTGTTTTGTTCTAGGGGTTTTGTGGCATTCTGTGGTTATAAAGTGGCTTTGACTGATTGTGGTTTTATATTTTCTCTTCTATAACACTGAAGATTTCAGATATTCCACTTGCAATATATTCCCATTTCAATTTTGTCAGTGTCCAGTTCTAACTACGACTTTTACCATGTCCATTTGCTGAAAGACTGGACTTTGGTTTGCCATTATAACTGTTATTCCTCTCCTGTAACTGTTTTCCCCTCCCTATTCTTATTTTTTTATATCAAATGTTTGCAGGAGCTTGAATTGTACTGGGTAATCAAGGCTTAAAAAAAAAAAAAGAGCAACGTTCAAGCTTGATTTCTCTTTCCCATCAACGTAAAGACACCCTAAAAGAAAATTGTAATATACCACTATACTGTAAACAATCCATTAGGAAGCTAAATATTATAGCACTTACTGTGCAAAATTTGTGCAAAGACAATGTGATGTTGCTAAACCATGGCTAACACCCTCTGGTTTTAAACAGCAAAGAGTAGCTTTGGTAAGCTCATCCAGGCCTTCTGAGCTATGGAGCTGACGTTACTGCAGGAAGTTCTCTTCAGTTTTCCTGATAATTGTAAAATAGAGACTTCTGAAGCACTACAGTGTTTCTTCAGTGTTAAAGTAGGAGTGTAGTTTTTGACAGACTGTGAATTAATCCTCATCCAAAAAAAAGAGCCTACTCCCCTGCAACCAACTGGAGAACAATTAAAAAAGAAAAAACTCAGCTTTGAAGTTTACTTGATATGTAGAAGGACAGAGTTTCTTAATTTTTAGTCATGTTTCTGTTAGTCCCAAATTAGAAGTTCATACAGCCTTTTTGCTAGTTGTGGAAACAGTTTAACATGGAATAAATTCAAATTCTAAAAAATAATCATGACAGATTGGAAAATCTCTTTTATTCTCCAAACTGAACTTTCCAAGAATGGAGTTCTTGAACATAAAAGATTAATATTGGTCATGGGATTATTATTTAGAATAGCAATGTCTGTCAAAGTAATTTTATAATTAAATTTAGCACCAGCTAACAATCCCTCAGAGAGTAACTATAAATCCATATATAGACCGGGTTTTATTACAATCAACTTAGAAATCCTTTAGTTTGTCTCTCCCAAATACCGTTGTCATATCCACAAATAATAAAATTACCATGCAGGTTTTTTTAACCTTTATCTTTTTCTATTTTCATCCAAGATCACTTTGAATCAAGAAAATGATTGGCAGGGGCATGGCCAAAAAGATGTACTGGAAGTGGAGAAAGAACAACTATCTCCATAACAGTGAATCTCCATAAATGCCTGTGTGGTAAAAGCAGCTTAAAGGAACATTTTCAAATGATGTTTGGCCTGAAATTTAAACTACACAAGAGAAACCTCTTATTAAGCCTAAGCCAGTAGAAATACCTGTTTTGTTTGGATTTGGTTTTGTGTTTGGTTATCCTTAAGTAGGAAAATACACAGCACTATTCCCATTGAACTGTGATTTGAAGGACTTGAATTCCAGGTTCAGATTCTCCGTTCCTATCTAGCAGATGGGAAGTATAATGCTAACGTTTTTGTAAAATGCTTTATGATCAGCTGATTAAAGGGACAAGACAAAATTAAAAGTTTCTTGTTGTGATGGGGCGGCTAACAAATATGACTATCAAAGGGACTAAAAAGTAATGTAGAATAGGAACTGTAGTAAAGGAAAAAAGTCTGTAAACAGAAGACACACAAGAAAGACCTTCAAAAATGTCCCTGATGACTTAATCATCTTCCTGGTTGTTTTTTAATGTTTGCGTTATGAATGTTGAGTGGGGCGGGAAATGCAGCACTTATTGTGGTGCTTGAGGAGGAGGCAGAGCCCTGCTGAGAGCCATAGGATTTGTCTCCCGCTGGGTGGGAAAGGCTGTGCTTCTGGGAGGAGAGGGAATTGCTGGGGGGAAGGTGTCTCCTGCCACCCATAGAGCAAGCCGCTGTCCCACGTCCAGCGAGGGCAGCCACTGAGTTCCTCCCCAGTACTGTGTCTTGTCTGCCCTTTAGGGACTTTGTGCCCCAGCAGTGTTCCTAACTGTGCCGAGCAGATGACAAGTACACCTGAGGGTTATGCAGCAATTTGTGTTGGGGAAAAAAGGGGGTTCTTCTGGGAAAGAAGTTGTAGAGTTTGTGTAACTAGAAAAAGAGAAGTGAATTATGTATTCTTTGACACTCTTAATTCCAGCATAAACCCAGCAGGTTGTATCACACAATTAACAGGACTTCAGAATCTGCTGCAAAATGAGTAACATTATTTAAACTCTTTCCTGTTAAATATGAATAATTTCTCTAGTTCTTAGGAGTTCATGATCAGGGAAACCCAGTGATGCAGCCAAGTAGCATCTTATGCATCTCTCTGCTGAAGTGGCAAAAAAATCCAATGGAACAAAATCATTACTCAGGCAAAACCAACTGCCTGGCTATTTTTCCCTTTGGAAGACTAAAAAGCAGGTATTCGGAGTTTTCCTGCTCTCTATTATGGACTGAACGGTTTGGAACAGCAAAACTGGGTTCATTAGTGGTGTCAGCTCTGACCAGGAAGAGAAAACTCTTCCTGGTAAACTCTCTTAGGATAATATGCTGGTGCATTAGTATCAGGAAGGCTAGTGGTGTCAACAACACAGGAAGCAAATGGATTATAACCTTTCTCCAGACATGATCTCTCAGGAAAGATGCAGCTGGACAATTTAAAAGGCAATCAAAGGCAGTTTATCCCTTTCTGACTCCTTGTCTCACTCCTGCTCCCAAATCCTTCTCTTTAACTTATCTTTTACTACATCTACTGGCAGAAAAAGAGAGGTCTTCTTGAATAGATTAAAATGGGATAAGAAGGATTTCTGACTTCTTTTCACTGTGAGTGACATCAGGATTTTCTTTCATAGCTCAGAAAGCTTAAAAAAAAAAACCACCCCCCCCACATTTGACCAAAGCAATCTTTTCCTTTCCCCTTTTTGAGTCACAAAGCAGTGCTGTTGTTTGGGAGACTTTTCTGTGGCACCTTAAATAACATGTGTGACTTCTAAGAGGAAAAAGAAGTAAAATTAGACAAGCCAACACCATATCTAAATGATAAGTAGCCTTGAAAACTTCTAACTCAGATAAATGCTTATAAAGGCCTCAGTAAAAGTTAATGCTCCTGGTGTTTGATTCTGATGGAAAAAAATTGTAAAATGTCAGCCTTGTAATAAAGGCACTAAAGGGTGAATGCCACATTTAAATAAATAAGGCCTTATGTCTGAAAAGCAAGAACACTAAAATCGATGAGTACATAATAAGAATGTATTAACCTGATGGGCCTCATCTGCTCTTGCTCAGAGGATTGTGAAACAGGAGTAAATCTGAAGAACTGGGGAGAGTTACACATGCATGAAATAATAAAGAGTAGGTGAAATGAGATATACGAGCCACAAGTTACTTGGATATCAAGCAACTGATATTTTTTGCCCAGCTGTAAATGCCTCTTTGTATAACAACATTTCTTCCCTCATTTTGTGGTGTGTTTAAACATACGGAGAGGGGGCAGTTTATCAGTGTTGTTCATATTACTGAAAACATTTAGATTTTTCAGTCAAACTATAACTTTGGCTAAGGTATGCGCGGTCAGTTGATGATGTAGAAAATACTGTAGTACATGTTAAAAGTTTGTATAGCTACTTTGTACACTGGGATCCCAATCCGGTTTCAGAAATCACTTTGTGATTAACAGTTGTAAGGTTCATACAGTCAGGCTGATGCATAATCTAACAGCATGACGATGATGAATATCACAAGTACATTTTGAAACTGTATATTTTGAGACTGTATCCCAAGATTTTGACATTTGAGAATGTCCTGTTTGATACTCAGTTCACTTACGTGTTGCTTATTATTAGTCAATACAAATGTCATCCAGATGAAGTGTATTTATTGTACAACCTCATCGACATCTAACAGTTTGACAGCAAATACTAATTTCATTTCCCTGGTTGTTTACTTAAATTCATTTACTCTTCCCACTATTAACAGCATTTACTGCAAAAACTGAGGCATGAGGATGTGGTAAGAGAGATGTATTTCCCAGCCTCATAGAGGAAATGATACTTTCTTCATCTTTGGAAAATGCTGCTGCCAGCATTTGGTGTGCCTTGCTAGCATAGCTAGGTGTCCAGCAGATGTCAGATGGTTGAGGTGTACAGCTGTACACTCCAAGGAATTATCCTTCTCCTATTTCAAGGCTGGAGAGTCCCTCTTTTGTACAGCTCCTCAGGAACCTGCTGAAAGACTTTCCACATTTGCATAGCTGATGTGAAAGGGCTTCTGTTGCGGCTTTGTCCTCCAGCACTCAGAGTGGCCTTTGTCTTTAATTTTATTGTAAGGTATTGGGTGAGTAATGGAATTCCAGAGAATTTATTTCTGGAATAAAGCCTGCAGTTGTTTTTCCCTACAAGTCACCTGGTACCCTGTGCTTGAGATGCCTTTCTCTCCCTCCCCCTTCCTCCTGGCTTCTCCCTGTTTTCCACCAAAACATCTAAACCCAAGCCTTTAGGGAGATAGTACAGCAATGGTCCTTTTGAGAAAATCAGAGGGTGGAGTTGTATGGAAAGCACGCAAATGTACTCACATAATACAATATGTCAACATACAGTAGCTTTAAAGTTTTTGAATCATAGAAGTGTTTGTGTTTTACCAAGTATCCAGGAATAAAGCAATTGTGTACAACAGAAGGCAGAGAAAGAGTGTGTCTCATGGATTTTTGGAGTTTGCATTTTGGTATCTTCTTAGCTGCTATTCTCTGAGTGGCAAGCAGTCACTTACCTGGCCTGTGTGCTGTGTCAGGCCTTTCTGCTTTTCTGAGTGAAAGAAACTTGGACACTTGAAAGAACGCTCTGCCTCCTCCTCTCCCTTCCCCTCCTAAACTTCTAACCTGAGCTTTATGGCATTTGTTGACTTTCAACCTGTTGATATGACACTGAAGCTCATAAGGTGGAGAGGATTTATTGTATTACAATGTGATTTGTCGATGTGTGATTTTTCGTTCTATCAGTAGGTTACTTTATTGAGATCATAAAATGAAAATCAGTTTTTCATTTCAACCTCCCACTTGTTCCCCATTAATTCATTGAAAAAATTCTGCAAAGAGTAAAAGAGATTAATTTCCAGTGTTTTTAAATTAGGAGAGCACTTCTAAGGATGAGGAAAAGTGTTTTACAATAGAGATGAGAGAAAAGTTGAGAAAAAGGAAAATTGAATGCCCTCACAGTGTTTTATTGAATAGGTTCAACTTTGATGAAGCACAAAGGCATTGCTATGTATTTTAAGTTGGCAGATAATAAATTTTGAGGGACAAAACAAAAAACAAAGTAGAGTAGTTACTTTTTCCCTTTCTGGTCTGTTGATCAGAGAAACATACAGTGGTTGTTATTAAAAACTGGACATTATCCATTCACAGTAATTAAATCAACCATGGTGTTTATCTGGTATCTTAGGCTTGGAAGTAACAGGAAGAGTACAGCAAAAATAAATGCTTAATGGTGCTATTTTATGCCTAAATGAAGAGATTAAACTGCAGCTAGAAATGCCAACTAATTGTGTGACCATTAAATAAGCAATTAACCATGCAAATGTGCTATCGTTTAGTCACCTTCTTTGTAATGTAAAAGGTTCCCATATTGGTCCTCTTTCTGATGTTTCTATATTGACTTCTATTGTTAGGTGACATGTCAGTGATCTCAGCAGGAGAATGTAGATGGAAACAATTTGGGTCCAAGGGCTGTCATTTTACTGTGTTTGCATGATGCCTAATGTAAAGAGGCAGTTATTTTGGCTGGAGTTGTGTTATAACTATCATAAACACTATTCAAAAGAGAGACCTACCTCCTTCACTGTGTGTACACAATCTAAATGATAGGAAGTACACTGGGGAGTCAAGAAAGACTTTCAATTTTTGGAAGTTAAATTAAAGAATTTTTCTGGTTACAAGGCAAAATGTCAAAGGAAATCTCAAATGGCTAATAAAGTTGTTGTTAGAAAAATATCTCCAGCAGAATTTGAAATGGAAACATTTCTGGAAATGTAGCCAGATGGAAAGATCTGCATGATGTTGATGTCTGCAGGACCTGAAGGAGGACAGATGGTCAGCAACTTAAAAGGTTGAACACTTTCAAATATATATGGGACAGAAAGAAAGAGAATGAGAATCCAGTGGGCAAATAACCCTTGATGATCATAAGTCTCCAACTTATTTGAAGTGTGTGAGCCATCTGAAATCACTTCCATTCAAACTGAAAGATTTCATGAGAGGACCCAAGGCTCACTAGACACCAAAGATGAATTGGAATCTCAGCTGCTGCTCATAAAACTGTGCATTTGTAGATGAAGATGACAAGTTAAAACAGAATTTTAATGGAATCGTACCTCAGAGACAGATGAAAACCTATTAACTGTAGATGGCCTGACCCTAGAGAAGGAAAATAGAATAGAATGAATGCACAGGAGTCCTTAGGAGCTAATGAAAATACTGAAAAATGCCTGTGAGGAGAACAAGCATCTGGATAGTCACAAACATGAACATAAGTGACGTAAATGTTAAATGGATGATCACACACTCTGGTAAGGATGAAAAGTAGGACCATAGAAAAGATGAAGAAATAGCTGTAGAGAGTGTGAGTCACATGACTTAAATTCAAAACATGTAATGTAATGTACAACAGATATAAAAATATGTGACTGGGAACAGAGTACATATGTGGCTTTTTATTTACTTGTGCAGATCTGGTAACTACAAGATCTCAGAAGCAAGGGAGTATATACCAATGATAAAAAGTGAATCAGCAATTGAATCTAGGGCACTGAAACTGGGCTTGGCTTTGGTACAAGCCATAGAAACTGAGGTGTGTGGCACAGTCAGAATGCAGAAAGCTAAGATAGCCAAAATATTTTGAAAAACTCCTATTTTGTTTAAATCCTTTATATGGATGCCACCCATGGTCAGATTACCGAGATGGAAAACATTAAGTCAGTGAATGGTAGTGGAAACACAGCCAAACAAATAAGAACAATTTTGATGTTCTAGACAGCCACCAGGAGTTTCACCAGCAACTTTGAAGGCCAAGTTACAACTGTAAAGATGAATCACAATCACTAGACTAAATTCTAAATTGTCAACCACTGACTTTCAAAGTCCTCTTCGGCTGTTCTTGAGAAGACTGAAGTTGATATATAGACTATGAGGAGTTGCTCACTGCACATCTTTTCTTCTGCAGCATTTGAGATCATCACAGATTCTTCCAGCCTCAGAACATGAAGAACAAATGTCACAAGGACTGAGAGAAAACTGTTGTGCTGATTTGATGATGATTTAGAGTGCTTCTCCTCTCGATGCATTCCAGCTTGCAGAGTTCCAAACCAAAGCTCTTTCCATTGGATTTGTCACCTGCAGTGAGCTCACCTCGAGGTGTGTCACCAAAATTGTAGCATGGCTCACTCACAGGCTGAATAGTCAGCAGGAAAACTAATTTGGATTCACATAAAAGAGAGGTATCCCTTGTGACCTTAAAATCTTTATCAGCATTAGAACTCTAAGGGTGCAAGGAATACATATGAATCAGCTGTTCTCAGTGTAACTTAAACCATTGTTATTTAGACTATGATACCAGACTGAAGCATCACTCATGGGCTATCAGTCCCAATGAACCCACAACAAATGTATAAGCAGTGAAAATTAGTAGATTATGACTTCTTGAGACAAAAGGTGTTTGCACATCTTCCTCCTGTTTCATTTGTTCGGGTGAGATGTTCAAACAGCTTTGTGAATCTGGGCTTTATTATCATATGAATAAAACAAATAAAAATGAGATTGAAGTTTACTGCGCAAGCACATGGTGTTTCTGTACCCATCACTCTTAATGACTCACAAAAAACTATAGGCAAAAGTTAAAAATTGCACAAAAAAGGAAGAACAAAAAAATATGCCGTGATGAAAAAGAAATCATAGGCTTAGATCTGCTGCAGAATGCCTACCGTGTTCATAATTTGACAGGCTACTGATCTTGGAGAACAATGAAGCATGGTCATATGAGGTGTTGGCTCTTCTTTTGCAATCAAATCTCATAGACTAATTGATCTTTAAGGCAAAAAAGGTGGAAAATTTAGATAATTCAGTCAGATCTTCTCCATCTCATTTGGCAGAAATCATCACCCAACAACACCATCTACTAACAACATCCTCACCCAACACCACCACCCTTGCCAAATCCATATACAGCTTGTTTAGACTGTTTTTACTTTAATTTTTGTTTGTAACCTACAAGATCTGTTAAAACTGCAGTGTAATTTTGTGAATTTCAGTGTGAATTACAGCTTTCAAATCTCTATTAACTAATCCACCATCTCTGCCAGTGTATTACTTAGCTAGCAATTTTTAACTTTCACCTTCAAGGCTTAGAAAAAATTGAGACGTCATTCCCATTTACACTCATACCAGTCCATCATGTATTTTGTTACAAAATGATCTATAGTGTGTGTTTTCTATGCACCCAACTCTTCTATGGGCCCCTCACCTTCATACAAAACCACAATGCATTAAACTTAGCAGAGTATTGGTTTTCTTCCTCAGGATTTACCTTGCAGACTGATTCACACTTTTAAATTTAAAAAAGACACAAAACCTATTATCAAGGTTATTTCCAAGGCAATTACACTGGTGTTAAAATTAATACCTCTAACAAAATGGTTAATGGTTAAGTGATAAACTCTACAATAAATTTTGTCTTGGTAGTTGTTAAGACTAACTCTCTTAATTCTCAAGCTACTATCACTTTTGCATGGAAACATCTGTATTGCTAGTGTGTCCTTGTATTACTATATATTGTTATTTGATTAACATGAATTGTGGAGTCTCATCAGAGAAAAGCTGGTGCTTTGCCCTGTGCTCTTTTAATGTCCAATAAGATGCCTTTCATTTCTTCTGTTGAAGAATTATTTCTAAACATTCACACCAAATTCTTCAAATGTGAGTGTTTCCAAATTATCCTGTCAGAACTGTATTTTCTCCCTCTCTCTTTGAATCTCTCAGCTGTGGCCATAGAACAGTAGAAATTTAGAGAGACCATGTTGTGTATCCCAGGTTGTCTGGTCTAACTGGAGCAAGCTGTATCTGAAGCTGTGGTACTGATGACTGGTATAGGAGAAACATCAAGGTTGAGCTAATCAAAAAGGCATACAACTTCTGTTAATTGTTTGAGTTTGAGAAAACATATATTCCATTTTCTCTGTCCGAAGTGGAGAGGGCTTCCTTCATATCATGACTATGGGAAGATTGCTGGTCTATTATATTTAGCTTGCTTTGTGGTGACTGTTGTTCAGATTTTGACTGTCACATTCAAAAGATCCTATTTCTTCATATCAAATTCATGTCATCTCTACCTTGAATGACTTCATTTTAATAGCTCATAATCCCACACAGCAAGTGCCGTGAAAATCTGGGGGGTTTAGGTTAGCACATCACAAGAAGTTCATTCTCACCTGGCAACTTTTATACATATTGGCCAATTTAAACCAGAATTGACAGAAGAGTCAGGGACATTGATATCCTACAAATGCTGTGGATCAGAGAGAGACCCATTTAATAGAAAACTGAGAATTCTTATGGAAGCTTGGTCCTGAGACACAAATCCACAGGAAAATGAGATTGTAGTTCTGCTGCTTGTTGAACTACTTGGTCATAAGCAGAAGATCACAGCAGAGACAGAGTAGCTAAGCTTAGTTACTTCAGTTCACATATTCATGGCAAAATCAGTCATTCTTTGTTGTGGTGGTTAAAGCCAGCTGCTGTGGCAGCATTTCTGACAGGTAAATGAAGATTGCTGTTGTTTTTTATGAAACATGAACACAATAGTATTTTTATGGTTTCAGACTGTTGTAGAAAAAAATATAAAATGAAGTCTTAAAATGCTTGGAAAAATCTGTGGGTTTTTTGGTTGTGTGGCAATTTTTTTTTGTTTTTGTTTGGTTTTTTTCTTTTTTTTTTTTTAATTCTTGTTAGAAAACTAAATGAGCATTGTGTTGAATTGATTTGTGGTACAGTTTTAATGTGCTAAAAATGTCAGACCTTAATCTGTTGAAATAGCCTCCAGGCTTAGTAACATTTTTTTCCTAAAAAAAAAAACAGAGAAAAAGTTTGGATTTATGTATTTGCTCTATGGAATGATAATAATTCAAACACCATAGCATAGCAGTATCAGTTGAACTACTTCCCCACTGAAGTGCAAATACAAAATCATGTTGCTTTCAAATTTGGGAGTTTCTTTGCAGTAACCTTTATGTATTACCACTTGCCCTTTGTGAAGTGCATCATTAAAACCAGAAACTGCAAAATGAGCCAGCACATTGTTTATAAAGACGTAGCCAAAACATGCCTAGTCCTGAAGAGCTTAATTTTCTTATTTTTGTGCTTTGTTGTACCAAGCGTATATTTTCTCTTTTGTAATTTCTTTGACCTTTTCTTTAATCTTCTTAGCAACCATGTTGCTCTTCTTCTTCATCATTCCTTGACCAACAATGACAATTAAGATTTTTCTCTGCCTCTTATCCATTGATCAAAAGAGAGGTATGGGCAAAAGACAGCTGCTAGTGCTACCGAGATGCTAAAATCATGGCTTACTTTGCAAGGATGGAAGGCAAAAACACTGGAAGGGAAAAAAAAGAAGTTTTTATTAGGAAAAAAAGTCCTGATGTTCAAAACATTAGGCACCTGAAATAGTCTCCTGAACTACAGATGAGGAGTACAGAGTGCTTTAAAGTTCCATTGTATGCAGCAAGGCATTTTAGAAAGCCTGAAGTTTAAGCATTGTGTTTCAAAATGCAAGTTTGTCCTTTGGTTGCATTTTGATTTTTTAAAACATTATAATTTCACTTCTTCCCATGTGACTTGGAGGGTAAAATGCCTGTTTTATGGCATGTTCTCCAAGTTACCAATGGACAAGCAAAGATTTACTTTAATCTTTAACATCCTAAGTTTAAGTAGTGGATTTAAATAAATTACATGATAAAAAAAGAAAAACTTTAAACACAACATAAAAAATTTAAATTCTGAAAAGAAAGCAAAGGTTTTCACATTTTCGGTTTGATTAAGTTTTTGTCCAATTGATGTAGTAGGTACAGTATCTACTATTCCATACTGTTCGCTTCTGTAATTCTACTGCTCGCTTCTGTACTTCTAAACAATGAAGACTTGTTGCTTAGAAGTTAGGTAACTAACAGGTGTGTGTTTGTAGTTGTGTGGAGTAGTAATTAATTATAAACTGTGTGGTTTAGAGATATTGTTAGATTTAGTGATAATTAATTTTAGCTATGGAAACTATAAACAAACGTGGTCCAAGCATGGCTCAGGGACAAATTGCGACCCTATAAGGAAAGGAGGAAATAAGTTCATGAAGAGTTCACTACCCTGCCGACCACCCGAGACCCTCAAGAAGACCCTAAGGGCTTTAGTGAGCATGTGTGAAGGATGATGTAATATTATAATTAGTTCTTGGAAATCTAATGTATATGTAAAAGAGAATCTTAGAATATGTATGAGAAATGTGAATATAAACAATAGAGTGATTAAACCAGGTGTGCTTGATTTGTGGCAAGTCTACCGAGCACCCAGGCCTGAATAAAACAATATCTGTCCTGAACTTGTGGAATTGGTTACTTGCATGCCGGGCACGAATCCGCTTTTCGGACAACACACTTTTTATGAATTTTCATAAAAATGAATATTGGGATGCATACGTTCTTGTCTATTTTCACTGCTCTACTACAGAAAAAATTTGTTGTTATTACTTTCTTCTAATTACTTTGCATGTACGGTTTGAACCTCTGCCTTGATTCACAGACTAGTGTATAATGGATTTGCTAGTCATATGTTTCATTGCTATATGTTTCTACTATTTCTCATGTAATGTTGATCTACCTGTACATTGTAATAATTTATTGTAACATGGTAGGAGATAATTCTATCTGTATTCACAGTTAACCCACATTGCTAGAACAAATATTTGATGGAGACTAAGTAATGAAAAAGAATAATCTAGCACACAGGAACAGCTGGGTAACAGTTGATTTTCAGCATAAACATAAATAAAACTGAAGCTCACGTAACTTCGAAGAATTTATTAGACGATGCTATGTCATGCAGGACTGTGATCATTGCAAGTTTTGTCTCCAGGTCTGTTTTCTTACTGACTTCAATGGAAAGTTGGATGCCCACGCTTCAGAAGAGCTGAGATACCTTGTATTGACTCTGATGACAGCCTTCACGGAGCAGAGGAAAGAGATACTCACTTCTGTGCTTTCCATGCTTTGAAAGTAGGTAGTTTTTTCTCTGAATTTTCAGATCTTATTTCCTGGGAGAGAGGATTTATATGCTTGTAGTGGCAGCAATACCATTATTCCAAAGCTGCAAACATTAATCCCAGTCAGAAAGACTACCTTGCCCCATGCCACCGCCCGGAACACCATCCTGGGCCTTGAAAAGCAAGTCCTATGGCGACATGGCACCCAGAAAGTATGGAGTCAGACAACGGGACTCATTTCCAAAATGCCCTCATAGACACCTGGGCAAAAAAGCATGGCATTGAGTGGGTTTATCACATCCCCTACCATGCACCAGCCTCCGGGAAAATTGAACAATACAACAGGCTGCTAAAGACAACACTGAGGGCACTGGGTGGTGGGACATTCAAGCAGTGGGACACACATTTAGCAAAGGCCACCTGGTTAGTCAACACTAGGGGATTTGTCACCAGAGCTGGCCCTGCCCAATCCAAACCCTTACGTACTGTAGAGGGGGATAAAGTCCCTGTGGTGCATACAAGGAATGTGCTGGGGAAGACAGTCTGGGTTACTCCTGCCTCTGGCAAGGGAAAACCCATCCGCGGGATTGCTTTTGCTCAAGGACCTG